>JANAVB010025196.1:73031312-73378969 GCA_029216955.1 Iris pallida | reverse complement strand
CATATTCATAGAATAGAAAACAAATGACTTTGGTAACTTCTCAGATGATATTAAACCAAGATAATTTAGTTATAATACTGATTAGAAAAAATAGAATTCAGTATAAAAATATCTTTGAATTCGATTTTCCATGATCTTTGGACTCGAAAATCAAAAGACTAGATTCATTTTTCGTAAAATAGAAAATAGATACTGAGATAGAAAATTCAAGGTAATATGGACGTGATTTTCTAGATATCAATTCACTAAAAAAATACAAAATTAGAATATCTATTTCCATTGGGATTAAAGATATCGAAATAATTTCTATAAAGACACAATGACCTTGGTATATATATATAATATATAATATATATATATATAATATATATAATAGATATATAATATATATATTATATATATATATATTAGCTGGAGATGATAGGAGAATAATCTCGCCAGATGAAATATTACGCAAATATTTCTTCAAAAATTTGCCATTAATGGGCATCATAGTATTTTACCATCCATGGGGTAGCTGATATGCCCCATTAGAAAATACTTTATTCACAATGAATGGACCTTCCCATTTTGCATCGAACTTGCCTTTACTCATATATGTCATAGTCATCGGACGTCTGACTGCAAGACAAGTTCCCCTTTTCGATATGCGAACTTTGACTTTCTTGTTAAAGCTCTTGAGATCTAGCTTGAGAATTCGATATTCTGTTGAGCATAACCGCTTTTCATCTTGAGCTTCTAATTCCTGAAGTCGAAGACGTCATTATTCTCAGTAGTAAGTTCATTAGCGATTGCTATCCTTAAAGAAGGAATTTGAATCTCTAATGGGAACAGCTTCGCATCCATACACCAGAGAGAAAGGTGTACATCTGGTGGCATTACGAACTGTAGTGCGAACCCACAACATTCACCGATTTTCTCACTCCAATTACATTTGTTGGCAGAAACAAACTTCTTTAAGATTTTGATGATGGTTTTTTGAAAGCTTCTGCTAATCCATTAGCTGCTGGATTTATGCGGTGGAAGCAAAATTGTTGATCCGATGATCGTCACAGAATCGAGTAAAACTTCTGGCTGACGAACTGTGGTCCATTATCATGAATATGCGTCGGAGAACACCAAATCTGTAGATTACATGATGCTTGATAAAGTTGATGACGTTGGAAGTTTTGACTTCAGATAAAGGAATAGCTTCAGCCCATTTGGAGAAATAATCGTTATTGCGAGAATAAACCGATGACCTTTGATGATGGCGGATTGATTGGGCCGATAATATTCATGCCCCAAGATTCGAAGGGCCATGATGCTGCTGTTGGGTGTAGAAATTTTGAAGGTTGATAGATAAAATCTGCATGGATTTGACAAGCTTTACACTTACGGGCATATTGAATAGCATCATTTACCATAGTAGGCCAATAATCCCATACGTCGAATACGGTCTTGAAGTTTTAGATCCAGCTGATGTGCTCCATAAATTCTATCATGTGCTTCACGGATAATTTTTGGGCCTCATCACCGGCAATACATCGAAGAAGTAAACCATCATAAGCTCGACGAAAAAGGTTTTTGTAGTATGATTGTAATAAATCTGAGTGATCGTCGTCTGATAGATCTGCTGCCCCATCGGATTACTGGAAGGATCATACAATACAATCTAAGAAAGGATGTCTCATCTTTATCAGTATTCTGAGTCTCTGCTGAATTACTGAAGATGAATTCCAACTAGAATCAGATGAATGAAGATGATTTACGATTTAATCTGTCGAACTCTAAATTAATACCGAATCCCTGTTGTATTGACATCATGAGATATTAATTCTTCAATATCAACTGGAAGTCCTAGAGTTAGATTGTTCTCAAGATGAATAATTCTCGATTGTAAACAACAATCATTTGTTGACGTATAACCGGAATAGCTAACACTGCCGCAAGATTAGCAAGAGCATCAGCTTTTGTGTTACATGCTCGCCTAACATGCTCGATGAAGAATCCTTCAAATGAAGAAGCTATAGATATGGCCAATCTATGGTAAGGAACCAGATCTTGATGGCGAACTTCATAAGTACCTCTCATCTGATTGACGATGAGTTTAGAATCTCCATAAGCTTCCAAATGTTGAATATTCAGATGTTTAGCGAGTTGAAGACCAATAACAATGCATTATACTCAGCTACGTTGTTTGAACAGGATTGATCGAGAGAATAAGCTCTTTGGATAGCAAGACCTTCTGACGATACAAGAACGATTCCAACCCCAGCGATAATGTCACCATTAGGACCTATTCTTGAAGCTCCGTCAAAGAATAGACGCCAAGTAGGATCTTCTTCAGCAATTTGGTTTGAGTCTAGGACTTCATCTGGGATTTTATCGTAGAGTTTTGAATTTTCTGGAATTGAATGAGCAGCCAGAAAATCAGCTAAAGCTTGTCCTTTGACTGATTTCTGAGGGATATAGTGCATATCATACTGAGCAAGTAAAATTCCTCAGCTAGCCAATCGAGAATTTAAAACACTTGGTTTCTTCATCATGACTCGTATAGGATTGATCCTGAAAATGACATGAATGGTCTGGCCAATTATATAATAACGTGTCTTTTGGACAGCGAACATAAGGGCTAGACATTCTTTTTCGACTGGTGAATATCGAGGTTCAGCTCCGGTCATAGTACGACTGAGATAGTAAATGGCTTGTTTATGACCATTTTTATTCTTTTGAGCGAGCAGCGCACCCAATGAATGACTCATTGCTCGGGTATATAGAAGGAACGGCATTCCTGAGATGGGAGGTACCAATACTGGGGGGCTCATCAGATATTGTTTTATGTCATCAAATGCTTTCTGACATTCGTCAGTTCAGACGAAAGAAACACCTTTTTTCAAAAGTTTATTGAATGGTCTGCAGCGTCCTGAAAGATTAGAGATGAATCTCCTGATATAAGCGATCCTTCCTTGAAATCCTCGTAGCTCTTTTAAGGTGCATGGAGGACGCATCTCTTGGATGGCTTTGATCTTCTCGGGATCTACGTGTATACCTTTTGAGGTAATGACGAAGCCGAAAAATTTGCCACTAGAGACGCCTAAGAAGGACTTAGTAGGGTTCATCCTTAATTGATGCTGACGCATTAGATCAAATATAGTTTTCAAATCTTGGATGTGATCCTCCTTTTGTCGACTTTTGACTGCAATATCATCAACGTAGCATTCGACTATTTTCTGCAAATGTTCACGGAATATAGTGCTCATAGCTCGTTGATAGGTTGCTCCTGCATTCTTGAGACCGAATGGTATCACTGTATAACAGTATGTACCGATCGGCGTTCTAAAGGAAGTGTGTTTCTCGTCATCTGGAAACATTTTAATTTGATTGTATCCAGAATACCCATCCATGAATGACATCCGTTCAAAACCACAGGTATTATCAATCATAACATCAGTAATTGGTAGAGAGAACTCGTCTTTAGGACATGCCGTATTGAGATCACGATAGTCTATGCATACTCTGATCTTGCCAGTCTTTTTAAGGACAGAAACTATATTAGCCACCCAATCAGGATGTTGTTCCTCTCTGATAAACCCAGAAGCCATGAGTTTATTAAATTCGGCTTCAATTGCATCCATAATATCTGGACGGAATCGTCGCTGTTGTTGCTCGACTGATTTTGCATTTGGCATGATATTAAGTTTGTGAGTTGCAATCTGTGGATCAAGTCCTGGCATATCTTCATAGCTCCAAGCGAAGACGTCGATGTATTCGCGAATAAGTTTGATCATGTCTTGCTTATCAGTTTCTGAAAGACTTTCACTAATGAATATTGGTTTGGGGGATCCCTCTTCACCAACATCTATTTGAACGAGTTTATCTTCAGTCGGAGGTTCTCTTTGCTCGAATCTAAACTCCCATTGATTATCTAACCTTTGGGCCCATTGTTCTGATTCGGATGAGATTTCAAATTCGTCTTCGTCATTTTCTTCAGGACCGTCAACGGAAACCATGTTGGAAGACAAAATGTTACGGTGGAAGTTACCGATACTTGTATCAGAATCCCAAGAGGAGGAACTAGAAGAATCAGATCTTTTATCTTCGTCAGATTCGGGATCTTCATGGATGATATTGATGAAGGAAGTAGGAGCAATATAACCCAATCCGTATTTTGTCCTTCCATATTTTAGAGAAGGAATCCGAACAGGCATTCTTCTTCCTTTCCCACTATTGAGGCCAGTTTTGAAGTCATAGCCCATATTTTTGATAATATCTTTAGATTGCTGGCTGTAACGACGCAACTGTAATCTTCCAGAATCATCATTTCTATCATCATCTTCAAGGTTGATAGGTTTTTTGGTCCTTTGTAGAAGAATATTGGAATGTCCCCTGGTTTTCTGCTAGGTACTAGAAAGCATGAATCTTGTACTGATTCTAAGGATACTTCTGTATAAAAAGTCTGTACAACTCCTATGGTTATTGTTTTCAAGTCATCTAACAAATGCAAATAACTATGAACATGATTACAAACATCGATATACTGCAAAGACGGAGATATTTCATTAAATTCAAAAGTAGTAGTATTTACATTAGAAGAAGGTTGAACCTTAGAGATCTTAGCCAAATCAATGACTAAAGGGGGAGAAGAAGAACGAGAAGGAGTTTTGTTTCGATTAAGATCGATCACAAATGGCTCAGAAGAGGTGAGCTCCCTTGAAGCTTGGGATGGAAAAGTAGTTCGCCCACCAACAGGGATTACCAGAGTGTCCTGTTTTATAGGTAAGATGCAGGAAATGTAGTACGCCCACTGACAAGAATGGTCAGTGTATCTTGGGTAGATGATTGAGGTAATGGAGAGATACGTCCGTTTACTGGAATATTGAAAGGACCTTCTCCAGAGGGTTTAGGAGACTGTTGCTGAGTAGTTCGACCTTTAACAGGAATTATCAAGGTCTCACTTTGCGGATCTTCTTTTTTCATAGCTTGTACTATTTTTGTATACTCCTCTTTGTACATCCGGGAATCACTGAAATAAGCTTCAACCCCACGGAAAGGATTTATATCAGCAACTTCTTTTTGTACCTTTCCATCGCTGTCAATGTATTTGAAGCACTGATGAAGAGTAGAAGGCACCACATTATTTTCATGAAGGAAGGGTCTTCCCAGGAGAAGATTATAAGATCTCACGATCTCGATTACATAGAAAGTGACTTTGGATCTGAAATCGCCTATTTGAAGTTTCAGATGAATCTTTCCCAACGGCTCGCTTCGGCTTTGATTGAATCCCAATATAGTAGTAACCGTCTTAGAAAGTTTGTGAAGAGGGATTTTTAATTCATCCAGCAGACTCTTTGGCATTATGCTTAAAGCAGACCCTGGATCAATAAGAATACGATCTATCTTCATCGTATCGATATAACCGGTGTAATAGAGAGGCCGATCATGTCGATTATCCTCCAATAACATGTCATCTTGTGTAAAGGTGATATTTGGGATGATCTCCAATACACTATTGCAATGTAAGCAAGTAACAGGTTCTTCATCTGGCTTCTTTAATTGTGCGAGACAAGAGTCAGCCTGAAGAAGTGCTTCACTTAATGTCTCCCGAGTCTCTTTAGAAAGATGTAGAAGTTCAAAGAGGGACATTCTAGCTGGAGTACTAGCGAGTTGAGCTAAAATGTCAAAGTTATAAGGCTTCTGAAGTCCAAGGGGAGGGGTCTTCCTGATTGGTTTATCGAAGCGAGCTTGTTGTTTGCCTTTCTCAAGTGCTGTGGGCTTGGAAGGAATAGGTACAACCGATGTAGTTGAAGAAACAGGTGCAGTGGATGATTCTTCCTCACGAGGAACATCAGGAGTATCTTTGTCAGCTGGAGAGATATCAGGAGTATCTTCAGGACTCTTGGAATAATCCTTTAGATAATGTTTCCCTGTTCTAGTAGCACCAGCAAGTGCTTCTACTTTATCTTTTGGTTCTGTGTCGGAAGTAGATCCGAAAGAAGTCATATGACATGACTTAGTTTTTTCAGCCTTCTTAGATTTTAGGGAAGTAGTCTTTTGAAGGGGAGGAGATTCAAAATCTGTCACTAGATCGGGATGAATCCATATGATTTCTCATGTTTCAATAGTGATCGGTACTAATCCTTCAGACTGTGGGGGGGAATATTCATGATTTCAAGAGTTGCCTTGGGAATAGGAACGATCCCGCTTTCAAGGAGTTAAGGAGAAAAATCTCCGAATTGCATAGAGACAATGTTGGAGGTGACGGTCTTTTCTTTCGGAGTGAGAGTGACAGCTCCAGATTTGATCATTTCCTGGATTTTTCCTTTCAGTACATAACATGTACGAGCTGTGTGACCCAACATTCTATGGTACGGGCAGTATTTAGGATGATCTATCTTACCAGCTTCATCGGGTTTCTTGATGTCAGGTAATTGTATTTTATTACCTTTAAGTAGACATTCAAAGATACCAAGGACGTCATCGTCGTCAAAAGAGTATTCTTCTTTGGGGCGAGGTGCTCTTGGTTGTTGATTTGTTGGAGCTGGGGTAGCTTGGGCAGATATTACCTCTTGATTTTTGCTCTGGAGATTAACTTCAATGGTTTCTTTTCCTTTACGAGTATTGGATTTATTACTATTGCTAGTACTTTGACCTGTTTCTTTGGGAGTCATGTGTACTCCTAAACCTTTGAAAGTTTCAGCACTAATTTCTGCGGCTTTAGCACTAACTATGAAGGAAGGCCAATCTTGAAATTGAGTAGATCCTGCCCACATGCTGATGATTGGTAACATATTTGATTTACATGTGTCAATGGTGACAGCATCAGGAGTTCCAAGAGGCATCTTCAGATCTTCTCTTCGAAACCGTTCAATAAAATCCTCAGTAGTTTCATTATTTTTCTGTTTGAATCTTATAAGAGCAGACATAGTCATGTCATTGAGCCCTTCATAGAACTGTTCAAGAAACATTTGTTTGAAGCCGGCAAATGAGGTAATACACCCATCAGGGAGACTTCTATACCATTCATAAGCCGTTCCCTTGAGACATCGAACAAACACCCGAGTAAGGAGGGCGTCGCTCGGTTGCAACTGATCAGTCATCACTTCAAAGTGATTGATGAACTGACTTGGGGAGGGGGTCCCATCAAAGAATGAGATAGTAGGAGGCTTGTATTTAGGAGGATATGATACTTGCTTCCATTCTATTGGATAAGGTTGCTTGATACCTAACCTTTGTAAACCGTCTTTCTGTTTGAATGCCTCAAATTGGGTTTGGAGATTCCTCAATTCTTCAGTAACGACTCCGAAAGATTGTGGAGTTGTAGCTTGTAGAGAATAGTTAGGAGGAGAGACAGCATTATAAGCGCTACCCCCAGCTCCCGAATGGCTAGGAATTGGTTGAGCTTGCCCAGGGATATGGGATTGTACTGCTGGAGGAACATGCACTAGATTTACACCAGTGTCAATTGGTATGGCGTCAGGTACAGTCTGTTGATTTTGCAGCTGGGTTGCCATAAGTTCATACATTGACTTCATAGTATCAGCCATAGATTTCATCTGTTGTTCCAAAGAAGCAATTCTTTGGTCTTGGGGAGTCATCGAAGAAGAAGGTTCATTGTTTAATTCAGTATTCCCATCCACCATATAAGTTGTGACTATACGAGGGATTGTTGATGATACTGTTTGTTCTGAATCATTGCTTTGTGTATCAAAATAAGTCGTAGGAGAACTACCCCCAATAGAAAGAGGTAGGAAGTTGGATTCTCCAAGGAATTCAGAATAGTCTTCAGAAATCGAAGTTCTTTGATTAGAAGCTAGGACTCTTGATCTGGTACCTCTATATACCCCATCTTGACTATCAGTTCTACCCCCAGTATCCCGAGAGGCCATGTTGATAGAAGCGAAAAGAGGTCATCTTCATCCGATATAGGTTCACACTGGATCCGATTAAAGACAGACTGTCGTTTAGTTTGACATCTGTATTGAATTATGACCCTAGGTTGGAAGTCACAATCATGATCAGTATGGTCATAATCCCTTGACAGAGAATTATTCCTCCTCTTTTGTTGAAGATGTTCTCGCAAATCTGTATGTGAAGGTTGAGGTATATTTGAGAACAATCTTTGTTTATTAGGAACGTATTTCTTGTCCTTGGATTTTGCCGGCTCTTGATTATATAAAGAGTGATTAATCTGAGCAACATAATTTTTGGCATATTCTGCATCCGGATCTCTTACTTTCATTCCCGATTGGTATGGTTTCTTAACACTAGAAGTGCTTCCTAAACGGGATTGATTAAGTTTCGTTCTTAGATCTGTTGGAGGTAAAACATTGGTCTTTGATACTTGAAGTTTTCCTTCCATTGATCTGGATATTTGCAGAGAAGGAAGAATTGAACCATCCCCTTGATTAGGAGTTGGTAACAAACCATTTTGTAGAGACAAATTCTGTGCCCAATTTGAAGAAGTCGTAGAAGAAGACATTAAAAAATGTTTCTTTTTAGACTTGTTCAAGTTTTGAGACATAGAATGTCTAGAAGGAAGAGTAGTCAAAAGACTATTTCCTTTTCTTTGACTAACAAAACTGTCAGCCAAAGCTGTTCCTGAAGTAAACACTACAGGAGCAGAAGAAACAACCAAAGAGTTGTTCCTATTTGAAGGGACTTTGTGAGCCATTTGTGGAGGAGCCATAGCAAGACTACCCCCAGTTCTAGCAGAACTTGGCAAGGAGGAAGAAATAGCTAAAGAGCTATTCTTCTTAGAACATGCTGGTGATAATTTGGCTAAGGAGCCAGTGCTGTCAGCATATGAAGTTTTGGCTAAAAAGCTAGATTTCGGTACGCATGCTGAGTCAGGGAGAACTAACTTGGTGGATGATGCATGCAGAATACACGCTGAGACAGGCTTGGTTAAAGAACTAGTGCTGTTAGCGTGATTTTTGGGTTTGGAAATGCACGCTAGAACAGGTTTGGCTAAAGAGCCAGTGCTGTCAGCGTGACTTTTGGACTGTGTGACTACGAAAACAGATTTGGCTAAAGAGCCATCACTGTTAGCGTATCTTTTGGATGCAATCGTCTTCGAGCACACAGGAGTATGCGTGCCTGCAGTGGAGTTCTTGCCAGTGTTAGTAATGGACACTGTGGCAGAAACTTTACCATCTTTGGTTGCCAACAGATTCTTAGGGACATAGACAGATCATCCCTTTGATTTGGCGGTGGTGATAGAGGCTGAAGTGTGCTTGCCACCCTTAGCCCACTGCATTTCTTCATAGGCGAGTTGATTGAACTGAATCGATATCACCTTCTTTGTCGATCCGACCGACGAAGCGTCGTATTGAGTTGTGGCCATCTCAGAAGAGGAGATGGGTTTCCCCAGCAGAGTCGCCAATTTGTTTTCCATAAATAAATTTACTTTATTTATTTTGATTCTGGGAAAATACAACTGTAGGAATCCGATCTAGAAGACGATCGCTTTATCCCTTAGACGATGCGAAGAAGAAAAGCTCTCAAGAATTCGACAGCAATTTAGATATTCTGTATATCTGTACAATGAATGAGAAAAGAACTCTATTTATAGAGTAAAAAATAACTAAAAAGATAACTGTCTTCATAACCTATGCATAGTTGATAATCACGCAGGACTCAATCGTACGCAAGGTTGATGAGCAGTTACTGGACGTGGCCCATAACTGTTGGACACATGGCAATCATGCATGAGTCGTGTGCAAGTTACTGGGGCACGCATACGAGAGATCCGTGGCATGTCTGCCATATACTCCAATTTGATAATTTGAGATGATAATCTGCTAACTGGTTGAGGATGAAATCCCTGTTGAGATGAAAAATCCACGCTGACTTACAGCAGAAACACTTAGGCTCAAAATATACGCGAACTTGAGGCAGAGGGCTCAGAATACACGCAAACTTGAGGCAGAAGGCTCAGAATACACGCAAACTTGAGGCAGGAACACTGAAGTTCAAAATGCACGCAGACTTGAGTCAGAAGGCCAGCTGTCTTGATTCGACGTGCCTCGACTGACACAAAATCTCTGACATTGATTGCTTTGTCAGTCATATTAAATGATGATAAGCCCTTTTTTGGTACGCCAACTTGATGAAGACCAAATCTTGTTGAAGAAGATTTCAGAAATCACGCAATAGTCGGCTGAGATCTCTTGAATCCCGTGCATACGTGGCATACGAGGAGACGTTTATTGACTGTCATGCTGTCAGTCATAATTACAATCTGACAAGTGGTGAGCTGTCTTTGAGTACTATTTTGAACTTTGCGTACTTTTGAGGAAATTATTTGATAGAACTCAGCGTGTCTTTTAGACATTTTCTTGATAGGCTGTATTAACTCAGCGTGACTATATTTTTGAGGCCTACAATATATATATATATTTATATATATATATATATATATATATATATATATATATATATATATATATATATATATATATATTTGTGTGTGTGTGTGTGTGTATGTATGTGTATATATATATATATATATATATATATATATATATATATATATATATATATATATATATATATAAAAATATATATATATATATATATATATATATATATATATATATATATATATTTTTTTTTTTTTCCATACTATATATATATATATATATATATATATATATATATATATATATATATATATATATATATATATATATAGTATGGAAATATATATATATATATATATATATATATATATATATATATATATATATATATATATAGTATAGTACTTGGTGACAGATTATGCTTGAGAGAGTATGTGTAGTGTGTTTAGAGATTGGCCTATATATATAAATATATATATTATGGTCATCGGGCGGAGACAAAAACTCACTCTGCATCAGATTTCCACCGACAACGGCACCAGCATCTCCGATCAAAAAGGAATTCAAGAGGAGGCCGCGAAGTTCTACTCCAAACTTTTTTCCAAGGAGACGATAGTTAAAGACAACACCTTTTTGGACGGGATTCCCCACCTTATCAGCGACACCGACAATTACCTGCTTGAACAGCCTCCCTCAGAGAAAGAAGTAAAAGAAGCTGTATGGGCCCTCGACGAACACAGCGCCCCAGGGCCAGACGAATTTTCAGGGGTATTTTTTTGCACTTGCTGGGACATCATCAAGACTGACATCCACAATGCGACCTCCGCCTTCCTCCAAGGAGCTACCTATCCCCGAGCCATATCGAGCACCAACCTTATCCTCATCCCAAAGAAAGACAAACCTGAGACTTTCTGCGACTTTCGCCCAATCAGTCTTTGTACCTTTACCAACAAGATCATCTCCAAGATTATCGCTTCCCGAATGGCAGGACTTCTTCCCAAGATTATCTCGGAGGAGCAGAGTGGTTGTGTTCAGGGGAGAAATATCCAAGATAACATCATGCTAGCTCAAGAGCTAGTCACATACATGAAATTTCCTGCCAGAGGGGGCAACATTGCTATTAAATTAGACATAGAGAAAGCCTACGACAGATTTGACTGGCAATTTATGATCTGGGTTTTCAGAGCCTTCGGCTTCTCCGAAAATTGGACCAACGTGGTGTGGAGATCGATCAGCAACTCGTGGTTCTCCACGGTTATCAACGGCCAAGCGGATGGGTTCTTTAAATCTACCCGCGGGGTCAGGCAAGGGGATTCGCTTTCCTCCACCATCTTCATCATTACGGCGGATGCTTTGAGCAGAAACCTTAACAAAATGACGACCACCCCCAACTTCCAGCACTACCATACGGCCAGCGGCTGCCCAATCATTATCCACCTGGCCTTCGCTGACGATGTCCTTATTTTCTCAGCCGGAGACGCTGGGTCGGTGGAAGTCGTCCATCATACGCTCCAAACCTACGAAAAGTGTTCAGGACAGAAGATCAACCCGGATAAGAGCGTCATCTACACCCACCACAAGATCAAGAGAGAGCAAGCGGCTAGCATAGCGACCACCACATCATTCCCCATCAAGCACCCTCCTTTTCTCTACCTGGGGTGCCCCCTCGTGTATGGGAAATCCAGCGCCGGGATCTTCGAGAGCTTGACCAACCGCATCAGGAAAAAGCTCGAGGGCTGGCACAATGCCACCCTATCCCCAGGAGGCAAGATTATTCTCATCAACCACGTCCTCACCTCCATTCCCATCTATACCTTGGCAGCGTGCTCCCCCCTCCAAGAAAGTCCTATCCCACATCGAGAGCATCTTCAGTAATTTTTTCTGGGGTCACAGCGGCGGCCACGAGAAGCACCATTGGGCTAGTTGGGATACCATGGCTCGCCCTACTGACGCGGGGGGTCTGGGTTTTACCAAACTTTCACACATTGTTAATGCCTTCTCAATGAAGTTATGGTGGACGCTTCGCACCAGCAAGAACTTATGGTCCAGGTTCATGAAGGCCAGATATTTCAAGCATACCCACCCATCCACGACTACCGCTAACAGCAGATCATCCGCGGCCTGGCGTCGTATTCTCCACGGTCGGTCCCTTGCCGAACCTACGATCCGCCTTTCGGTGGGCATCGGGGATGCATCTCCATTCTTGGAGCGCTGGATTGGCGACTTCTTGCTTACCCCAACCCCGGCGGCTCCCAGTAACAGCACTATCAAGGATCTTTGGGACCCTCCTAATAACTCCTGGGACTGGAGTAAAGTCAGGTCTTGGGCTGGGCCCGAAGCGACTGATAACATTCGTCGCAGCAGCTTGAGGATCGATCCGGATGCAGATAAGATCGTGTGGTCGCTCGACGGTACTAGCGCCTTCTCGGTTAAGTCTGCCAGAAATGTCATCCGGGGTAACGAGGTCTCGTCTCCTACCATTGCCTCGTTCTGGCAGACATGCATTCCCAAGAAGTGGTCTGTCCTCATCTGGAGAGCCCTCTGCAATATCCTCCCCACCGACGACAACCTCAATGCCATCGGGTTCAGCCTCGCCTCTGCATGCACATGCTGCTCGGATCGACAAACGGAAACAGCCAACCATATCCTCAGCCAGGGGGACCTACCATTCAAGGTCTAGAAAGATCTTTTCCAGCGTTGCAGATTGCCTCATGGAGGCGAGAACTTTTACCAGCTCATGGACACCTGGGCTTCATCGTCCCATGGCCACCAAATCGTCGCTGCAGCTGCCACGTGGGTCATCTGGAAAAATTGGAACAAGGCGAGATACGAAGGCCACCAATACAGCACGGACCAACTAATTTGGGAAACTATCCGCCAATGCCGCAAGCGGAATCCCCACTGTAGACATGGCCGACAAACCTTCTGGAACTCTCTCCTTTCCTCGTCTTAGCCGTTTTATTTCTTTTTGCCATTTCTTTTGTCGGTATACGTGTATAGGCTTCGGTATTTTGTGCCTTCTAGTATACTTGTAAGGGTTCGGCCTTTCGGCCTTATTGAATAAAATGGCGGGTTCAATATATATATATATATATATATATATATATATATATATATTATATATATGTTATATATATATGTGTGTGTGTGTGTGTGTGTGTGTGTGTGTGTGTGTGTGTGTGTGTGTGTGTGTGTGTGTGTGTGTAAATGTGTATGGGCATATAAGGGAATGTGTGATATAGTGAGGAGAGGGTGTTCAGTGGAAGATAGGAGCGGGGGTCTATTTATTTAGTGGCAGTTTGAGCTGCAGGTAGTAGGGGGGATAGGCTATACGAAGAAGAGTGGAGTGGTAGGCATAAAGAGGATATGAGTATGTATAGGGTGTGTCATAGGGATACTAGCATGTGCATAGTGTATATGTGTCTATAGGTAGATATGTATATAATGTGTATGTTAACCTTATGCATTTTGTGCGTGTACATTCACCTGTGAATGTGTTTGTAGTTATTGTGCCATGTGAACCATTAGGAGTGTAGTGTGTTGATGGATGAGTACATGAGTAGAGGATATAGTTAAATTGATAGATAAACTTGTGGATAGAGGAAAGGAGGGGCCTGTTTACACTAGTTAGTGTGTACAGTAGCAGGGGGTCAAGTCTTGAGGACCTGTGCACAAGTGTGCACAGGTTGGTGACATCAATAGAGTGTTGTTGGGGTTGGGAAGCCCAGTAGCAGGGGCTACTTGACTTGGTGAGGCAGGTAAATAGGTAGATTAATGAGTAGATGTGTAAACTTAAATGGATAGGTAGAACGAAGAGGGAAACAAATCAAGAATAAGGCAATAGTAGTACTAAGAAGATTGTAAGGGGCCTTGGTATCCCATTGTCGGGTAATAGCAATATAGAAGAGTGTGAGGTGAAGGGGAGCTCTTGCACAGGTAAGACAGCAGGATTTTCCCTGCTTTTAGGCTACGTACTGTTGTGCATTGCACAACAGAGAGGTAGCAGGGCTATCTGGCCTTGGTGCAATAGCACCTGTGTATGTGGATTGAGAGAGCATGCCTTGGCTTAGCCAGGCAACAGCAGGCCCTTGGCCTTGGGCTCACTTGCACAGGCAAGTCATAGTATGTTAGTGTGTGTATTAATGCGTGGGTGTAATTTAGGCAGAGTGTCACTACCACTTTCTAGAATAAGGGTATTTTGGTAATTATGAATTTTTGATTATTTTTAATATTATTTAATTTGATGTATTGTGATTTTGTTATTTGCTAGTAAAACCTTAAAACCATTGTGACTAGAGACTAACCATGACCATGGAGACCTAGCTTATGGATTTAGATTAGTAATTAGACTCTAATCTAGCTAAAAAATCACTTAGAATGTAATTAGAGAATAGAAACAACATGGTAGTTTGTGCCTTTAGCAAAGGGGGTATGATTTGACAACTTAGAAAGGCTTTTGGGCCATTGCAACCCTAACCAAACCCTAGCCCATGACTATGGCCGGCCACACATTGTTTTTCCCCTTATATAGATCATCATTTAGCCCTCTTTCTTCCCTCTTGCATTGAAACCCTAACCCTAGTTTGTGTTCTTCCCCAAATTTACTCTCCCTTGTCTCAAATCAACTCCAAATTCATCCAAACCAATTGAATTCTCTTTATCTTGAGGAGAGGAGGTCTCTATTGGCTAGCTAGGAAGGACTTGGAGCAATTTGACCATTGGATTTGGTGGGAGAACTTTTTAAGAGAATTTTTATGGGATTCCAACTCCCAATTGATAAGAGCCTCTAAACCTATTAGATTTTAGTTTTATTGTTGTAGATGCATTCATTTAGGGTCCCCTACCCTTAGGAATGATTTGGGTTTAATTTGTGTCCATTTGAGGTACGTATCATGGGCGTATCGCTCCGTATCGAATACATATCTCAAGTATTTGACGAAATGCTCCATAGAAAGTTGTTATCCCCAGTTTTAGAACTAATTACATTTTTGGATAGCTTATGACATGTGGATTACAATGGTGTTCGACTGAGTTGATTTTGATGTGATTTGATGTGTTAAAATGGACACGGGGATACGCGGCCTAGGAATGCACTGGCTAGCTACAGTGCTTCCCTTGCTACTAGGGTGCCACTGCTCGCTCGACACGCCATGTTTTCTCGACTTAGACACTGTTTGGGTAGGGGCATTGTCTGACAGCTAATTGGAGAGTTGGGCTTTGAGCCATTGTGGTTTCGATCTGTGGTTCGACCCACAGATCCCCACTGCTCTGTGAAGTCGACCTGGCTTTACATTGTTGACACTCCTCATTTGCATGGTCTATACACTCCATTGACACACTTGTTGACACTCATTGGGCACTTACACATGTTTGACACTCCACTGTTGTACACTATGACACATGATTCACTTATTCACTCTTCACATTTGTCTGTTGCACACACATCTAATACACACATGACACATTCACTGTTACACTTCGTATATATGCACATTCTCATTCATCTTGCTGTATAATTAACACTTACTTGTACACTTTATCTTTTGCATTAACACAGCTCACACACCCTATCATTTAGTTATTCACACATCTGAACACCATGCTCTGATACACATTGACAGTATTTGACATATTTGTACACTCCTTGCTCTGATACATATTGAAACTTCACTTGTATTTCACACACTCACACTACTGTTGTAGACACTTGCACTCTTATTTTACTTGACACACACCACACGTCTGTAACTTGATTCACTGCAGTACCAAATGTCATTACCTAATTGAGGTTCAGTCCAATTCTAGACTAAACAAGAGATTCATGGCATTGTTTCATATCCCATTTAACCCCTTCTTGCATTTCCTCCTTCTTCAATTCTCAGATATCTGAGACTGACACCACATGTATGCATTTACTTTTCATGTGCACTGCACTTACCTGAGGCATCTCTGGCAACTGCCTTAATTGGTCTGTTCAGTCCAAACCCTGGACATAATTGAGGTAATACTATTATGTGTTATATAACGTGGATATATGCCTATGTATTGATACATATATAGATAAGGAGATATGATACGTTATGTGTTATGTATCTGTAAGGGATACATGCTTAGGACTATAGAATTGAGATGTCATATTATAAGGATGAGGGTTTGGGGGTAGCAATTGATAGGGGGTTGCTAGTAAGTTGATAATATCTTATATACATACTATAGGGATGTATGCCTCATAGGTTGTATATATATATATATATATATATATATATATATATATATATATATATATATATATATATATATATATATATTAAGGATGAGGGTTTGGGGTAGCAATTGATAGGGGGTTGCTAGTAAGTTGATAATATCTTATATACATACTATAGGGATGTATGCCTTATAGGTTGATATATATATATATATATATATATATATATATATATATATATATATATATATATATATATATATAATATATATTTATTTATTTATTTATTTATTTATTTATTTATTTATTTATTTATTTATTTATAAAATATATATATATATATATATATATATATATGTATATATATTTATATATATATATATATATATATATATATATATATATATATATATATATATATATATATATATATATATATAAATATATATACATATATATATATATATATATATATATATATATATATATATATATATATATATATATATATTGAGATGTATGTATATATATGTTAGATATATAAGGTTGATGTATACATATAGTGATATGTATATGCTTGTTAGCCTACATAGTATCTTAGGTATCCTAGTATATAAGCCTATGGTTTTATAAGATAACCCTATAGAATGACCTAGATATTGACTCTATAGGCCTAAGTGACTTTGTTGACTAGAGTTTGACCAAATCCTAGACAGTTGACCAAGTTGACTTAGAAGTTGACCTAGTTTGACTAAAGGTTGACCAGAGTTGACTTTGACCTAGAATTATGTAGATTGTATTGTAAACTTCAATTATTATATATTGAACACATTGTAACCTTTATTGCTCTAAATAGGACTCTATTACTCTAGTTCGGACATCTGTATACATCGGTTGCTCATGATATCGTGCGAGTACATGCTCTGTTAGTTTTCATTCATAATAGTACTTATATTGCCTGCTCTAGACTACTTTACTTGATGTTGACACATCGTTCACATGGATTAGTACTATATGAATCTTTTTATGAGATGTTATCCCCTCATCGGGTGCATCGGGTACTTCATGTCATGTGCTTTTCACGTACATCACGTACTCCCTATACTCATATTTATCCATGTACACTCATGTGCTCTCATGTTCACATGTGCTTCATGTATAACCAACAATCGTGTATGTAACATAACTTGAACGGATCCTTGTGTATTGATTGGGACAGAGAGTAGAAGTGGTTATCTGGTTAATTCCCAAGTAGTGTAATCATGTACATGTCTGTTATACCTTCACGTATAATAGAGTTACCTTAGAATAATCATGTGCAAACCTAACCCGATTATATAACCATCTTGTGCTCTAAAATACTTATATTTACTTACAGTTCTTATTTTCTATACATCTTTCATGTACTCAGTGTCACGACCCGCACCCAGTGTAGGGGCACGAGAAGTGGGTACGTCCAGCCTACGCTGCAGTGTCGGCGGTAGAACGCCGTCCTAGGTCACATACATCTAATAATAATAAGGTACATGTACAATGTATACGCTCCGAATGGAGGACAATATAGAAATGTACAACTCAATCACAGCTAAGGTAGAAAGTACGATAAGATAGATAGATAGATAGATAGATAAGATCTGAATCCACAATAAAATATAAATAAGAGAGTGAAACTAGTGTCTAAGATAACAACTCCATGATATCCAGAATAACAAAATCCCTAATAAGTACAAAGTGTATCCAGAATAAAATAAGATAATAAGTAAGATACTGGTCTAGCTAACTAACCTAGACTACTGGGGTAATATCCTCTGCAAGTGCTGGGTCCTCCTGGGAGTCCAGCTCACATGTGTCATCTAGGCCTACTCTATAGTATGTAGGACAGAACTCCTCAATGTCATCTGTAATATTTTCAACTGGTCCAGTCAGGACGGGAGCGAGCACAATATATCCCACGCAGTTTATAATATGACAGGATATGTAAATATGCTATAGAGTAAGATACAAGAAATACTAAAAAATATATGAAGTAAAAGAGATAACTGTAAAGAAATATCTACTATAAGTAAAGAGCTAACAGTGGCTAGTGATATAGAGTACAAGATAGACATGTGAATGGCTTAAATTTGCACATGAGTAATCTAAGAGTTTGCACATGAGTATACTACTTTAGAATTGTTCACATGACCATTTATACTCCCTCGTACCCCAATCAATACACAAGAATCCAGACAGGTTATGTTATTACACATGATATCACATAAAGGCCCATAAATGGGTGCACATGATTGTATACATGAGGGCTCTGTGAACATGAGAGTACATGAATCACAAGAGTGCACATGAATGGTGAAAGCACCGGAGTACATGATGAAAGTGAAACGCACATGACATACTGTAGCCCGATGCTCCCGAGAGGGATAACATCTCATGAAGGGATCCATATAGTACCAATCCGTATTAACAACGTGACAGCATCAAGTAAAGTAATCTAGAGCATAAATGTAAATCCTATCAAGTATGAAACGGTCAGAGAATGTACTCACCTAGTATCCTGAGTATCCGATGAATATATATGTCCAGATAGAGTAGATGAGTCCTAAACAGAGCAACACAGGTCACAACATGTCCAGAATGGTAATACTAAAGATTACAATACATTCTATATGATTTCTATGTCATCTAGGTCAAAGTCAACTCTTGGTCAACTCTGGTCAACTACACTAGTCAAACTAGGTCAATCCTAGTCCAATCAAGTCTCACTAAGCCTAACCAAGCCTAGGCTAGCACTCACACACAATTACAAAGCTAACACAAGCTATCAAACACACATTTCATATAGATGTACATATATACACTCAATGTATATAAAGCATACATATTATAGGCATTCATATAAAGGCATTTATATATACATAGGCAAGTGTCAACTGAAATATTGTGTGTGTACAAGGGTTAAAATGTGTGTATCAAAATATATATACATATATATATATATATATATATATATATATATATATATATATATATATATATATATATATATATATATATATATATATATATATACATTGCTATTTACATACACATATATATTAACAAATATATTACATATGTATATATTAGAGAGATAGAGAGTGAGATGTGTATGTGTGTGTGACAGGTTATATGTGTGTGTGATTTGCATAGGGTGTGTGGCATTCAATATGTGACAGTACATATGTGTGTGTGTATGTATAGATGTTACAATGTGACTGGAAAGATAAATAGGAATAGATTTGTCTGTGACAGTAGGTAGTAAGGATTCATGTGTGTGGGTAATGGTGTAATGTGAAGGGTTAACATATAGAAAAGTTCATGTGTGTGTGGGTGTTAACACATAGCAAGAAGGGGGTTTTTGTGTACATAGCGGAAGGCATAGGAGTTCTCAGGTTTTGTCAACGGTGTACATGTGTGTTATTCTCAGGTTTTGCAATGCCAAAGCATGTGAGCATCAAGTGAACCTAAACTAACAACCAAATCAAGATATCACTATTCGAGTTCAAAACTAAGCAATCAAATTAGTTTTCATATTTAAACCTAAACTAATTTGAAAGTCAAATAACATGTATCACTTTGAAACCATATTTCGAAAATTCCTAGACAATGCATAAAACATTATGTATCAGTCCACACAAAATTGAACCCAAATTTTCAATGAACACCCAAAATCCTATTCTTAGTTATACTCAAATGAATCTCAGTAAACATATCAAATCTCAGGAATCACATACATATCATCTCAGTTTTCATACCAATCAATCTTAGTTTTCTTCATGAAACCAAATCTCAACATCACAGTAAACTTGAGAACCAAATCTGAGAACTACATTCAAATCCAAACCCAAGCCACTGTTCAAAATCTCAGGAACTATCAATCAAACCTATATCAAACTCGATTATACAAAAAAACTAAAACTGTGAACCAAGTAATCAGTGTACAGTTGTATATGAAATACAGGTTGAAAACCACATCAATGCATCAAAATCCTAATCTCTGAAACCAAACCACATCATATTACAAATGTCCCAAACTGTAAAATATTGAATAGCAGTAAAATATAAAAATAAAATTCGAATTAAAACACTAAAATCCAAACTAATACATTAGAACCTAATCAATATACATTACCATATACATTATGCATTCGAAGTTGATTTGGATTTATAAATCGGATGCAGGTTGAAAACCCAACAGTTCAGTTCATGTATCAGTCTCTAACAAATCGAAACCCATTCAAAGTTCAATTCGAACCCAATCCATACGAAAACCCAAATAAAAATATACAGTGGTGTGTCAGGTGTATGGGCATGCTCGTGTACAAGTGAGGGATGTCCTCGTGTCCAACAGACGGACACAAAGTGTCCAAAACAGGCAAAGAATAGAGTATCAGAAAACAGTGTACAGACTGTGCTCGTGCAGCGTGTTCGAGCTCAACTGGGCTCGACACAAGACACGAGAGGTGTCGTGCTCGTGTCAGGTGATAGGTGGCATGTAGGGCTAGGGATAGGTACATCTGTACTATGTCCACATCGTGTCTACGTGCGACACGAAGTGCATGTCAGTAGGAAATTTATGCGCATAGGCTGCCAGTGTAAAACCAGTGCACGTATTCGTGCTCCCTCGACACGACACGATACCGTGTCAAACTTCTAGGGTGTCATGTCAGTCAGTGCCCTAATGTGTCTACCAAGTGTCAGCCCTCCACGTTTCGTATCGTGTCCTACGTGAGCCCCGAGCAGCAGGACACTGCTTGTGTGTGCACCGAGCGTGTTCGTGTCCTGTTTGGACACGGCTCAAAAATCGACTCAGTCTAGCATGAAATCAATGCATACATATAAAACAGCAAATCTGTTCAAATACTTTTTAAAAATACCAAATAAAATTTCTTTGTGGCATTTCAACAAACACATACACACATGCACTGATACGTGTCCGATGCGGATACGAAATGGACACGATTTCCTACTAAACTCGAGGGATAGCTAGGGGACACCTAGATCTATGTATTCATGCAAAGAAATCAAAAAATGGAGGTGGTTTGAATAGTTTACCTATTGAGTGTCAAATCAAGAAAAAGTCTCAAAAATGAAGGATCCCACTTACAACTCCCAAGCCTCATATCTCACCAAAGCTGAGATTACACACTACCAACAGTAAATAGGCATGGATTAGATCCTATTGCAAAAGACTAGGGTTAAAAAGTAAGAGAAATGAATAAAATAGAAAGAGATGAAGAATGGACTAACCTTGCTCTTGCTAAAAATGAAAGTGGTGTAAAAAGAGGCAAGAATGATTAAAAGGCATTAAATAGAGGGGGGATCCCTAGGCCGGCCACAAATAGGAAGAATTAGGGTTAGGGTTGATGACTAATGGGCTTTGGGCCAAGTGCAAGGCTAAATGGATCAATATCTTAGCTATTAGTTCTAACACCTAAAGCACTTAATCTCTCCATGCAACTTTGTAACGCCCTAGTCCCAAAATACGTAGGACTAGGAACGTAGACATGCCAGCTGTATTCATACGAAATATGTGGGCCTCGTATGAATACATAAGCTGTAAAATGCAGTAGAACCATAATTATTCTCATCCACAAAAATATATGAATAAATGATATCATATAATCAACCATGAAATTGTCATTTGGTACATATAGTTGGGCGGAGACAAATCCACTACCAACGATGAAAAGAAATACATAACAAAAGAAAGATTTTGGCGAGCGAAGCAAAGACGATCCAAGCGCAATCATCCTCGAAGAAATAGCGATGAACACGACTAGAGCTAGAACACCTGCGAAAGATAATAGCACACACCTGGCAAGACAACCAGGTCCTCAGAGGGACGTAACAAGACACATAATATCATGCCATAAACTGGATAAAGTTAGCTCAACAGAAAAGTATATGTGACTACACAAATAAAGTTCCTTAACCATTCTATGTGTTAATGCATTTGAAGACAACGTTCCACACAAGGGCTCCCGAAGCTAGAAACACAGCAAGTTAGCGTTTCAACCAAGGCACTAGTGGCGTCTAGAGAAAAGTAAATGCACGGCCCATTAGCACTCGAGCGAGAACTAAGGGGCATCCAGAGAAAAATAAATGCACGGCCACTAGCTCTTGGGTGAGTCACTAACGGCATCTAGAGAAAAGTAAATGCACGGCACATTTGTGTTTCAACCGAGGCACTAGTGGCATCTAGAGAAAAGTAAATAAATGCACGGCCAGTAGTCTCTCGACTGAGTCACAAATGGCATCCAGAGAAAAGTAAAGGTGTGAAAGACCCTGCGCCTAATAACGGTCTTCACCCTCCCCATGCACTACTCGTACTGAATCCACATCACGACATTCCTAATAACTGCTAAGTTGCTAAGTCTTCTAGACAACCATAACTATTTAGCAGTTATTGCCTATCGTACGGCATGTCCGCACCGATGGCCAGTCGATACGTACGTCCGAGATCTATATGAGACTCGTGACTCGTGATACACAAGTGTCGGGCCAATGAATGCGACACAAACAAAGGTGGTCCCTTAACTCTAAGCTATATGCAACTAAAATATAATAATTTGCAAGTACAATTTATATTTTCTAGAATAAGTTAAAAAATATGCATGATATTGAGCAAAAAATTTAAACAGTGAAGGCAAGGTGTCTTGCCTAGTAGGACGCCTGGTGTATTGCAATGATCAAGCTGGCATGAACTGTGACTTTGGTGCAACAACTATACATGGTGACCTCGGGTGGTGGCACGGACAGTTCCATCGGGTCCATGAGGGTCAGATTAGTTAGGGTCAATAGGTGGAAGGAAAGAATTGGCAAAAGATTATGAATAATGGGCTTAGTCACGGGCTGGAGGAAAATCGAAGAAATTTTGAGGGAATAATACATCTAGTACTTTAGATAAGTATTTATAAATAAAAAATATTCTTGCTAGTTAAAAAAATAGTTTAAGATAATCCTTGAAAATATAAGACCATTGAAGGCAGAAACCTAATTCGTGTCAAAATATAATTTGTAGGTCCACGTCTATAGGTAAGACATCGTAAAATAATATTAATATATATTTTTTTATTCCAAAATATTTTAGGATCATATTTAAAAATATATTATTTCTAGCCAAAAATTATATGTTTGTAAAAATATGATTTTCTTTTAGGTAACAATATATATCCTTAATCCAAAATATTTATATTTAGATAGTTATTTTAAGAGTAACACATAATCGTTGTCAAATTTAAATTAGATCAAATCTATAATTTACATAGATACAAATAATATAGAAATATTCTAAATGCCTTTAAATCCTATCTTTTGAAAATAGCTGTAGACCAAAGCCTGAAGTAATTATTTTGTTAAAAAAAATGTATATTTATATGATAACCTTTGAACAATAATAATAATTAATAATAACTTGATAAATCATAATTCTTAGTCAATTAGTAGAATAAAAATATCTATATAAAATTATAAATATATACAATAATACTAATAATAATAACAATAATGATACGTATGTACATAGTTTATTAATAATAAAATAACTATTCCTATATGCATTACACTGATTGACCACAACAGCTAAGTAAAAAAATTTAAAGGAAATCCCAACCGAGCTGTACAAAAGAAAAGGGAAAATGGAGAGAGTGTAAAAATAAAGTATACAGAGTTTGTCCTCTCTTTCACTCTCGAGAAGCCCAAAAGCAGCAAAGGAGAAAAAGGAAAGGGATGCGGAAAGAGATTGGAGACAGGGAGAGGACGAAGGAAGCGATGGAGAGAGGGATGAAGGAGATCGGGAGAGAGAGGGGATATGTGGCCGAGGGGGTGGCGAAGTCGCCGGCGGCGGGCGGCAAGCCGGAGGTGGCGCTGTGGGAGATTTGCCGGCACGACGGAGGAGTTCGAGAGCTCGGAGAGGGTTTGGGGACGCGGTTCTGAGGAAGCGAAAAAGTCGGACGGCGGAGGGCAGACGCCGGCGGTTTGTGTCGGAGGGGGTTCGATGATCCTGTGGCCAGGGGTCGGCGGCAGCAAGGTCGGCGCCGGAGCTAGGCGGCGGAGGAACGGCGTGGAGAGGATTCCGGTCGGCGGAGGGCTAGGGCACGGCTCGGCGGGAAGATTCCAGGCGGTGGCAGGGTCGGGCTCACGGGCGGCGTTCGGTGAAGGCTCGGCGCGCGGAGGAGCTCCGGCGAGGTAAGGGTTTTTATTTTATTTATTTTCTAGATTTGTTTTGATGATGGGTTTTGGGGCGGCGTTGTCGGTGGTGGCGGCAATTTCGGGGATGATAGTAGTGTTGGGTTAGGCTGTGTAGGCTGTGGTGGTGGTTTGCGTCGTAGGGGTGATTGACGGAACTATGGCAGTGGTGGGCTGAGTTTGGGTTGGACGGGTTTACTGGCCGGGGGATTGGTTCTGTGGTTGTCGTCGTCGGAAACGACAGGGAGGCGTGGCGTGTAGGGTCGGTTGGCTGAGAGTGATCCGACGTTGTGATGGCGTTGGTAGGGTATTGGTCGAGCATGTGGGAAACAGGTGATGGCGGACATGGGTCAAGGTGGAGGGGCAAGGCTGTGGTGAGGGTGCCGGAGTTGGCCAGGAGGAGTAGAGGGAAGGTGGGGTGTTGACGGGTTTTGGATAGGTTAGGAATTAGGTGAATCGTGTCGAAATTGTCGACACGAAGAAAATGATGTATATGTAAACATGGAATAAGATGTTGGTCACGGACACGATGCACTCATACTATGGTTGTGGAATTTATTGTGGATGAATGATGAATTGGAGGAGTACCTGCCTATTTATAGGATGTGGGAATTCCCAATAAGATACGGGTTAGAATTTATTTAAATCCCTTTTTAAATAATTCAAATCCAAATATAAATACGAATCCAATATAAATTAAATTCTCTTAATTTAAAATCAATGGAATAAATCAAATTTTCAAATATTTAACTATTTAAATAATTCCAAAAATCAAATCAAGATTTAAATGTCCACAATAACTTCCAAATATATCTTTCCAAAATACCAATATTAATAATTTCGAAAATAATAAATATTTTTAAACATCTTTTTGAGTAATAAAATATTAGTATTAATAAATCTCAAAAATTATGTTTTTATTTAAAATAGACTAATAAATAATTACGAAATATATATGTAGGCACAAAATGATGTTATCATAATTATGATTTTCTATCATACAATAAAAATATTGTTTATTGTTAATAATTATGAGAAATGAAGACTTTATAAATAAAAATAACAAACTTGAAAAATGTTGGAACGATAACAAAATAATTATTATGTATATTATTTTGAAACTTTAAAAATAGAAAAATAATATTTTCAAAAATATGTACGCTCGCACATAATTGCACTCGTCGAGCAATTACGCGAAAAACGAAATTTTGCGCACGACGTATAATACGACTACGCGACGTATAATACAAAATTTTTAAATCCGTACAAATTGTTAGAAAAAAATATAGTAGAAATTTAGGGGTTTTACAAACTTAGTCCAAAACAAGTCAACTTGGGTCGACTTAAGTTAGACTAGGGTCCACACCATGTTAACCAAGTCACCAAAGTCAAAGTCATCATCTAGGCTAGTCTCTAAAGTCACAACTAGCAAAAGTCAAAAATAACAATCATCACTCAAACAATTTATAAATAATTCTAAGAAACCGAAATGACCAAAATACCCCTAGGCCAAAAATGATAAATAAAATATCCAAATCACATGGTTAGGCTCTAGGTCAAGTAGTCTCTAGGTTCACTAGCAAAACTCTAAAATCATAAATTACCAATAAAATAGTTTTAAAAATAATTAAAAATTACCAAAAATCATATCATGATTTAAATAAAATTATTAAAAGAATAAAATTTACAAAATTTTAAAATTACCCTCATTTAGAAAAGACTTGTCCATTTTTACTGTTCATGTACATCTCTTTACAGTGTTTCATGTATTTTATTCTATTGCTTGCTCTATATTTCCTACCATGTTATGGAACTGCTTTTAGAGTTATTTATGCATTCATATCCTGACTAGACCCATTGACAAAAATATTATAGAGAACCTGGAGGACTTCTGCACTACCTACTATGGAGCTGACGTAGATGATACTTGCGACTTGGACTCTCAAGAGGATCCAGTTTGCACTGAGAAGACTAGCATAGTTCCTAGGCTAGACTGCTAGGATTTTACCTATCTTATTTCAGTTGTCGTGAGTTGTATTTATTCAAATATTCTGTTGTAGTATTGATAACACTTAAACTTATTTTATTTCTCGTTGTACCTCACTTTGTGGATTTCATATCTATCTTATCGTGCTGATTATCTATCTTTAGAATTGTGATTGAGTTGTATCTTCTGAGATATCCTTCGATTGGAGAGTATATTCTGTACATGTACATTTATAATGTGTTAGATGTTTGAGACCTAGGATAGTGTTCTACCGCCGACACTACGGCATAGGCTGTACGTACCCACGATCTCGTGCCCTTACACTGGGTGCGGGTTGTGACACATTTTGAGTGGTGGCCCATGCAGGTCGAGTTCTGAGTTACGTCTCAGTTCATAGTGGTACTCGAACCAGAGTATCGCTACAACCTGCAGTAGGATATATGAGATAGGTTTTAACATACTAAATCATAGTTAGGAAAAAATCTTATCTAATTTCTTGTCATCTAAATTATTGTTGATAATTGCCTTCTTTTAAGATAAACTGACCTCATTTGATTATATCGCTTCCTGCTCAGTATTGACTTCCTTGTTTGATATGTCTTCAGGATGGTGGAGACTAGATCACACCACTCCATCCCAGCAGCTACTGTGAGGTCTTCCACCTTTTGTCCTGTTCAGTATTGAGAGGTCTGCCACCTCTCCGTCCCGGCTTCTTGCAGTAGTTGCAAGGTCCAAGTGGTTGTCTCTGTTGGTTCTGCTGGAAAGTGTGGGCTCTAGATGGAGGCTGGTACTACTGTTGCTAGGAACGAGGCTGTGTCTGCTGCTGTTGTGTCGCGGCCTTCCCTTGAGCATTAGACTACTTTATCGATCTTGACTGGCTGTTGCCCCCTCCGTATGCGTCTCTATCTCTCTTCTGCTTGCGCTTCATCTCCTTCTCTACGCCTTATGCAACCTTCAAGATCCTCTCGTATGTGGTAGCTTGGCTGGTGGCGATGGCTATGCGAATTTCATGTGATAGCCCCTTTCTGAACTTCTTGGCTTTGGCTTCAGGGGTCAAGGCATCTGCGAAGTGACTGGGGCGGGAGAACTTAGCGGAGTACTCGTCGATGGAGAGGCTGCCCTGCTCCAGGATCTCGAACTCATTTTCTAACTCTTCTTTAACCGCGTCGGGGTAGAACTTCGTCTTGAACTGCTCCTTGAATTCGTCCCAAGTCACATCTGGCACGATGAATTGAGGCTCATCTCTATATCATATGCAGGCGATGTCATAGAGCTGCATGTTAGCCGTCTCAACCTTCTTGTCTTCAGGAATTCGAGCCATCCGAAGATTGCGATCCACGTTCTCCAACCAGTCGTATGCGTAGAGAATCCCTTCCGTTCCTCTGAATTCCATGGGCTTAAGGTCCATGAAATTCTTGGAAGTTTCGGGACGCAACGGAGGAGTTTCCCTAGTCTGAAGAGCCTCCCTCAGGGTATCACGGAAGATGTCGGCCTACCGCGTCTGGGAAGTGATGAGCTGCTGGAAAATCCCAAGGAGCGTAGCATTGTCCAGCGCAGGTGCTGGAGGCAAAACTGGTACTAGATGCTGGAAGGGTGCTGGCGGAGGAAACTGTGCTGGTGGCGGAGTCGGCGGAGGGAACTGGGAAGGTAGTAGAATGTCTTCTCGGCAGAATCTCGAAGTCTGCGGCTGGGGCGTCTCGCCTAGATAGGTGAAGTAGCCTCCATAGGTCGGTGGGGTCCCATTCGTAGAAGACCCGCCAACGATTGATGGGGTGTTCAAGGGAACGGTATTCCTGTCTTGAGAATCCATCTAACTGCCACAAAAAATTGTCAGTCGGTATGGAGATTCAAATAGGATATAGATCAAAAGAGTAATTGAGATCAAATGTGAAATTCAATAACAGTTTTAAACATGTGGAGATGATCCTTAAAGTCTACTCCTACTCACAGGCCCGCGGTAGTATATCTAAGTTGAGTGCTACCACGAGTTTTGCTATTTTTTGTGAAAACGGACCTGCATGGGCCACCATAAAAATGTGTCACGACCCGTACCCAATATTTGGGTATGAGCCGTGGCTACGTACAGCCTACGCCACAGTATCGACGGTAGAACGTTGTCTAGTCATCTCCATATTTTATCAAATACAACCATGCAGTTTATAAATTTTTACAATACAACCAAATTCGCAGATCAGCCCACAGCAATAAGATATATATACAATGGCTAAGGTGAGAGAAAACTAATAATTGATCTGAATAGTCTCCAAGGTAGAGACCAACATACGATAGATAAAAAAATAATCTCAAGAGAACAAAATGTACCAAGATGGATGTCCACTACTCAACTCTCATAATCCACAAAATAAAATAAAGTACAATAAATAAAAGAGTTCCTGGAGGCAACTCATGCTCTATAGAATAATATCTAGCTAAATGTCTCCTACGGAGGGTAGCCCCGCACCTAAGTCCTCCTGTATGCCCAGATCAGGGTCTACCGTCTGCTCATAGTAAGTGGTATAGAACTTCTCTAACTCATCACCTAAAATATTAATTTTCCAGTCAGGAATGGAACAAGTACACATATGACCGCTATCCAAGCCCCAACAGAATCATAGAACATGTATATAACATTTGAGAATGAAACTAGAAAGTAACTAGCATCACGGTACAATGGAAAAAAAGAGATATAAACTCTATCAATGAGAAATAACTACTAGAAAATAATATATAAATCATGGTGACAGGGCAAGTGGCAAAACGAGATGAGATGACTGGAATAAGAACTATCTACGTGTTGAAATATCATTTTCAACGTATGAACGACTAAGGGGTAAATCCGTCACCTTGCACGTGTCGTGTGCAGCTTGCTATTATTCAAGAATAGACATCATGGGGATGGAATGGATAGTTCACACATCTACTAAGATATTTCCCCACCCAGCTAGTACTCACGGAATCAATCGTAGTGGGGTAGACATATAAAAGACAATCAAGATGTACAATAAATCCATGATACTAATATTCGTGTAACGGACGTGTCAACAAGCAGCAAGACATATCTATAACATGTAAAAGAAACCATCAGGAACGGTAAAAATCAGTACATGCACTTGCATGTGGTCCTGAGCTGCGGGTATGAGTCGAACACTGAGTCAGGATCCAAATAACTTAAAATATAAATTACTTAAATTAATATATTGAACTTGGAAAATAACGACTCACTTATCTACATCATTGACTGTGGGTTTTAGAGTCTTAGGCTTTAACCTATGTGAGTCTACCATTATACTACCCATTTGGTCATATATATGTGAATACAGCTAGGCCAAAATACAAGGTAGGAGATTAATCTATCTATCCATGTTATCCACCTAAGTTCATGCTCCCATCTAGTTGTAATTGCTAATGCTAAACTCTTAACTATTCTTATCTAGGTGTCCTTATTTCCCTATACCTATTTGTTGCTGCTATGATAAACTCCCTCTATAATCTCAACTTAGTGTGTGATATACTCTTACTATGACTCTTGTCCATGGTCCAACAGATATAGGCTGCTATCTGTAATATACTCTTACTATTTCTTGAATCCTTACAACACCCTTCACCCCTCCTACTTAACACTACAACCTACTATATATGCTCTCATATGCAAGTATCTTCCCCGCACCCTACTGACATTCTACTTCATTTTAGTAGCAATATGAAGACTAGACACTCCCTTAGTATAGGTAAGACATGACTCCCTGTATTTGACAGCACACACCCCTGTAACTGTAGTATTTCCTTGTACTCAAGTGTACCCCTCTATTGACCCTAGGAGCCCACATGATGGGAGCCAGTAATTCATGGTTTGTTGATCAAGGGTTGTTGTTATCCTTATAGTTATGGTTCAGTATCAACTAATGCTACCCTCTAATGAATGTTGTTATAGGCAAGCTACTCTTGTATTGCTTACAATCGATATTAATGCCTTTTCCATACTTCTCCTAGTGCAGTTGGCAAGGGTTCTTAAGTCTATGGGTGTCTTGTCATGTGCTAGTAACCTACTCCATGGTCTATGTACTATGCATAAGATTTGTGGGTCATTACCTGCACCCCATCATCTCTCATATTCTAATACCCCAATTCATAACTGGGAACACCTTCCTTTAACTCAATTAATACTCTACCATACTTCAGTGGCAAGTATGGTCTGGTGCTTCATAAACTTGTGTTCACTGATACATCATATTTGTATTTATTTCCTATAGGCACTTAACTGTTACACTGACTCTCCCCCTTTATTAAGTAAGACTGATACATACTTGTGTAAATCTTAACCAAGATGAATTGGTACATGGTATCTAATATACTGTAGATCTCCCTAAAACTGAGCCATTGGTTCCTAACCATTCAACCCTCACTTGTACATACTCAAGCAACTCCCATATGATGGCTTGCTATACTAAAACCCCCAACCTGATGCTCTGCTACCTATACAGAGCCTATACTGGTTGGCCTGCAGTCATTTGTTTATGACCCTAACTCTGGACACCATTAAAACACTCTTCTATAACCCTTGTTATTTCTAATGCCTTCATCTAATACCAATGCTGTTGTTTTCAGACCTTATTTACCCATTTCTACTAAAAGAGCCATATCTATATTGTTCATAGGTATTGTAAACTGAACTTAGTACATCCCTCCTTCTAAACTTATCTATCTGTACCCTACTGAGCTCCCCCTCTCATTACTGAAATCCCATTGGCTTATACTGTAATATAGGTCAACTGACACAGGTTAGGCATCCTGATCTAGGTAACAGTCACTAAAGGCAACTCTATGTCATAATGGATATTCATGGGAGTGACCATCACATGTTGGAAGTCACCTGGACTTACTTGTTGGGTCAAGGCTTGCTTGCCTCCACCCATATCCTGATGACATATCCTACAGATGTAGGTAGATGTCATTTTCCATTCCCAGAATACGTATTCTAAATACATGTACTGCTAGAATGTATTCATTTAATATTTATCATGTATTGTTCTGTATTTAAATTTCTTTAATTTTCTGCTAATTATTTTTTCTATATTTTATTCCTGTATTTTACTTTCTGCTTTTATACTCTGCTTTAGCTTTGTTTTAGGTTTGGCTTGGATTGGTTTAATTAGGTTGGTTCATCGTGAACCGAAACAAACTCCTACCTACCACCACCCCTTCATTTAAGGCCCCAAACCCTTTCTCTCTCTTCATTACTCTTCTTCTTCCTCATAACTCTCCCACCAACCTAGAAGAGATAGGCAAGTGCCAACTTGCTTCTTGATGGATCTCTATTTTTTTGTTCCATTGTCTTTCTTTCAATATTCTAAGACACTTTAGTGCTTGGCATTTTCAATTTCTATGGCTAAATTCTTCTAGATCTAAGTTTATAGTATTTTTGTATTTCTTAGGTTTTGATCTATTTAACATTATTTTTTCCAATTTTTGATAGTTCCATGTTGTAGAAAATTTCGTTCTACCCCATTTTGACCTATGGAAGTCCAAATTTGGACTTACGGTGAAGGTTTTATGGAGCTTGGAAGCCAAGGGTTCCATGACCATCCTTCTCAGGTTTTCTGAGAAGATGGGTCCCTCATTTCACAGCCGCATGAGAATCTCATCTCTCAGTCGCATGGATCACAGCTGCATGAGAATCTCATTTCTCAGCAGCATGGATTAATTATTTTCCAATCTCATTTCTCAACCGCATGGATTATTTATTTCTCAATCTCATTTCACAGCCGCATGGACTAATTATTTCCCAATCTCATTTCTCAGCCGTATGGATTATTTATTTTCCAACCTCATTTCTCAGTCGCATGGATTATTTATTTTCCAATCTCATTTCTCAGCCGCATGAGAATCTTGTTTCTCAACCGCATGGATTAATTATTTCCCAATCTCATTTCTCAGTCGCATGGATTATTTATTTTTCAATCTCATTTCTCAGCCGCATGGACTAATTATTTTCCAATCTTATTTCTCAGCCGCATGGATTATTTATTTCCTAATCTCATTTCTCAGCCGCATGGATTATTTATTTTCCAATCTCATTTCTCAGCCGCATGAGAATCTCATTTCTCAGTCGCATGGATTAATTATTTTCCAATCTCATTTCTCAGCCGCATGGATTATTTATTTTCCAATCTCATTTCACAGCTGCATGAGAATCTCATTTCTCAGTCGCATGGATTAATTATTTTCCAATCTCATTCCTCAGCTGCATGGATTAATTATTTTCCAATCTCATTCCTCAGCCGCATGGATTATTTATTTCCCAATCCTATTTCACAGCCGCATGAGAATCTCATTTCTCAGCCGCATGGATTAATTATTTCCCAATCTCATTCCTCAGTCGCATGGATTATTTATTTCCCAATCTCATTTTACAGCCGCATGAGAATCTCATTTCTCAGCCGCATGGACTAATTATTTTCTAATCTCATTTCTCAACCGCATGGATTATTTATTTCCTAATCTCATTTCTCAGCCGCATGGATTATTTATTTTCCAACCACATTTCTCAGCCGCATGAGATTTTTATTTCCCAACCGCATAAGATGGATTTATTTTTCGAATTTGACATTAATTAACATTGATTGTTATCTTGATTTATAATTGACATGCGTTTCTAGTTGGAACTAAGAGACTGGCTAGTCGTCTTATTGAATTGAATGGAATAAGACACGTTCATATCAACTATGAACTATTGAAATCGATTGGCCAATCCCGAATATTGGCATATAGATACATACAGGCTACAATTTATTTATTTATTTTACGAAAGCAGCATGTGTACTTTATGGTCAAGGCATGATTATTCCGTGGTTAGTTTTAATTGTTGCATTACGCTATGTAAGACCTACAACCTAACCGGACGGGTATCGTTGTAGAGCTGGGCATATCGTACTTGTACGGAAGTACTCATTCTGAATGACCATGACCCACGGCATGGGATTTCACTTAACGTAGAGGCTACTAAGTTAAATAAAATAATGATTACATGGAAAGAATGGATTCCCGAGTTCTTACATGGCAGCCCTCTTTGGGACTATTAGTGCCCAACAGGCCGGCTGGTTCCCACAGATACTGCAAATCTGCCACACGGACAGGGAGCGATATCTGCTTATATTATTGTATATTATATATTGATGACGGGCGTCCCGCTGGGACTCGTCTAATTTATGATTGGCGCAATTGATTGATTGGGTAGACTAGCCTTGCTTGCCCATAGTAAGAACTGAAAAATCCTCATTGCATAATTCCAGGATAACTTAGGACTCACAGTAGTAAGCCGTAGGAGTTGGATGTCCGTTTAAGTTGATTTGTTTGTGTACTGCACCTACTCTGTTACCTAACTGAGATGAGCAGAGCATCAGGACATGACGGGCCAACTTCTGTCCTTGTTTGGTTGGGAGGTTGGTTCGAAGTGTCGTGATGTTACGTGAATCCCAGTAGCAAGCAGAGATCTATTATTATATTCTCTTATTTACTGGTTTAATGTCTCATATCGTGCTTCCTTGCGGTACTTGCTATTAGAGGTTTAACCTCTCTGGTTTTGCATGGCCAGATTTAGAGCCGGTTCTCGAGGACTCAACTTACCTCTACCTCTAAGATGGTCAATACTAGAGGAATGATCGCAGGAGGACTCGAGTGGCTTCCTTACTTCACCGTTCATTTTGTTAATTACTTTACATTTTGCCGCTTGGCACCGACATGTTAGTCGGATAGTCTTGTATTTACTTTTACATAATTGTAATTAAGTCAGACTGCAGCTGATAACAATTGTGTATACGTTGCTATATCATCTGGCTATGTTTAGTAAAGCCAGATATCAAGAACATTTTGACTAAGCATTTGGGATGCCTTACTGCTTTACCTTATATGTTCTCTATTACTGTTTCTTGTTTGAATGATTGAGACAATAGATGTGAAGTGACCATAGCGAGACTTTTATGTAGTTTGCACCCCCTTGTCTTTTAGACAGCATTGATCGTATTATACGGTATTCATCTACCCGTAATACATAGCTGGCTGAGTCATTCCCCCGCTCTCCAGTATTCTGGTTTTGGGGCGTGACAAGGTTTTAGTGGTGACCCATGCAGGTCTGATTTCAGACTTGTAGGGTGTTTTGATTTATAGGGTGTCTCAATCACACATGTTTCCCCTTGATCTCATGATTCATTACTCTCGACTCTAGCTTGACATTCTGGTATCCTTTGACTTCATTGATCTTTCCTGTCCGATCGTTTGATTGTTCTTTTGTCCCTTTTCTTAGGGGCACTTCGTCCGCATCTGCCAGGACTGGACAACAACAACAAGAGCAACACGGACAACCTGACCATGTTGGTCAGCAACAAGGGCCGGTACTAACTCAAGAGATATCCAAGAAGAAGTAATAGTGGAAGCAGCAGCTGGATCACAGTATCCGGAGGTTCCACCACCACTAACAGTTCCACCTACCCCTACGGAAATGGACATACCAGCCCTTCTGGAGATCATAAGAGGGATGATGGCTACTCAGCAACATCAGATATTAGCCCATCAGCGCATGCACGCTCAGTTACAAGAGCAGAATGTGTTGCTCAACCAAGGATTGCAGACAGCTTTGGAAAGAGGAGTGAGGACTGATTCAGGAGCGTCAGCCAGATTTTGCAAGTACAACCCCCGCCGTTTCGAGGGCACAAAAGATGCCATCTCAGCAGATGCATGGCTTAAGGATATTGAGGCTATCTTGACAGCCGCTAAGGTGCCGGCAGAAGAATGTGTGGATCTAGTGAAGTTGTTACTTCAGGATATCGTACGTGATTGGTGGGAATCAGAGGAAGTAGGCATCAGACGTCCGGTTGCTTGGGACGATTTCACTGCAAGATTCAAGATGAAGTATTATGGAGTTGTGGCACAGTTTGAGCTACAACAGAAGTTTATCAACCTCAGACAGACTGGCAAGACAGTAGATGCTTATGCAGCGGAGTTCTGCAGATTGAGTAGGTTCGCCCCGGATATGGTAGCCACGGTGCGCCAGAGGGCGATGAGGTTCCAGCAAGGGTTTCATCTTGAGCTCTTGCAATTGATAGAGGGGCACAATTACCAGACTTTTGACGAAATATTGACAGCAACCCGAAGGCATGAGATCACCATTCAGAGGATCACAACAAGGACTGGAGGTCAGAAGAGATCTCACAGTCAGATTGAAGGAGGATAGGGAGCAGCGCCCCAAACAACAGTACCATCCCCTGGCATTCGCATTCACAATGTGACAATACGAGGGCCAGCACCACCCAGGCAGCAGCAACAGCAACAGAGGAAGAACCAGTAACCCCCAGCGGGCTGCACTTATTACGGGAAGATAGGGCACACTAGAGATGTGTGTCGGACATTGAACGGGCAGAGTTTGATATGTGGAAATCCAGATCATCGGGTTACCACATGTCCCATGAATTTTAGGTCATGAGGACCAGTGCAGCAGTTTTCTGCTCTGCCAGCACCAGGGGCAGGACAGTATCGAGGACCAGCGGTGGCAGTGAGACCATTGGCCCAGCGTCCGCTGATGCCGCAGGCTCAGATGTTTCGGCAGCAGGGACCGCCGATGCAGCAACACCAGCATAGACCACCCCATCATCACCAAGGCAGGGGCCAGCGGCAGCACCAGGCTAGGCCGCAGCATGGGAACCAGCAAGGAGGTCGAGGGCCGGCATTCACTCTGTCCTTGGAGGAGGCATTAGCATCGGGAGATGTTGTGGCAGGTAACATTCTTGTCGTCTCATATCCCGTAGTAGCATTGTTTGATTCGGGAGCATCACACTCATTTATATCTGCACAATTTACAACACGGCTAGGAATGGAATTCGAGGCATTGCCAGGGAGGTTAAATATACTCACTGGTAATGGGTGTAGAAGCATGGAAAATATTGCTTTTAGTCCCACATCGGAAAGGAGAAGAAGAAAGGGCTCACTCCATGCTATAAATAGAGCCTCCTTACCTTCTTTGAAAAGGGCACCAACTTCTCTTCCCTCCTTCCAAACTTGGACTCTTCCTATTACGCACCTTCGGGTGCTAAGTAGAAGAAGTCTAGGGCAGCGCGGGCTCATTGGGCTCAGTCAGCTGTCCCAACCTCTAACCATCAAGAGCGTCCCGCTAAGCGGACCTCTGATGGAAAGTTGTACAGAACCGCCTGTGTCCAGCCCCCGGCGGCAAACGGACAGAGTGGTTCTCAAGAGTCTCCCAACAAAGATCGAGGGCAAGTGTTTCTATTAGCCCCCACATCAGGGAGCAAACATGATACCTACGCACTCGTGTGTTCGGGATACCCGGGCCCACAAAGCGAGTGCACGAGCAGATCGAGACATTCCTCATGCGAGTCATGAGACGTCCTTCATACGGCTCGATCATGAGACATTCTTCATGCGGCTTGGTCATGAGACGTCCTTTATGCGGCTCGGTCATGAGACATTCCTCATGCGGTTCGGTCATGAGACGTCCTTCATGCGGCTCGGTCATGGGACATATTTTATGCGGCACAGAACCCAGGAAGCTGCATGCGGCTCAAAATCAGACGAGCTTCATGCGGCTCAAGAGTATCATGCGGCTCAAAAGTCACCAACATGGACATGCGGCTCAACGCACATAGGCAGCTCGAGTAAACTCCATGCGGCCCAGAGAGAGGCCACGTGGTCTTCAAAAACAGCTGTGCCCAACGTATGGATGCATTTAATGCTCTGACGGCTGACAGACCTGACAAGTGACAGACCTGACATAAAGCGTCATAATGGTTCTGCCATAATGACAGACTCTTCGGAAAAAGAAGAAAATCTCTGACCCGATCCGACATAAGTCCTAGATTGCCACGTGGCACATCTCATGCGGCTTAAATGGGGAACAGCTTCATGCAGCTCACTAAGAAGTCATCCTATATGGCCAGCAGAAATCAGCCATATGCGGCCCACCGAGAACCCAGTCCCTGCGGCTCAATACAACGCTAGCTCATGCGGCTCGTAAAGACTGCATATGCGGCTCATTGAGAGTTCGTTCCCTGCGGCTCGATGAAGCATTGTCCTATGCGGCTCACGAAGAGTATCTCCCTGCGGTTCAAGTGTTGCCCATCCTATGCGGCTCTGGCAGGACCCACAATCAAAATACGTGGCATCGGATCAATCAAGGATTTAATCGAATCCCAACAAATATATTTGACATCATCGTCATAATTACTAAGATCAGGGCATATCATTTATTATCAAGCTAATGGGACACGTGGCGAGCAATCAGACATTGGCGTAATCAATCATGAAGATTTAAAGCAGTTAGCATTAATTGCTCACAAGATTCGGTGCTATCCTCATTAATGGCCGAGATTCATTATAATCAGGATCAAGGGTTCAGATAGATTGAAGGAGCGCCGACATTTCAAACAAATGATCATTAGCGAACCCTAATGATCATACCCCACTCTTATAAATAGCCAGCATCATTTCTTTGCACAAAGGGCCGACAACAAAAAGAATAAAAAAATATACAGAGTTAGAGAGAGAATACACAGAGAGAGAGAAGCCAGGAGAGCAACAGAGGAGCAAAAAGAGCACTTCTTCATCAACGCCAACCATCTTTTCACAAGGAGCCAAGGCTGCATACCGATCGTCCAAGGAGTAAGGTAGGGTTGCCGTCGCCTTTCCGAGCCTCTATCGTCACCCCCCAGAATCTAAAATAAACAATTGTACTTAGACTGCTGTACCTAGGTTTTCGTCCCTAGGCTTTCTTTGTACAAGCGAGTTTGTATTGTGAGTCTAAGTTCAGTCCTCCGATAATTGCTCTGTACTTTTACAATCAATGGCAAACACGATGGCGACTCTGCTGGAGACTAACTTCTCCACGGTTGAGGAGTTGGTGATGCAATCGGACGTAGCCAAACTTGGCTCTACACAACAAAAGATAGTCGTACGCTTCGACCAACAGGCGTTCGAAGAGATGCTCTCTGAGGGTAGCGCCGGCCCGGTCCAGAAGCGCACCCGCACCATAAAGGCTCGCAAAGTGTGGAGGCCAAAATCATTTGCTCCTCCGCAAGCCCTTGATGAGGTGCTCTCTATTGCTCAAGATGGCGAGAAAGACTCCCCTGCGGCCCCACTTCAGACCGTAGACAACTCTGCTGTCCCCAAGTCCGGCAGAAGAAAACACTATGATGCTGGACTTGCAGGGGCAAAGAGGAACTCTACGCGCTCCGAGCCGCAGAAGAATATTAACCGCAAGGAGAAAACCCATGCGGCTACAACCGCCGACCGCATAAAGAAAACTCATGCGGCCATATCTGTCAGTCGCATAACTTATGCGGCTACAGTTGCCAACCGCACGGATGAGACTCATGCGGCTACTAAAGTCAATCGCTTGCAGAAAACCCATGCGGCCACAGATGCCAACCGCATACGGTCAGCCTGCACGGTCGTGACTCCTAACCGCATAAAGACTCATCCTACAACAAAAGACAGTCGTATGCAGACAGCCCGCACGGTACCCAATGCTAGCCGTATAGCATCCGTCCCACGCTTCTCTCGATCAGTCTTCGATCGGCTCTCATGCGGTCCTGACTCTGATCATTATCTGGATGATAATCCAGACTCTGTGGTATTCGACTTAGACTCCTCCTATTACGCACCCATAAGTGCTAAAAGGAGGAAGTCTAGGACAGCACGGGCTCATCAAGTCCAGACGACTGCCCCAACCTCTGACTATCGGGGCGTTCCGCTGATTATCACGCGGGCCCCTGATGGGAAGTTGTATAAGACCACTCAAGTCCAGCCCCCGGCGGCAAACAGACAAAGTGGTTCCTCTGACCTGCGTGAGGTTATCCTCCACAAACGCAAGGAAAGAGAAAGAGCTTCGGGGTGTAAAGAGCCCTCACACGGACATCAATGCACCCAGATCATCGTCAACTGCTACTGCAGCAGCACGGCGGTGACGGAAGACCGGCCATCCGTCTTCCAAAGACTACATCATCCGAGCTCAGAAGACGAGGCACCTCCTGTTGTCTCCTGCAAGTCCGCGCAGAAAGTTCTTGCCAAGGGAAGAGGAAAATAAACGAGCATCTCCAGCCCAAAGGTGTCAACTACTACAGCTAAGAAACCGTCGTCTAAAGGGTTATCCTCCACTGGAGTATTTCAACAAACCCGTTCGAAGATGAAAACTGCTGCGGTAGGAAGTTCGTCGTCTGCAACATTGGGGGTCGTCGGAACTGGGGGTAGCACTCCTCCAAACATCCACGACAATCCGACATTCCAGGAATACGGACTGGAGGAAGCAAATCCTCCGACGGATACAACAGATACCGACGTCCCCAAGGACATCCTAGACGAAGCAAGCTCCGAAGTCGGGGGTAGTGTTCCTTCCGAGTCTGAACCTGAAGAGAATATTCCCACATATCCTGATGATTTCTCGATGTACGGGTACGACTCGGAGGGTACATCCTCCACCACTCCTTCCGTCACTCCTCATGTGAAGACGGTGTTCATGACAGACAGCAATCAAGGTGGTTCCGGTGATCGCCAGCGCATCGACACTTTGGAGGCCATATTGTACGCCTTGGTCAAGTCTGTAGACGAGATCAAAGCGGCGCTTCCTAATCTACAGGGGGTGACACCTGGCCAGACAAGTACGGGTCCCCCAATCAACGTAGATTCAAATTCGGCGACACCGAACCCGGGCAATAATCCTTCCGAAGTAACGGCTCCGACTGCGACAGATGAGACACGAGAAGTAAGGAGAGAAGTTCAAGAGCTCCGAGCCATGTTCCGTGCCAGAGAAAACTCTCAAGACTTCAGAATACGGCAACCATATCCTGCTGAATGGAGGGATGTTCCATTCCCACCAAGATATAAGCCGTTCAATATCAACCCCTATGATGGCAAGACCTCAGCAAGTCGGTACATCACTTACTTCGAGGTCACTACCGACCATCTGCCCCATGATGACGCTATCCTGACACGGTTATTCATTGGGGCATTAGACGGAGTCGCCTTCGATTGGTACCGCAACCTGCCGGATAATTGCATCCATTCCTTCGCTGGCTTCAAACGCCTGTTCTTGGAGAGGTTCTATGAGGTAGGGCAGGACGTCACGATGTCTACCCTCATGGACGTCATTCAAGGAGAGAAAGAGCTGACGAGGAATTACATTGAGCGGTTTCGTCAAACCGTAATGAAGTTACCATCTGGCAACCCGGACTCCTCCTTGATCGAAATTTGCCAAAAGAGACTACTCCCAACAATCAGTCTCTGGATGGACGAGAGTCAATTCAAGGACTGGAAGGCTTTTATCATTAGTGCTACAAGTGCCGAAGAACGATTAAAGAAGGCTCATCAACTGGGATTACATATCTCAGAGGGAGAGAACAAGAGCAAGCGTCCCAGCACCACCAACGATAATGGGGGTAGCCCCTCCAACAACCGAGACAACAGAGGCAAGCAGGCTATGGTGGCCGATACAGCCCAGAAGCCTGAGTCGCAACCTGCGGACAAACAATGGCCTCAAATCACCTACTCTTTTGAAGACGGTCACGTCAAGCCTATCTTGGACATGCTTATACAAGAAGATAGGATTCAGCTTCCTCCACCAAGACGGGAGCCTCGGCCGGCTGATCTGGAGAACCCAAAGTTCTGCCATTACCACCGCTACGTCCACCATGCTACGCACGACTGCTACCAACTGAAACGATATATCCAAAACCTCATCGATTCGAACGCTCTGGCCATCGATTTCGAGGAGGTAACCGTGGCAGCAAACATGGTGTCCGTACAATTCGGCAGCTTCCCTCCAACAGAGACCCAGGACGGGGTTATACCCATCCCTCTGGCAACGATGGAGATTGCTAATCTCCCGCCTGCTCAAGCTGCTGGTCTAGTACCCCTCACCACCTCACGAGGGGAAATCATGTGGGTCCATCCGGACCTAGTCCACGAGGTAACTCAGTCCACTCCATCTTCTAAAAAGAAAAGTGGAAAAGTCAGATCCTGCCGTACCACCTCAGCAGATGAAGAGGAAGTCACGGCCGTTGTTACTCGATCCGGAGCACAATCTCAACCTGTGGCTGAAAACTCGACTGATGATCATCCGCCCATTACCACGGATGCTCCGGGACCGGCTCAGCCTTCGACGACCGACAAGCCTAGGCCGAAGGAGACTCGCTTCGACAAATCCCTCTGAAAGAAAACATCTCAGGGGCTGGAGAGGCCCTACAACTTCGACATCTTGGCGCAATTGGCCAATACACCGGCCAAATTGTCCTTATATGAACTCCTGAGGCTCTCAAAGGATATCCGCACAGCTTTGAGCGATGCACTTCAAAATGCCGACGCGTACCTGGCTCAGGTCAACCTCACGGGAGAAAATCAGCCCGCAGACCTCCAAGACAGTGCCTGTACGGAAGCAATGCCCAACATCGTCTTCACTCCATAAGACATGCTCATCAAGACTAATCTACACGATCGCCCATTATACTACACAGGCTACATCGGCGACATAAAGGTGGACCGGATGCACATTGACCCTGGGTCTTCCATAAGCATCATTCCAAAAGGACTACTGCATCATCTTCGTATCCCGATGCATCGTCTGACACCTACAAGTACTGCCATCAGCGGTTTCAATTCGGGCAGGAGCTATCCTATTGGAAAGATTCGTCTGAAGTGTCAAATTGGCGATCTCCAATCCGAAGTCACCTGCTACGTCATAGATGCAGACACTTCTTACAACATCCTCTTGGGGCGCCCATGGATACACGATTATATGATCGTGCCTTCCACGCTACACCAGTGCTTCAAATACGTCGATAAATACGGCTTCGTGAAGACAGAATTTGCTGATATCGATCCCTTCAAAGGGGTCGAATCTTACTACTCAGACTCCTGCTTATACGAAAAGTCAAAAAGGCACCTTGATGAAGGAGACGCACAAACTCATACCGAGACAACCACGGGATCAGAAGGACCCCTGACGATCCACCTCCAAGCTCACAAACCGGGCAAGTCTGCACCCCTTACCGCCACTCTACGGAAGGACGCAATCAGCCTCTCAGCGCAGGAGGAGCAAAGGATAATCCGGCTGCCAAGGTCCGGCCAAGTGCCGAGACCCACAACAGGGCCACTGACAATCAGATTGCCGAGAGTCGGTCAACCCCAAACGGAGAAGCTCAATCCCTTCGATCGGCCACTGACGATACGCCTTCCCAAGAAGGGTCGTCACCCCGATGCAAGGTCTGACACTTCTAGTGAACCAGCCACTCCTCGCTCCACGTCAAGTGCCAAACTGGGGGTCGCTAGTCCGCCAACAACTCCACGATCTACTCCATCAACTGAACCCCCGATGATCAAGTTGCCCAAATCATCCTCTCAGTCTGCATTTACACAGGGGGTGGCTGAAGAAGAGTTGGAGCTGGCCAAGTATGTGGCTGCTCACACTGAGACTTGCTCATGTTGCCCATCAACGGCAACTTCCTGAAGAAGTATTACGTCCGAAACGACATCAAAAAAAAATCCCTGATGATTGAGTTATGTACCCCCCGGTCCCGCTGAACTCACATTCTGCCTCCAAATTTCCTAGATTAGTGAGTTATGTACCCCCCCCGGTACTGCTGAACTCACATCCACTCCAGATTATCTAGTCATGTACCCGCTGGTACCACTGAACTCACATCCACTCCAGATTATCTAGTCATGTACCCGCTGGTACCACTGAACTCACATCCACATTCTCTCCAGATCACCGAGTCATGTACCTGCTGGTACCGCTGAACTTATATCCACAACATTCCAGATTTTCGAGTCATGTACCCTCTCGTATCGCTGAACTCACCTCCTCCTTCCATAAAAATCCTAAACTACCAAGTCATGTACCCGCTGGTACCCCTGAACTTACATCTCGATCACTCTTTTAGGGAGAACGTTATGTATAAACATACCCCTGAACTTTTTTCCTAAAGGAGATCCTCCCTCATGATCCACTACCCGCACTCCCAGTGCACAAAAAGGGTAGTCGATCCACCAATTTCCGAAATGACCATGTCCTCATTACCTCTGAGTCGTCCTCACTTCCACCAAAAAAAAAACTGCCCCCTCGCATAGAACTTCCACGTTCTCCTACCTCTGAGTCATTCTATATACCCACTCTTCATTGAGCCCACTCCTACCATGTCCTTATTACCTCTGAATGGAAAGGCTCCGTCGAAGAAATCGTCATATTTGCCATGTCCACATTACCTCTGAGCAAGTATGCCGGTCCTCTTTCAACCTATTATCTGTACCCACAACCGGAGTACGACAAGGATAATAGGTCCACAAATGTCCTCTGTTGACCACAAATGTCCTCAGTTGACCACAAATATCCTCCATGGAGTCCTCTCCTGCCATGTCCTCTTTACCTCTGAGTAGGAAGACTCCACGGTAAAACCTTCGTACTTGCCATGTCCTCATTACCTCTGAGTAAGTATGTTGGTTTTTCTTTCATCCTATTATCCGTATCCTGAACCAGGTTACGCCAAGGATAATAGGCCCACAAATATCCTCCGCTGAGTCCACTCCTGCCATGTCCTCATTACCTCTGAGCAGGAAGATTCTACGGTAAAACCCTCATACTTGGCATGTCCTCATTACCTCTGAGTAAGTATGTTGGTTCCCTTTCATCCTATTATCCGTATCCTAAGCCAGGGTATGCCAAGGATAATAGGCCCCAAATGTCCTCTGTTGACCACAAATGTCCTCTGATGACCACAAATGTCCTCAGTCGACCACAGATGTTGTACTGGGTCTCCAGTACACGCCCATCCCTTTCCTATCATGCCTAGGAGCCCAGTTGCTCCCTGGCATTCTCTCGAATACCAAAAACTTCTATAGCTGTCTTATCGCGAAGTTGTTCTAGGTATTCCTCTCCAAAACTTGTTCCTCGTACCTAAAACCAAGGTACGCCCAGGGTAACAGGTCCACAAATAATCCCCCAGCAGGTCCAATTCCACAAACACCACAAGTACAAGAAAGAGAAGATGAGTTAAAACATGCTCATTTATTCAAAATTCAAAGTACTACATCATCTGGGATCACACCCCTTGACAAAAAAAAAAACAGTGAAAGAAAACAGAAAACTGTTCACTGCTTCATGGCATTCTTTCGCCCGGTACCAAGAACCTCCATATTCGCCTTACCGCGGAGTTGTCCTAGGTATCCCTATCAAACTTATTATCCGTACCTAAAACCAAGGTATGCCAAGGATAATAGGCCCTCAAATGTCCTCTGCTGACCACAAATGTACATCCACATATTTCCTCATCATCACATGCTTTCGGAGCCCAGCTGTTCCATAGCATTCTTTCACCCAATGCATAGAACTTCTACGTTGATAGCACCTGTGAGTTGTTCTATGTATCCTTATTCGAGTTCACTCCTACCATGTCCATATCACCTCTGAGTAGGAAGGCTCTACCATCAACTTTATATTTACCACGTCCATACCACCTCTGAGTAAATACGATGGTTCCCTCTCTCAACTTATTATCCGTACCTAAAACCAAGGTACGCCAAGGATGATAAGTCCACATAAAATCCCCAGCGGAAGTACCCAAATCTATCACGTCCATGCTACCGCTGATTGGATTGCCACACCTAAACAAATCTACTTTCCATGTTTCTTATTCAAAGTGTTCCAAATTTACAATTTGGAAACTTTGAAGGGGGTCCTGTAGAAGCATGGAAAATATTGCTTTTAGTCCCACATCGGAAAGGAGAAGAAGAAAGGGCTCACTCCATGCTATAAATAGAGCCTCCTTACCTCCTTTGAAAAGGGCACCAACTTCTCTTCCCTCCTTCCAAACTTGGACTCTTCCTATTACGCACCTTCGGGTGCTAAGTAGAAGAAGTCTAGGGCAGCACGGGCTCATCGGGCTCAGTCAGCTGTCCCAACCTCTAACCATCAAGAGCGTCCCGCTAAGCGGACCTCTGATGGAAAGTTGTACAGAACCGCCTGTGTCCAGCCCCCGGCGGCAAACGGACAGAGTAGTTCTCAAGAGTCTCCCAACAAAGATCGAGGGCAAATGTTTCTATTAGGCCCCACATCAGGGAGCAAACATGATACCTACGCACTCGTGTGTTCGGGATACCCGGGCCCACAAAGCGAGTGCACGGGCAGATCGAGACATTCCTCATGTGAGTCATGAGACGTCCTTCATGCGGCTCGGTCATGAGACATTCCTCATGCGGCTCGGTCATGAGACGTCCTTTATGCGGCTCGGTCATGAGACATTCCTCATGCGGTTCGGTCATGAGACGTCCTTCATGCGGCTCGGTCATGGAACATATTTCATGCGGCACAGAACCCAGGAAGCTGCATGCGGCTCAAAATCAGACGAGCTTCATGCGGCTCAAGAGTATCATGCGGCTCAAAAGTCACCAATATGGACATACGGCTCAACGCACATAGGCAGCTCGAGTAAACTCCATACGGCCCAGAGAGAGAGGCCATGTGGTCTTCAAAAACAGCTATGCCCAACGTATGGACGCATTTAATGCTCTGACGGCTGACAGACCTGACAAGTGACAGACCTAACATAAAGCGTCATAATGGTTCTGCCATAATGACAGACTCTTCGGAAAAAGAAGAAAATCTCTGACCCGATCCGACAGAAGTCCTAGATTGCCACGTGGCACATCTCATGCGACTTAAATGGGGAACAGCTTTATGCAGCTCACTAAGAAGTCATCCTATATGGCCAGCAGAAATCAGCCATATGCGGCCCACCGAGAACCCAGTCCCTGCGGCTCAATACAACGCTAGCTCATGCGGCTCATAAAGACTGCATATGCGGCTCATTGAGAGTTCGTTCCCTGCGGCTCGATGAAGCATTGTCCTATGCGGCTCACGAAGAGTATCTCCCTGCGGTTCAAGTGTTGCCCATCCTTTGCGGCTCTGGCAGGACCCACAATCAAAACACGTGGCATCGGATCAATCAAGGATTTAACCGAATCCCAACAAATATATTTGACATCATCGTCATAATTACTAAGATCAGGGCATATCATTTATTATCAAGCTAATGGGACACGTGGCGAGCAATCAGACATTGGCGTAATCAATTATGAAGATTTAAAGCAGTTAGCATTAATTGCTCACAAGATTCGGTGCTATCCTCATTAATGGCCGAGATTCATTGTAATCAGGATCAAGGGTTCAGATAGATTGAAGGAGCGCCGACATTCCAAACAAATGATCATTAGCGAACCCTAATGATCATACCCCACTCTTATAAATAGCCAGCATCATTTCTTTGCACAAAGGGCCGGCAACAAAAAGAATAAAAAAATATACAGAGTTAGAGAGAGAATACACAGAGAGAGAGAGAGAAGCCAGGAGAGCAACAGAGGAGCAAAAAGAGCACTTCTTCGTCAACGCCAACCATCTTTTCACAAGGAGCCAAGGCTGCATACCGATCGTCCAAGGAGTATGGTAGGGCTGCCGTCGCCTTTTCGAGCCTCTATCGTCACCCCCCAGAATCTAAAATAAATAATTGTACTTAGACTGCTGTACCTAGGTTTTCGTCCCTAGGCTTTCTTTGTACAAGCGAGTTTGTATTGTGAGTCTAAGTTCAGTCCTCCGATAATTGTTCTGTACTTTTACAATCAATGGCAAACAATGGGCTCGTAGGAGTTAGTAGAGTTATTCTAGCATGTAGCGTTGTAGTTTACGGGCATTCCTTACCCGCCAGGTTGATAGAATTTCCAGTTGGAAATTTTGACGTTATCTTAGACATGGACTGGCTGAAAGACAGTCATGCGACAATTGATTGTCGTAGAGGGAGTGTATCTTTTGATATCCCAGGCATAAAGCGGTTTACCTTAGTCAGATCAGTAGCAACTCAACAAGAGCAGGGAGTAGTGACGGCAATGGAAAAAGTTCAAGTTCCGAAGGTAGTTGAAGAGTTTCTAGACGTATTTCCTGAAGAACTTCCAGGTCTACCACCGGTTAGAGATATTGAGTTCAGTATAGAATTGGCACCTGGAACTAAACCGATATCAGATCGAGTTTATAGAATGGCGGATTCTGAGCAGGCCAAGGTATATCAGCACATAGAGAAATTGAAGGAGAAGAAGTTCATCCAAGCTAGCGTGTCACCATGGGCAGCACCAGTGGTACTTGTGGAAAAGAAGGATGGGTCATCCAGATTGTGTATCAATTACAGGAAGCTTAATGCGGCAACAGTGAAGAACAAGTACCCACTACCCAGGATCGACGACTTATTTGATCAGTTGAGCAAAGCTAGAGTTTTCTCCAAGATAGATCTTTGTTCAGGGTATCATCAAGTAAGGGTTTGGAAGGAGGACATTCCCAAGACAGCATTCAGGTCGAAGTATGGGCATTATGAATTTTTAGTAATGCTGTTTGGTTTGACCAATGCTCCAGCAATATTCATAGATTTGATAAACCGCATCTTTATGCTGTACTTAGACCAATTTGTCGTTGTGTTCCTCGACGACATTCTAGTATACTCAGCTAATGAAGAGGAGCATGAAGATCACCTCCGGAAGGTGTTACAGGTTCTGATAGAGAACCAGTTGTATGCCAAGCTCAGCAAGTATGAGTTTTGGTCGGACCACACTTCATTTTTGGGTCACATCGTATCAGGAGCTGGAGTAGCAGTGGATCCCAAGAAGGTAGAAGTAGTAGAGAGTTGGCCAGTACCCAAGACCGTAGCGAATGTACGGAGTTTCTTGGGATTGGCAGGATATTACAGAAGGTTTGTATCAGATTTTGTAAGGCTTTCAGCACCCATGACCCGCTTGACACAGAAGGATGTACCATTCGTCTGGTCGGCAGAATGCCAGACATCATTTGAGAATCTGAAGCGAAAGTTGATATCAGCGCCTATTCTTACATTGCCAGTTGGACCCGGAGGTTTTACCGTTTATTTTGATGTGTCAGGTAAAGGACTTGGATGTGTCCTCATGCAGCATGGGAAGGTGATAGCATATGCATCTAGGCATCTCCGAGACGACGAAAAGAATTAGCCAACTCATGATTTGGAGTTGGCGACAGTAGTATTTGCTCTGAAGTACATCTTTACCCAGAAGGAACTGAACATGAGGCAGAGAAGATGGTTGGAGTTGATCAAGGATTACGACGTAGAGCTTCAGTATGATCCAGGCAAGGCTAATATGGTAGCAGATGCTCTCAGCAGGAGAGGCGGCACATTTATGTTAACAACACAGAGGCAAATCTTAGAAGACCTTCAGGAGATGGGCATCGAGGTTATACTTCCTAGTGATGTAGGAGTTCTGGCGAGCCTACAAGTTCAATCCGACTTGGTAGACAGGATCAAGACAGCTCAGGCACAAGACCCAAGGATTCAGAAGCTTAGGACAGAATGTGAGTCAGAACTCAGGAAGGAGATGAGAATTCATGAAGATGGTACACTTAGGTTTGGGTCACATCTATGTGTGCCTGGTGGAGATATCAGACAAGAGGTTATGGCAGAAGCTCACAGTTCCCAGTATTATGTACACTCTGGAGGGACCAAGATGTACCAAGATATCAAGCAGCACTTCTGGTGGAACGGGATGAAGAGGGAGATAGCTAGATTTGTTTTCCGTTGCTTGGTATGTCAGCAAGTGAAGGCAGAGCAGCAGAGACCAGCTGGATTATTGCAACCGCTTCCTATCCCAGAATGGAAGTGGGAACATATCACAAAATAGACTTTGTGACCGGTTTACCGAGATCACCAAGTGGTAAAAATGCTATTTGGGTGATAGTAGATCGGCTTACAAAGGTGGCACACTTTCTTCCTTTCATAGTAGGACAATCTACGGAAAAGTTGGCAGAGTTGTATATGCAACAGATAGTCAGGCAGCATAGAATCCCTGTCAGTATTGTTTCAGACAGAGATACCCGTTTTACATCACATTTTTAGAAGAGCTTACATCATAGCTTGGGTACCAAGTTAGGATTTAGCACGGCTTACCATCCACAGATAGACGGGCAATCAGAAAGAACAATTCAGACATTAGAGGATATGTTGCGAGCTTGCACCCTAGATTTTGGAGGATCTTGGGAGAGCCACCTACACTTGGTCGAGTTCTCATACAATAACAGTTATCAAGCTAGTATCCAGATGGCACCATTCGAAGCACTATATGGTAAGAAGTGCAGGTCGTCGCTAGCGTGGGACGATATCGGGGAGAGAAAGATGTTAGGCCCAGAGATGATTGTTCAGACAGTGGAAGTGATTAAAGGAATTAGAGAGCGACTTCGAGTTGCGCAGGATCGGCATCGTCATTGGGCGGACCAGCATTGTAGACCTTTAGAATTCTCTATTGGGGACCACATATTCTTGCGGATCTCACCTACTCGTGGTGTTATTAGATTTGGCGTTCGCGGGAAATTGAGTCCGCGATACGTGGGCCCGTTTGTTATCCTTGAGAGGGTAGGCGATGTTGCTTATCGTTTATCCCTTCCACCTTCGTTGCGTGAGGTACACGATGTGTTTCATGTATCTCAGTTACGTAGGTATGTATCGGACCCAAGCCACATCCTCGATTATTCTGAGCTGGTTGTTGGTACCAACCTGTCTTACGAGAAACATCCTGTGTCTATTTTGGACCGAAGAGAGAAGATACTCAAGAACCGAACAATTTGCCTTGTTCGGGTTGCTTGGGGTCATCACTCTTTAGGGGAGTCAACGTAGGAATGTGAGGATGACATCCGATCATGGTATCCACACCTGTTTGACTCACAAGGTATATTTTTTTTCTATATACCTTGATTATCTTAACTCCTCATGCTTGTTACCTTATGAGTAGAATTATTTAATATTGTAGATTGTTAGATGTAGATACATTACTTGTTATTATCATTGTAGAATGATTGCTTACTCAATTTACTTGTATTTAGATTAGTTTAGCTTTGACGTTTCTATCATGCTTGGATCTGAAATTTCGAGGACGGAATTTTTCTAAGGAGGGTAGAGATGTCACTTCCCGTTCCCAGAATACGTATTCTAAATACATGTACTGCTGGAATGTATTCATTTAACATTTATCATGTATTGTTCTATATTTAAATTCCTTTAATTTTTTGCTAATTATTTTTTCTGTATTTTATTCCTGTATTTTACTTTCTGCTTTTATACTCCGCTTTAGCTTTGTTTTAGGTTCGACTTGGATTGGTTTAATTAGGTTGGTTCATCATGAACTGAAACAAACCTCCACCTACCACCACCCCTTCATTTAAGGCCCCAAACCCTTTCTCTCTCTTTATTACTCTTCTTCTTCCTCATAACTCTCCCACCAACCTAGAAGAGATAGATAAGCGCCAACTTGTTTCTTGATGGATCTCCATTTTTGTTGTTCCATTGTCTTCCTCTCAACATCCTAAGACACTTTAGTGCTTGATATTTTCAATTTCTATGGCTAAATTCTTCTAGATCTAAGTTTATAGTATTTTTGGATTTCTTAGGTTTTAATCTATTTAACATTGTTATTTCCAAGTTTTGATAGTTCCATGTTGTAGAGAATTTCGTTCTACCCTATTTTGACCTATGGAAGTCCAAATTTGGACTTACGGTTAAGGTTTTATGGAGCTTGGAAGCCAAGGGTTCCATGACCATCCTTCTCAGGTTTTCTGAGAAGATGGGTCCCTCATTTCACAGCCGCATGAGAATCTCATTTCTCAGCCGCATGAATAACAGCTGCATGAGAATCTCATTTCTCAACAGCATGGATTAATTATTTCCCAATCTCATTTCTCAGCCGCATGGATTATTTATTTCCCAATCTCATTTCACAGCCGCATAGACTAATTATTTCCCAATCTCATTTCTCAGCCGCAAGGATTATTTATTTTTCAATCTTATTTCTCAGTCGCATGGATTATTTATTTCCCAATCTTATTTCTCAGCCGCATGAGAATCTCATTTCTCAGCCGCATGGATTAATTATTTCCCAATCTCATTTCTCAGCCGCATGGATTATCTATTTCCCAATCTCATTTCTCAGCCGCATGGACTAATTATTTTCCAATCATATTTTTCAGCCGCATGGATTATTTATTTCCCAATCTTATTTTTCAGTCGCATGGATTATTTATTTCCCAATCTCATTTCTCAGTCGCATGAGAATCTCATTTCTCAGCCGCATGGATTAATTATTTCCCAATCTCATTTCTCAGCCGCATGGATTATTTATTTCCCAATCTTATTTCACAGCTGCATGAGAATCTCATTTCTCAGTCGCATGGATTAATTATTTTTTTTCAATCTCATTCCTCAGCCGCATGGATTATTTATTTTCCAATCTCATTTCACAGCTGCATGAGAATCTCATTTCTCAACCGCATGGATTAATTATTTCCCAATCTCATTCCTCAGCCGCATGGATTATTTATTTTCCAATCTCATTTCACAGACGCATGAGAATCTCATTTCTCAGCCGCATGGACTAATTATTTTCCAATTTCATTTCTCAGCCGCATGGATTATTTATTTCCTAATCTCATTTCTCAGCCGCATGGATTATTTATTTTCCAACCACATTTCTCAGCCGCATGAGATTTTTATTTCCCAACCGCTTGAGATGGATTTATTTCCCGAATTTGGCATTAATTAACATTGATTGTTATCTTGATTTATAATTGACATGCGTTCCTAGTTGGAACTAAGAGACTGGCTAGTCGTCTTATTGAATTGAATGAAATAAGACACGTTCATATCAACTATGAACTATTGAAATCGATTGGCCAATCCCGAATATTGGCATATAGATACATGCATGCTACAATTTATTTATTTATTTTACGAAAGCAGCATATGTACTTTATGGTTAAGGCGTGATTATTCTGTGGTTAGTTTTAATTGTTGCATTATGCTATGTAAGACCTACAACTAACCGCACGGGTATCGTTGTAGAGCTGGGCATATCGTACTTGTATGAAAGTACTCATTCTGAATGACCATGATCTACGGCATAGGATTTTACTTAACGTAGAGGCTACTAAGTTAAATAAAATAATGATTGCATGGAGAGAATAGATTCCCGAGTTCTTACATGGCAGCCCTTTTTGGGACTATTAGTGCCCAACAGGTCGGCTGGTTACCACAGATACTGCAAATCTGCCACACGGGCAGGGAGCGATATCTGCTTATATTATTGTATATTGTATATTGATGACGGGCGTCCTGCTGGGACTCGTCTAATTCATGATTGGCACAATTGATTGATTGGATAGACTAGCCTTGCTTGCCCATAGTAAGAACTGAGAAATCCTCATTGTATAGTTCCAGGATAACTTGGGACTCACAGTAGTAAGCCGTAGGAGTTGGATGTCCGTTTAAGTTGATTTGTTTGTGTACTGCACCTACTCTGTTACCTAACTGAGATGAGCAGAGCATCAGGACATGACGGGCCAACTTCTGTTCTTGTTTGGTTGGGAGGTTGGTTCGAAGTGTCGTTATGTTACGTGAATCCCAATAGCAAGCAGAGATCTATTATTATATTCTCTTATTTACTGGTTTAATGTCTCATATCGTGCTTCCTTGCGGTACTTGCTATTAGAGGTCTAACCTCTCTGGTTTTGCATGGCCAGATTTAGAGCCGGTTTCCGAGGACTCAACTTACCTCTACCTCCAAGATGGTCAATACTAGAGGAATGATCGCAGGAGGACTCGAGTGGGTTCCTTACTTCCCCGCTCGTTTTGTTAATTACTTTACATTTTGCCGCTTGGCACCGACATGTTAGTCGGATAGTCTTGCATTTACTTTTACATAATTGTAATTAAGTCAGACTGCAGCTGATAACAATTGTGTATACGTTGCTATATCATCTGGTTATGTTTAGTAAAGCCAGATATCAAGAACATTTTGACTAAGCGTTTGGGACGCCTTACTGCTTTACCTTATATGTTCTTTATTATTGTTTCTTGTTTGAATGATTGAGACAATAGATGTGAAGTGACCATAGCGAGACTTTCATGTAGTATGCACCCCCTTGTCTTTTAGACAGCATTGATCGTATTATACGGTATTCATCTACCCGTAATACGTAGCTGGCTGAGTCATTCCTCCGCTCTCCAGTATTTTGTTTCTGGGGCTTGACAAGGTCTGTACCTGAAGTCAATATGGGACTGTTGTTATTACTTCTTTACTTAGTTCACGTATGGCTGACATGGTTTGGTATCCAATGATGTACACCTAAGGCATATCTACTAAGTAGGCTATGGTCCATTATTAATATACATAGGATACCAAGAAACTCACATGGTAGTTCTACTGGGTACTAAGAATTTGACTTGTGTTCGAGTATCAACTCTGATACTGCAACCAAGTATGGTATCCTATTCCAATTTGATGCAGGGGTCGGGTAAGATACCAATGCTAGGTCTGTTGCCAAGGCATCCCACTCGAATACCAACTGTCAACTCGGACACAGGTATGGGGAACAGGACACAGGTCCTATAGGTATCCATAACCTATCCTTCCTCCTTACCTATCACTACTATCCTAATGACAATCCTCCCATATGGGACACACAAGGCTAATACTTAGCTAATACTCCATGCAATTTAGGAGACCCTAATAATCCATCACCAGCCTAGTATAGTTACACAAATAGATGCATCCCAATTTCCCGCACAGGTACTCTTATAAATCATAGTTTTCCTATCTATGGATAGCTCTTGCCACTGTAGGTAATCTGTTACCCACATGTGATACTTCCACCTGATATTGAGTGTCAGATATGACACCTAATGTCAAGTCTGATACCAAGAAAATTTCTGATATCAAGTCTGATATCCCAAACCTGGTCAGACACCCCAAATCTGCTATATGTGGATCACACCACTGACAGAAACTTCAGTCCTAGTTTGCCCAAATCTGGTCAGACCCCTCAATTCCTGATACGTGAACATATGTCTCCATACATACCTGGACACTTACCTAATGGACCATTACATATTAAAACGCACACATACACCACTGTTTATTACCAAGTCTCTTTGACCCTTCCGTGTCCAATACAGGTATATACCTACCTAATATAGGACATTACACGTATTCTCCATGTACCTATAACCTCCCAAAACGTACTCTAGGTGAAAATAGCAATTTTCCTATACTAATGGTTGGTATCAGATGCACACAACTCTGGGAACAGAACAAGTGTCCCTACTCTTGTCCTACTTAACTCCAAGAACACCCTATTCTCATAACATAGGCTGATTGAAACCTCTTAGACATTAAAGCAAATACCAATGTTACAGTTGAACTAGATTCCTGATTTAGCATGGAAATAAGGATTTAAGGGTTGATAGCAGGGTACCTGTTAGTGAGGAGTCGAAAGCTCTGCTCTGGGATTCTTGACGTCTAACTCTACGAGCAAAAAATAGACATAGGTAGGGTTTGGAGGATGGGTGAACCGAGGATCCTGCCTATATATATACATAAAATCGATAAGATCGAAATCGAGTTTAGATGAAATCTCACGATTTGAATCCTGAGGGGAGATCGATCTGTTACCTAGCCGTTCGGTTTGAAAGGTTAGAATTTCACCAAGCCCCCTCCCCAATCTGAATTTGCAATTATGGCCTCCTCTCTTCAAAAAACTATGTCCATTTTATATATATACACATGTTCCCTATAAATAAAACTTCTATAAATAGAATATGTTAATTTAAAAAATATCCACAAAGCCAAAATCACTATTTAGGCTAATTAATTAATTTTAAAAAATGATTTCAAAATTTAGGGGATTTACAATAGCGCCAGTCTGCAGACTTGAGGCTGGGCATCAAGAATGCCCATTAGGTGGCTATGGCGGCAGTAGAGAGAGAGTGGCTGCTCAGCCACAGGAAGGCCAAGAAGGCGAGATTCAGCAGCAGCGGCTCGGGAACATCTTGGACTTCCAAAAGATGAGGCCGAGGGACTTCAGGGATACAGAGGGCATTCTGTACGTCGATGACTGGATAGAGCATATCGATGAGATATCCCAGCTGGCACAGATCCTGGCTAGGATACAAATAGGGGCAGCAGGCAGCCAGATGTAGGATCTTGCATGGACTTGGTACCACACCGATCCTAGAGTTGGTGTTCAGGGACAGACTTTGAAGGCCTTTAAAATGCTTTTTAAGGAAAAGTTCTTTCCAGATGTAGCACTCGGCGCTTTGGAGACTCGGTTTAAGAGCCTGGTTCAAGGGAACCAGACGATCGAAGAGTACGTTGGGGAGTTCTGCCGTTGGGAAAATTTATGGAGGGATTGAGCGAGACAGCAAATGCGAGAAGGTTTTGGAAGGGCTTGATCAAGGAGGTCAAGTCACTGACCAAAAGTGACCGTGATGCCACTTTTGAGAAGATCTTGGCGGGGGCCACGGCAGCAAAGGACGACCTGGAACTGAAGCTGAAGAGAGTCTGCAATACACATGGAGTCGATAGTAGTGCAGGCCCGGCCAAGAGGCCTCACTTCCAGTAGCAGCAGTAGAGGCCCTTTCAGCAACATCAGTATCAGGGCCAGGGTCGTACGCCTTTCCAGCAGCCACACCAGCAGCAAAGACAGATTTAGCAGGCACCGAGGCAGCAACAGGCCACCGTTTGCCCCTTCTGTAAGATGTCAGGGCACGGGTGGAACGACTGTAGGAAGAGGCTAGGCAAGTACCTACTTTGTGGCTCATTAGAGCATCAACTGAGGGATTGTCCCATGGCTTCGGGACGTATAACTCGGGGAGCAGGAGCTAGGGCTCCGGCAGGCTAGCAGAAAGAATCGCCATTGCAGACTCAGCAACAGAGATTCAATCAGCATCAGCAGCAGGCTAGAGGAGGCCAGCAGGGGCGAGCTTTCGCTATGGCAACTGAGGAGTCCGAGCCAATAGGAGATCTGATAGCAGGTTCTGTTCTTCTCAATTCCATTCCCATATTTGCTTTGTTTGATTCTGGTGCTTCCTATAGTTTTGTGTCTGTATCATTTGCTATTAGACACCATTTTGCTTCTGAACCTTTGCCTAGGACTTGCAAGATCACGACTGGGGGTAGTATTATCCTAGTCAGTGATGTTTACAAGGATCGAAGAGTTATTTTAGGAAGTCGAGAACTAGATGTGAGTTTGCTCGTGATGCCACTACCAAGTTACGATATTGTGCTTGGGATTGACTGGTTGAGTAGACACCATGCTAGTATAGATTATCGTGGAGGCAAAGTTCTTTTCAGATCACCGGGAGAGCTAGTGTTCGAGTTCGCCAGAGAAGAGGCAGAGCAGAATAGCAGAGTTTTCTGTGAAGCTTTGATAGATGAGCAGAGTGTGCCACATCCATTGATTGATGAGTTCATAGATGTATTTTTGGAGGAGTTATCAGAGTTGCCTCCGGACAGAGATGTGGAGTTCTCTATAGATTTGGTGCCAGACGTAGAGCAGATATCGCAGCAGTCTATAGAGTAAACAACAGCGAGATGCTGGAATTGAAGAAACAAGTGGATGAGTTGTCAGACAAGGGCTTCATCAGATCGAGTTCTTTACCGTAGAGTGCACTGGTGCTCTTTGTACCGAAGAAGGATGGGTCGGTACGGATGTGTATCGACTACGGGGCTCTCAACAACCTCACGATCAAGAACAAGTATCCGCTGCCAAGGATCGATGATCTGTTCGATCAGTTGAACGGAGCAAGGGTATTTTCCAAGATTGATCTGAGGCCAGGCTACCATTATGTAAAGGTTAAGAAGGAGGATATCTCGAAGATAGCATTCAGGACGCGGTACGGCCAGTTTGAGTTCTTGGTGTTGTCGTTTGGGTTAACCAATGCCCCAGCGGTATTCATGAATCTGACGAACAAGGTCTTTCATCAGTATTTAGACAAGTTTGTGGTAGTGTTCGTTGATGATATCTTGGTGTATTAGAAGACCCCAAAGGAGCATGAGGAGCACTTGAGAGTAGTTCTGGAGACTCTCAGGAAGGAGAAGTTGTATGGCAAGCTTTCGAAGTGTGAGTTCTTCCTTGATCGGGTTGAGTTTCTAGGTTATGTTATGACCGGAGACATAATCTCAGTCGACTCGAAGAAAATCAGAGCAGTTGAGGCGTGGACCGTTCCGAGTTCAGTTGCAGAGATCATGAGCTTTTTGGGATTGGCAGACTACTACAGGAGGTTTGTTCATAATTTCTTTCGGGTTGTAGAGCCGTTGACTAGGCTGACCCGAAAGGACACGGAGTTTGTTTAGTCAGAGAAGTGTCAGATCGCCTTTGATGAGTCAAAAAAAGAGGTTAACAACAGCTCCAGTTTTGATGTTGCCATCAGGGACATGCGAGTTCACTATCTACAGTGACGTCTCAGAAAAGGGTCTGGATTGTGTCTTTTAGCAGCACGGTAAGGTAATTGCCTATGCTTCCAGGCAGTTACATTTGCACGAGAAGAACTACCCTACCTATAACTTGGAGTTGGCAGCAGTTATCTTCGTTCTTAAGTTGTGGAAATACTATCTGTATAGAGAGCGTATAAAGATTTTCGAGAGCAAGTTATGCAGGAGGCTCACCGCTCTAAGTATTCTATGCATCCAGGTGCTAACAAGATGTATAGAGACCTGAAGGAGCATGTTTGGTAGTATGGTATTGTAGGCCTCAAAAATAATAGTCACGTTGAGTTGATCAGAACTGAGTCTCAAAGTCACGCAGAAGTGATCAGGACAAATGTTTAAAAATCACGCTAGTGACAGCTCATCATTTGTCAGAAATTTTATCATGACTGACAGTACGACAGTCGAAGAATGTCTCCTCGTATGCCACGTATGCACAGAACTCGAGAGATCACAGCCGACTATTGCGTGACTTTCGAAATCTTCTTCAACAAGACTCAGCCTTCATCAAGTTGGCGTACCAAAAGAGCTTCTTGTCATTTAATGCGACTGATAAAGTAATCACTGTCAGAGATTTTGTGTCAGTCGAGGCACGTCGAATCAAGACAGCTGGCAGTCCTACCTCAATCGAGCGTGGATTATGTTCTTTTCTCAAGTCTGCGTATATTTTGAGCTTTCTGTCTCAAAGTTTGCGTGGATTCTGAAGTTTCCTCCCTCAAGTCTGCGTAGATTTTGAAGCTTTTTGCCCCAAGTCTGCGTGGATCCTGAAGCTTCTTGCCCCAAGTTTGAGTAGATTTTGAAGCTTTCTGACCCGAGTCTGCGTGGATTTCGTCCTCAACGAGCCTGCATGGATTTCATCAAATTGGAGTACATGGCAGCCATGCCACTGATCTCTCGCCTGCGTGTCCTGTAACTTGCACACGACTCATGCACGATTGCCATGTGTCCAACAGTTACAGGCCACGTCCAGTAACTGCTCACAACTCTGCGTATGTTAAATCCTGCGTAATTTTCAACTAGGCAGAGGCTGTGAAGACAGTTATCTTTTTCAGTTATTTTTGACTCTATAAATAGAGTTCTTTTCTCATTCATTGTACAGATACATAGATATCTAAATTGTTGTTGCATTTTTGAGAGCTTTTTTTCTTCGCATCGTCCAAGGGATAAAGCGATCGTCTTCTAGATCGAATTCCTACAGTTGTAATTTTTCCAAATACACAATAAATAAAGTGAATTTATTTATGGAAAACAAATTGGCGACTCTGCTGGGGAAAGCCATCTTCTCTTCTGAGATGGCAACAACTCAATGTAACGCTTCGTCGGTCGGCTCAACGAAGAAGGTGATATCGATCCAATTCGATCAACTCACCTACGAAGAAATGCAGCGGGCTAAGGGTGGCAAGCCCACTTCAGCCTCCATCACTACTGCCAAGTCGAAGGGACGATCTGTCTACGTCCCTAAGAATCAGTTGGCAATCAATGGTGACTTTTCTGCCACAGTGTCTACTCCTAACACTGGCAAGGAGTCTACTGTAAGCACACACACTCTTGTGTGTTCAAAGACAACAGCAACCAAAAGTCACGCTGGCAGCACTGGCTCCTTAGCAAAGCCTGTTCCAGCGTACAATCTTAATTCTAAAAGTCACGCTGGCAGTACTGGCTCCTTAGCCAAATCTGTCCCAGCGTGCAATCTAAAATCCAAAAGTCACGCTGACAGTATTGGCTCCTTAGTCAAAACTATTCCAGCGTGTATTTCACCAAAATTTGGCTCCTTAGTCGAAACTTTGTACACTGACAATACAAGCTCCTTAGCCAAATTGTCACCAGCATGCTCTAGGAAGAATAGCTCTTTAGCTATCTCTTCTTCTTTACCAAGTTCTATTACAACTGGGGGTGGTCTTGCTAAAACTCCTCTACACAAAGTCCCTTCAAAAAGAGATAACTCTTTAGTTGTTTCTTCTGCTCCTGTAGTTTTTACTTCTGGAACAGCTTTGACTGACAATTTTGTTAGTCAAAGAAAAGGAGATGGTCTTTTGACTACTCTTCCTTCTGGACATTCTATGTCTCAAAACTTGAATAAGTCTAAGAAGAAACATTTCTTAATGTCTTCTTCTACGACTTCTTCGAATTGGACACATAATTTGTCTATGAAAGAGGGTCTGTTACCAACTCCTAATCAAGGGGGTGGTCCAATTCTTCCTTCTCTGCAAATATCCAGATCAATGGAAGGAAAACTCCAAGTTTCAAGAACTAATGTGTTACCTCCAACTGATCTAAGAGCAAAACTTGATCAAATCCGCTTAGGAAGCACTTCTGGTGTCAAGAAACCATACCAATTAGGAACAAAAGTAAGAGATCCAGATGCAGAGTATGCTAAAAATTATGTGGCTCACATTAATCACTCTCTATATAACCAAGAGCCATCAAGACCCAAGAACCAGAGAATGTTCTTTGATGTATCTCAATCTTCACAAACAGATCTACGAGAACATCTTCAACAGAAGAGAAGGAATAATTCTATGTCAATAGACCATGCTGAATGTGACTTCCAGCCAAGAGTCATAATTCAATGCAGATGTCAATCAATAGATCAGAACCATGTTGATCATGAATGTGACTTCCAGCCGAGAGTCACAATGCAATGCAGATGTCAAACTAAACGACAATCTGTCTTCAATCGGATTCAATGTGAACCTATGCCTGATGAAGATGAACCTCTGTATGCTTCTGTCAATATGACCTCTCGGGATACTGGAGGTAGAAATGATAGTCCAGATGGAGTATATAGAGGCACCAGATCAAGAGTCCTGGCTTCTACTCAAAGGACTTTGATTCCTGAAGATGATTCTGAATTTTTTGTGGAATCTAACTTCCCACCTCTTTCTACTGGGGGTAGTTCTCCTATAACTGACTTTGATACATAAAGCAGTGATTCAGAACAAACAATATCCACAAGTTCATCAATAATTTCTCGTACAGTTACAACATATATGGTTGATGGGAATACTGATGAACCTTCTTCTTCCATGACTCCTCAAGAACAAAGAATTGCTTCTTTGGAACAGCAAATGAAGTCTATGGCTGATAATATGAAGTCGATATATGAACTCATGGCAGCCCAATTGCAAAATCGACAGACTGTACCAGAAGCTACACTAATTGACACTAGTGTAAGTCCAGTACATGTTCCTCCAGCAGTCCAGTCCAATACTCCTGGGCAAGTTCAACTAGTTCCTAGTCACTCTGGAGCTGGGGGTAGTACTTATAATGCTGTTCCCCCTCCCAACTATTCTCTACAAGCTACAACTCCACAATCCTCCGGAGTTGTTAGTGATGAATTGAGGAATCTCAAAACTCAATTTGAGGCATTCAAACAGAAAGATGGTTTACAAAGATTAGGCATCAAACAACCTTATCCGATAGAATGGAAGCAAGTATCATATCCTCCTAAATACAAGCCTCCTACTATCTCATTCTATGACGGAACCACTTCTCCAAGTCAGTTTATTAATCACTTTGAAGTGATGACTGATCAATTGCAACCAAGTGACGCCCTCCTTACTCGGGTGTTTGTTGGATGTCTCAAAGGAACAGCCTATGAATGGTATAGAAGCCTCCCAGATGGGTGCATTACTTCATTTGCCGGTTTCAAACAAATATTTCTTGAACGATTCTATGAAGGGCTCAATGACATGACTATGTCTGCTCTTATTAGAATCAAACAGAAAAATAATGAAACTACAGAAGAATTTATTGAACGGTTTCGAAGAGAAGCTCTGAAGATGCCTCTTGGAACTCCTGATGCTGTCACCATCGACACATGCAAATCAAATCTGCTGCTAATAATCAGCATATGGACAGGTTCTACTCAATTTCAAGATTGGCCTTCCTTCATAGTCAGTACCAAAGCTGCAGAAATCAGTACTGAAACCTTTAAAGGTTTAGGAGTACAGATGTCTTCTAAAGAAACAGGTCAAAATAATGCTAAATTCAATAAAAGCAAGGGAAAAGAAACTCTTGAAGTTAATCTTCAGAGTAAAGAAGCATCGACCGTTCAAACTCCTCCTGCCTCTACAACTCAACAACCGAGAACACCTCGCCCCAAGGAAGAATATTCTTTTGATGACGATGATGTCCTCGGTATCTTTGAATGTCTGCTGAAGGGTAATAAAATACAATTACCTGAAATCAAGAAACCTGATGAAGCTGGTAAGATAGATCATCCTAAATACTGTCCATACTACAGAATGTTGGGTCACACAATTCGTACATGTTATGTACTAAAAGGAAAGATCCAAGAAATGATTAAATCTGGAGCTATCTCTCTTACTCCGAAAGAGAAGACTGTCACCTCCAATGTCGTCTCTATACAATTCGGAGATTTTCTCCCTCAACTCCTTGAAAGCGGGATCGTTCCTATTCCCAAGGCAACCCTTGAGATAGTGAATATTCCTCCTCCACAGTCTGACGGATTAGTACCAATCACTATGGAGACAGGAGAAATCATGTGGATTCATCCTGATTTAGTGGCAGACTTTGAATCTTCTCCTCTTCAAAAGACTACATCTCGAAAGTCCAAGAAGGCTGGAAAGATTAAGTCATGTCATATGACTTCTCTCGGATCTACTTCTGATGCAGAGCCAAAAGATAAGGAAGAAGCACTTGCTAGTGCTACTCGAACGGGGAAACCTTATCTAAAGGATTATTCCAAGAATCCTGAGGATACTCCTGATATCCCTCCGGCTGACAAAGATGCTCCTAATGTTCCTCTTGAAGAAGAATCATCCACTGCACATGTTCCTTCAACTACACCAGTTGAACCTGTTCTTTCTAAGTCCATAACTCTTGAGAAAGGCAAACAACAGGCTCGTTTTGATAAACCAATCAAGAAGTCCTCTCCTCTTGGACTTCAGAAACCTTATAATTTTGACATTCTAGCTCAACTTGCTAATACTCCAGCTAGAATGTCACTCTTTGAACTTCTACGTCTTTCCAAAGAGACTCGGGAGACGTTAAGTGAGGCACTTCTTCAGGCAGACTCTTGTCTTGCACAATTAAAGAAGCCAGGTGAAGAACCTGCCACTTGCTTACATTACAACAGTATATTGGAGATTATTCCAAATATCACCTTTACACAAGACGACATGCTATTGGAGGATAATCGACATGATCGGCCTCTCTACTACACCGGTTATATCGATACAATGAAGATAGATCGTATCCTCATTGATCCAGGGTCTGCTATAAGTATAATGCCGAAGAGCCTGTTGGATGAATTAAAAATTCCTCTTCACAAGCTTTCCAAGACGGTTACTACTATCCTGGGATTCAATCAGAGCCGAAGCGAGCCTCTGGGAAAGATTCATCTGAAACTTTAGATTGGCGATTTCAGATCTAAAGTCACTTTCTATGTGATCGAGATCGTAGGATCCTATAATCTCCTTCTTGGGAGGCCCTTTCTTCATGAAAATAATGTGGTGCCTTCTACTCTTCATCAGTGTTTTAAGTACATTGATAGCAATGGAAGAGTACAAAAAGAAGTTGCTGATATAAATCCCTTCCGTGGGGTTGAAGCTTATTTCAATGATTCCCGAATGTACAAAGAAGAGTATACAAGGTTGATACAAGCTATGGAGAAAGAGGATTCACAAAGTGAGACTTTAATAATCCCTGTTAAAGGTCGAACTACTCAACAACAATCTCCCAAACTCTCTGGAGAAGGTTTTTTAATCATTCCAGTGAGCGGACGGATCTCTCCACTACCTCAGTCGTCTACTCAAGGTACTCTGATCATTCCTGTTGGAGGACGGACTACTCTTCCATCTCAAGCTTCAAGGGAGCTCACCTCTTCTGAGCCGTTTGTTATCGATCTTAATTGAAACAAAACCCCTTCTAATTCTTCTTCTCCTCCTTTAGTCATTGGTTTGGCTAAGATCTCTATGGCTCAACCTTCTTCCAATGTAAATACTGCTACTTTTAAAGTTAATGAAAAGTCTCCATCCTTGCAGTATGTTGATGTGTGTAATCATGTTCATAGTTATTTACATTTGTTAGATAATTTGAGAACAATAACCATAGGAGTTGTACAGACTTTCCATACAGATATATCCCTAGAATCAGTACAAACTTCATACTTTCTAGTTCCCAGCAGAAAGCCAGGAGACATTCCAATATTCTTTTACAAAGGACCCCAAAATCCTTCTGAACCTTCGAGACAATTTCAGCTTTCTTGGATACTTCTTCAGACGACATTTTTATGTTGAAGAGTAGGAGTGTTCATTTTTTTGATTAGATTTCTGCTATATTTATAGACAGAAGTTCCTCGAATAATGAAACGACACGTTCATCTGACGGTTTGTCCGTTCATTAATGCTTGACGGTTCATCCGTTCATCTGACGGTCATCCGTTCACTTGACGGTTCATCTGTTCATTTACAATCATCTGACGGTTCACCCATTCATTAATACTTGACGGTTCATCCGTTCATTAATACTTGACGGTTCATCCGTTCATTTATCATCCGACAGTTCACCCGTTCATTAATACCTGACGGTTTATCCGTTCATGAAAAATCGAGTTCAAAGATATTTTTATGTCTGAATTTTATTTTTTCTAATCAGTATTAAACTAAGATCATTTCTGGTTTAATATCATCTGATAGAATTACAAAGCTTGTTTGTATATTCTATTCTATTGAAATGTGTCATGTATTATTTACCTCTGAACATATTTTCTATATCATTATCAAAGCACCAAAACCATAAATCAGATCAAAAATTCTCATTTTTCATTCATAATCAAAACATTGGATACAAGTGAGAATAATAAAGATTCACTTACTGGGAGTTATTAGCTCCCTGATACGTTCATTAACAGCATTCAATTTCTCTTCATGAGTCTTGCGAACTCGTTCCGCTGCTTCCACTGTAACATTCTGTTCATCAAAAATTATAATAGCAGTCTGGCGACGGTTAGCTTCTTCAATCTGTTCTGCCTGCATCTGCTCTCTCTCCTTTTGAAGAATTTCACAGTGTTCAGCTTCAGAAATATAAGCAGCAGTAACCTCAGCTTGCTCTGTCTCCATAACAGCAATTCGTTCTTGAAGGCGAGCTAATTCCTCTTTCAAATTCTTCAGTTCTTCAGCCTTGGACGCTTTATCCTTCTCCAGAAGCTCTACTCTTTGACAAGTAGCTAATATTTCTTCGTCCTTTTCTACTAATTTCTCAGAAGAAGAGGCAAGAAATGCTTCCAGTGCAGCTTACTGGGACTGAGCTTCATGCTCTAGTTGACTGATCTCAGCTGCAGTTAAAGATTCAATGTCTTCTTTTTGAGTCTTCCAGTATTTTTGGATAGTTATTTCTAACTCATCCAGAAGATGTTCAAAGAATATGCACTGAGATTCACAACCAGCATGTCGCAATGCCATGAGTGGGAACTAGACCATAGTTCGAAGATCAGAAAATGGCATGGCTTCATCCTTCAAGAAACGTCTGGAATATGTATCTAGATATGAGTAAATAATCTCTGAATATATTCCCAGAGTTCTTGCTAGTCCAGTTTCAAATCCAGGCGTCGCTGTCATCACTGAAGAAGAAGCTTGAATATTCTCTACCCTGAGAACGGAAGTGTGTGCGACTGGAGAAGTTGGCAAGTGTGAACTCCCGTCATCAGCATCAGCCTGGATAAGCAGAGCATGAGTCGAACTCATTACTGCAGCAGTTCCTACAGTTAAAGAAAAATATAATCAGCGTTTAAAGAAAAAGAAACAGCGGGAACAGAATTTGAAATAAAGTTCTACCTGGCTGAGGTTCATATTCGGTATGTGGAGGGAGTTTTGCTTCTTCTCGCAGCCGGTCCATGATTGTATCCGATACCTGCTTTATATAGCTGCTTCCAGCTCCAGAATTACTGGGTGCTGGAGCATTGTCTGGAGATTGAACAGGTTCAGGACTAAGTTCCATTCTGTTCCCCTTGACTTTATTCTCATCATAAGGAGTAGAAGTGCCAGCATGCCAGTCTTCTCCTCCTTCAGTTTCTTCTTCTTCTTCATCTTCAGGATGAGCTTCTGATTCATAGTCAATAATATTCACATCCTCATGAGTCTCAGGAACAGTGACGATAGCAAGCTCAGTGTTGACTACCGCCGGTTCAGTCCTCTCTGAAATATCGGTTCGAAGAATGATGTCTTGACAAACATTCTTCAACAGATCATCAGCAGCTGATAGCTCAGACGCCGGCACGTCTTCATCGCCTCTGCCCAAAGAAATGTTTTCTTCAGCTTGAGTTTCAGGAACTTCTGACTGTTTGGTAATTGCTTCTGGAGCTGTTTCCTCTTCAGAGTAATCAATCTGGTCATCCAGGGCTTGAATGACGCCCTCTGTCCCATGCTCAAATGGGATCATCCTCGTCTCCGAGGGTTCAATAGCTACTCCACTTGTTGTTGAAGCAGTTGTTTCCTGAGCTTGAACAGATTCTACTTCAGTCTGTTCAGTTGGAGCTGTCGGAAGGTGAATATCATCAGACTCGGTCTTCTCAGTAGAAGCTGCTTCGTTGATTTCTGGAAAAACTCCTCCACTCATGATCGTTTCTAGGAGTTTGTTGCCCTTAATTTTGCTGACAGACTTCTTGACATATTTGCCTCTTGACCTCCTTATCAAAGGAGCGCCATCTTCATCAGTTTCTTCGTCTTTATCAGCGGCATCGTCTTCATCAACTGAGATACCGCCTGAAGATGAAGTAGCAGTCAAGGAGACCCCTTTCTTCTTCTTTCTAGATGTTAGAGACTTAGTACTCCTCTTGGAGATGGTCTCAGATTCATCGCTTCTCTTTCTCTTAGAAAGAGATATAAATATAGGAGGAAGAACTTCATCAGGAAAATTTCCCTCCTGAAATAATTCATACAGAGGTTCAACCTCCGTTGTCTCTTCTTCGGGTTTCGGAGGGAAATATTGAATGACAGTCCTTTTCTTTGACCTCTTTGATTCATCCTCCGCAACAAAGGTCTTCAGATTGAAACTTGGCCTGAAAGTGCTCGACGACACATAGAAGCGAGCATATGTGTACAGCATTTTCGTCCCTGAGCTAGACAAAGGATTAGGTATAGAGAATACAACTTTTGTATCTCTAGCCGCAAAATATCTCCAAGCTCGAGCTCCATCAATAAGCCCTCCACGAGCAGATAGACAAGTGGTGGCGTTCCCAACGTGAAGTTGATCATAACCGAATTGCCTGGCAAATCGGCTTGGTAAATATGGCTCCAGATACGCCATTTCTTCATGACGGTATACTAGATGGGAGGGCCGTATCCTCTGCAACCACTGAAAGGCTACATCGTCTAGCCTGTTCCCCATATCTCCGTCCATCACATTTAAGGGCATGCTCTCATAGCCCTGTGGTGGAGGGACACATTGGATAGACCAATGTGATGCCCGATTCAAGACATTTCTGCATTCTGGGAGGGTGTGAACCTTCCAGAACGTCTCTCCAGAGTACCTCTCCAGAAATAAACTGCTACTCCCTCCTGCCCCTGGAGGTATCAAACCGTCATGATGAAGGAGGAGCTAACCATAAAGATACGTGAAGGGCATCTCTATCCTTGGGAATTCTTCAGTCATCATCCTCTGAGCAGACAGCATGGTGGTTACAAAATTCCGAAGACCTGCATTCAGTCTACAGGTCATCGTCGATAACAAATCCAGCTTGTAACCATACACAAGGCACACCGCTGCAAAGATAACGCCTCTGTGTATCCTGTCCAAGGAGCTGGAGCCAGGAACGATGAATCTTCTTAACCACAGGGATAGGAATCCGGCCAAATGACCGTTCCTTGACAGACTCTTGCTACTCTGCCTCACATAAGAGCTGAAAGTGGTTCCAGCTTTGAACTCGTACCAATCTTCAGTAATAGTGAAATCCTTGCAATCATATTTCTCCAACAAATAAATAATCTCACCCTCAGAGAGAGGCTTGAAGTTGCTAATTCGGTACCACCTCTTCTCGTTTATTTTCTTATCATCCTTTTCACGGTTCATGAAAAGGTAGGACATCCATTTCTGAATGTGGTTGCCAGCTTCATCCTTGGAACCCTTATAATACAGGGTACATGTGCCAAAATGGCACATCATCTCTTCAAATAAATGTACCATCTTTGGGTTCTCCTCTGACAAAAAGTTTAGCTCTTCTGTCGTAGGAACATACTCCTCATACGGCAGCGAGCCCGAAGGCAGATGTGAGATGTATTCCATCTCATGAAGGACGAAGCCCATCTCCCCCTTAGGGGTCATAAAGGTCCCCGTCCTGTGGTTGTATCTCTCAACCAAAGCCAGGAATAAGAAAGGGTTGGGCTTGAAGCCGTAGGATGAGTTGACGACGGCATCATAAAGATTAATCTTCTTCAGCTCAGTCTCAAAATTTTCCAAAGCCCAGTGGACCAAAGTCTTCCATCTCACATTCTCCTGATTCATTAGGCCGTTCATCCTCGGCGGCGAATCGGTCGGATAGAATGTATTCTTGTTCGACATAAATTCGTCTATGAAGATGGGCATCCTAAATGGCATCAATATGGCTGAGTCTTCAGGTGGTATGCATCCAGGCTTCAAACCCCGAAATACTGATACATGGTTCTCTGGGGCACTAAAGAATCCCTCTTTTCTGTAAATTATACGGCTTGCCTTCGCCTGCTGATATTCTGTCAAATACCAGGACATTTTTCTTGGATAGCTGGCATGCATAAGTCTCATGATTGACAAGCCTCTGGAAACCTTTGGCCAGTACATGGGCTGTTTCATATCCCCTTCGAAATAGAAACACACCTTCTCTCTAATGCCCTTCGACTGAGATTTCTGTGCTATAGCATCTCCGAACAAGAATGCTGGTTTCTTGTGGGATACCAGATCCAAACTCTGAAAGGGTTGTCCATTCATTAAGCAGAGTAGGGTTGTATGATCTTGATTGGCCAACAATGACAGTCTTGCTTCAGGAAGATCAAATTGAGGGAATTGAACATGAGATAGATCATGCTTGAATAAGAAACTCAAACACCCCTTATAATCTGCTTCTACGCTTCGGATGTTCACTACAAAAAATGACAGAAGACAAAGTCAGATATATCTATGTCTATGTGTGTATTACAGTATTTGAAGGAAATTTCAAAAATCACGCAGACTCCATATGGATATACTACCATGACATGCTGAGTAATTTATTTACGCAGATGATTAATTCACGCAAAGTCCAGACAGATTAAGATGAAAGTCACGCATCATTGCCAGTAAAAATGACGCTGACAGATCGAGACTAATCTATCCAGAAGATGACTCTCAGAAGTCTGCGTGAATAATTCAATATTGACATCTCTGTCAACATGTAAAAAATCATGCAGCGTCATCATGAAAGCTGCGTGACTATTTCAACATGGACATTTCTGCCAACGTAAAAAGTCGCGCAGAGTCATGAGAGTCATGCTCCTTTGCGTAGAACACAGAGCTTCGTAAACACTAAGATGTGAAGTATGGCCGACCCTAAAAAGGGGGGCATACTTTATTAATATCCTTTGCCTTAAGAAGGGGGGATATATTTCTGAAGTTTATTATCTTAAGATCCTAAAAAATTCTATGTGGAGTTCATCTTCATCAAAGTCGTCTTCAACAGTCCGTGTTCTCCCATCACTTACGATGCATAGGAGCTTGCGGGACTTCCTGTCGAGGAAGTTTGTCAGTTGTGGCACGCGACGAAGTCGCAGGAGCTTTCCCCTTGGTCTGAGCATCAGCTTTTTTTGGAGCCATTGCTGCTGAAAAATGGTAAGAAGAAGTCGGGGAGGAAGGAGTTCGTCGGAGAAGATGAAGTTCTCTTCTGTGGGTTCTCTCTTTCAAATGCAAGTAAAGAAGGAAAGAAGTAATCTATGGCTTATTTATAGGCTTATGAAGAATTCCAAATGGCCCATCATGATTTGCCTCAATTTAGGAGCTTGATACGGGATCCTAACTGCACAGAATCCCAACAGTCCAATCATTCAGGAATAAATATCTCTTTAAAGTCATCTCAGTGTGACTGAGTTCATTTTATCACCTTGATTTCAAAGTATTTCGAAACAATTTATCATTTTTCGAAAACTTTGAAGGGGGTTTTGTAGGCCTCAAAAATAGTAGTCACGCTGAGTTGATCAGAACTGAGTCTCAAAGTCACGCAGAAGTGATCAGGACAAATGTTTAAAAATCACGCTAGTGACAGCTCATCATTTGTCAAAAATTTCATCATGACTGACAGCACGACAGTCGAAGAATGTCTCCTCGTATGCCACGTATGCACAGAACTCGAGAGATCACAGCCGACTATTGCGTGACTTTCGAAATCTTCTTCAACAAGACTCAGCCTTCATCAAGTTGGCGTACCAAAAGAGCTTCTTGACATTTAATGCGACTGACAAAGTAATCACTGTCAGAGATTTTATGTCAGTCGAGGCACGTCGAATCAAGACAGCTGGCAGTCCTACCTCAATCGAGCGTGGATTATGTTCTTTTCTCAAGTCTGCGTATATTTTGAGCTTTCTGTCTCAAAGTTTGCGTGGATTCTGAAGTTTCCTCCCTCAAGTCTGCGTGGATTTTGAAGCTTTTTGCCCTAAGTCTGCGTGGATCCTGAAGCTTCTTGCCCCAAGTTTGCATGGATTTTGAAGCTTTCTGACCCGAGTCTGCATGGATTTCGTCCTCAATGAGCCTGCGTGGATTTCATCAAATTGGAGTACGTGGCAGCCATGCCACTGATCTCTCGCCTGCGTGTCCTGTAACTTGCATACGACTCATGCACGATTGCCATGTGTCCAACAGTTACAGGCCACGTCCAGTAACTGCTCACAACTCTACGTATGTTAAATCCTGCATGATTTTCAACTAGGCAGAGGCTGTGAAGATAGTTATCTTTTTCAGTTATTTTTGACTCTATAAATAGAGTTCTTTTCTCATTCATTGTACAGATATAGATATCTAAATTGCTGTTGCATTTTTGAGAGCTTTTCTTCTTCGCATCATCCAAGGGATAAAGCGATCGTCTTCTAGATCGGATTCCTACAGTTGTAATTTTCCCAGATACACAAAAAATAAAGTAAATTTATTTATGGAAAACAGGTATAAAGTAGGAGGTAGCACGCTTCGTAGCTAGATGTTTAGTCTGCCAGCATGTAAAGGCAGAGAAATAGAGGCCAAGAGGATTGTTGCAGCCATTGCCCATTCCGGAATGGAAGTGGAAGCACATCATGATGGATTTTGTTTCAGGATTGTCGTATACACCAGGAAAGAAAGACACGATTTGGGTCATCGTAGACAGGTTGACCAAATCAGCCCACTTCTTGCCATTCAAGGTGGGTTTGTCTATAGAGAGACTAGCAGATATGTACGTAAAACAGATTTTTAGACTGCATGGAGTTCCTGTGAGCAGCGTCTCGGATCGGTATAGTCGCTTTACTTCCCACTTCTAGCGGAGTCTGCAGACTAGTTTGGGCACTCAGCTCAAGTTCAGTACTGCCTACCACCCTCAGACAAACGGGCAGTCGAAGAGGACTATCCAGACTCTCGAGGACATGCTACGCACTTGTGTTATGGACTTTAAAGGTTCCTGGAAGGATCATTTGTATTTGGTTGAGTTTGCCTACAACAACAGCTTCCAGGCCAGCATTGAGATGTCACCATTCAAGGCATTGTACGGGCGTAGATGTCGTACTCCCTTGTCTTGGGATGACGTTGGAGAGAGCGCTTTATTGGGACCTGAGATGGTTGTGGATGCAGTCGAGAAGGTGAAGCTTATCAGAGATCGACTTTGCATGACGCAGGACAGACAGCGACATTGGACCGATAGTTATTCGCCATCGAAAATACGACAATGTCTTTTTGATTGATAAACCTTAGTATTTCAATTACAAACTGAACAATATACAATATAGAACTTAGACGTAGTCCTAGAAGTACACTTTTATTTTTATCTAGAAACTGTATCGGTGGAGTGAGTGGTAATGCGTTGACTTTGTTGACGATCTGACGACGATCTTGGACTCTCTGAAGGTCTGGGATGCTCTGGATGCCAGAGCATTTGGAAGAGAAGTAGACGTTATGTGTCCATTCTCGTCTCTGTAGGTAGATATGATGATCTATCTGTCTATCTGTGTGTGTGTGTAAATGAAGGAATGGTTCTTCTATTTATAGGCAGCAGACTGGTCTGCTCATGCGTGCATATGTAGGATGCACCTATACGTGGGAACACCACGTAGCTGATGTTATGGGGCGCATGGACGATGCGTCCTGAGTTGAAGTTGAATCTTGTTTGAACTGCACTATTGGGTTGCGGTGGAGCTGACATATGGCAGTCTTGAAGATTCGTCTGTTGCTGAGGTCTTGGGTGGTTAGCACCCATTCTTGAGCAAAACTGAGTCAGGATACTCGTAGCGCATGCATGTGACTCAAAGATCTCAGATTTTGTGGGGGGAATGATCTGTCAGGATGTTCCTAGGATCTGGAGCATGGGGTGACTTGGTCTATGACTTTTAGGGATCACAGACAAGTCTAGGCACATGGCTTCTGAGAAGCATGCAGAGCTTTGGGTGCATGGCTGTGGAAGCGCATGCAAAGACTTAGCTTTTGTATTTTGGGATTAAGAGTAAGTCGGGGGCGCATGGCTTTTGAGGCGTATGCAAATTGCTAGGCGCATGGCTGTAGAGGCACGTATAAGTGATCAGTCGGCCACGTGACAAGGATAACTGTAGCCGACAAAATGTAATGATGAAGATAACATTGGCGGCTCTTCATTTTTTGCAAAAAGCTGTCAACTGTTCAGTCTTCGGGAAGCGTACTACCGACTCTGTCATATAGCATTAAATGCTTGATGGGTGACGAGTTGAAGTGGGCGTATCAGTTTGTGTCCTACTAGGCTATGTCCTATTAAACGTATCGGTATGGAGCACATGGTGCTAATGGCACATCTACCGCATGGCGCATCCTTATTGGCCCATTTGTTGAGTTTTTCGAGGCGTTAATGGCTTTTTTGACTTGGTTGAATATGAAGAGGCAGATTCATCGTCATAAATACAAATTTATTGCACAGAATACGAGAAGACTGCCACTTGGCGCATAGGCGAGGGTTGCCCCGGCCTATAAATACCTTTGTGAAGAGTTTTGTTTCTTATTTCACTTAGCTTTCTTTCATGGAGACGAACTCAATCGGTCCCCTGCCTTGGCGAGTTGACGATGAACTCCTTCCGAAGACGAAGATGTGCCGAGTTGGTTTTTTTACCAACGGCCCTATGAAAGTGCCTGTTGCATCCAAATACCGGGATCGTCATATCCCAACACAGGCTGAAGGTGCCTGTTGCATCCAAAGATCGGGATGGTCGTACCCCGATTTTGTTATGCTAGAAGAGCCACAGGTCGTGGCTATCATGCCCTGACTTTGTTAGTCTAGAATAGCCACTCCTCCTGCTATAGTGTCCCCATGCTGACGAGGAAGTAATTCGCTCTGACTATGCACGGGGATGCGTATACACTGAGATGCTGGATTGATACGCCTGGCTGTAGCACTTGAGTGATTCGTCTGACTGTAAGTTAAAGTGATGCGCCTGGCTGTAGCACTGCGCCTGGCTGTAGCACTGCGCCTGACTGTAGCTTTTAGGATTTTTTTATCTTTTGTAAAAGAATTCTCCTTTGTAAAAGACATGTAATAAACTTTCATATGAAACAAAAGCCCCATTTATATGTCTCTACTTCTTTGTTGTTTTTTGCTGTGCCATGTATTCTGTTCCTGGTGCATTTTGATTTCTGGCGCATGAGAATTAGGGCGCATAGGAGTTCCGGCCTTAGATGCGCCTGAAATTCCATGCTTCTACAAGACCTCCTTCAAAGTTTTTAAAACTTTCTGCCAATTTTTGGAATAATTTGAACAAAGAGCAGGGGTAGTCGTTGTTCTGGGTGCATATCCTCGTCTGGACACATGGCTCTTCTAGGCGCATGACCGTTTTGCCCATTGTTGTGGGGGCGCATGTTCATCTCGATTTTATGCAAGAAGATAATGCCTCGAATTTTGGAAGATTAATGATAATCTTTTAGAAGATATACAGCCATCAGTTTTACAAGACCCGAAGAGTTTTTTGCTGATGTTAGGTTTTATCGGTTCACGAGTGTGGCTCATGCCTATAAATAGGCGTCTATGAGAGAGAGAGAAAGAGTCTTCTACTTTTGTTTTCTCCTTCTCCTTCTTCCTCTAGAGTCTTCGAAAACCCTAGCTTCTTTAGAAGATGGCTCCCAAGACTCCCCATGGCGGTGCTGGCCGAGGAAGGGGCAAGGACAAGGAGCCCGTGGAGGTCGACATGGAGGACATCCCCGTTGTCGCAGCGGCACACGCCGACGTACGGCCGACGGTGATCGGTGAGTGATCCTCTGCCTTGGTGTTTTCATATTATTGCAACACCGTTGGGGCGCGTGGGTGTTACTGAAATGAGTCGCATCCCTATTGACACACCAAGGCTTCCCATTGTTGACATGCATGGATTTTATCCTGATGATGCGCAGAAGCTACTTCTGCTGACGCACATGGACATAGGTCCTGATGATGCATCGAAGCTCCTTTTGCTGACGCGCATAGACTTAAGTCCTGATGATGCGTCGAAGCCTCTCTTCAAATGCACCCAGGCCTCGGTCATGTGTGTGCACCTTTGATGCGCCAGATTTGTTGATGCGCCTCAGATGCATGTTTTGAGCTTCTAAGTCTTTTTTCTAAATTTTCTTTGACTCTACTGCAGTATCCATGCCGAAGGCAGAGGCTCTCGTGAAGGAAGAGATACTGTCTCCTCTCGTCAAACAAGAGCAGATGACCGTTAAGGAGGAGGCGTTACCAAAGGTTGAGGTCAAAGAAGAACTGATGACCATTAGGAAAAAGATTGCTCCCAAGGTTGAAGTTAAGGAGGAGCCACCGTCAGAAAGTAGTAGCATCGGGACTGACCCTCCTGTCCCTACAGAAGACCTCAACCAGATTGAGCCTTCATATACAAAGTGGTTGAGGGAGTGGTACATGCCTCAATGCAACTATGATCCCTGGTTGTGAGGATTCGTAGGTTGCCTTGCAATTGCCATTTTTTGGAATATGAATAAAGTCAATGTCCCTATTTTGTCTTAGTGTTTCTTTTCTTTGAAATCCGAAGATGTAGTTTTTGCTTTTTTTTGATGTCGATGTAATCCTTTACTTCCTGCTTAGATAAAGAAATGAAGAACCTTTTGCTTTGTTCATTCTTGTGATGAATATTGTGATCTTTTGGTGGACCTATTATCTTTTTGCGCACCTTGGTTTTTAGGTACAAATAATAAGTTTGAGAAGGAGAAAACTGACATATTTACTCAGAGGTGATATGGACGTGGTAAATATGGGTTAATGGTAGAGCTTTTCTACTCAAAGGTAATATGGACGTGGTAGGAGTTAACTCTGTAGGGATGTATAGAACAACTCAGAGGTGATGTGGATGTGGATGTTCTATGATTGACGTACAACAATGTGGTGATTGTTGTATGGGATGTTTACTCAGAGGTAATGTGGACGTGGTAAACATAGTAATGAGCGTGATCTTACGTAGTGTAAGATTCTACTTTGTGGGGTGTAGAGAAGCAACTCAGAGGTTATGTGGACATAGTTGTTCTCCTACTGGAGATGCAACGGAACAACTGGGTTCCAGGAGCATGTGATTGTCAAAGGAGGGGCGTGAACATGGTTTGTCAAGTTCATAAATTTTCTTACTGGAGAAATGGAAGTACATTCTGAAGGATGTCAGGCGTAGTACTTTTTTAGGAACTTTTCGTTGATGGGCATCATGAACAAAACCTCATTAGGTTGAGCAAGATGGTAAGCACCGTTTGAGTATACCGTCTCTATGATGAAGGGTCCTTCCCATTTAGGTTTGAACTTTCCCGGTGTCTTGTGAGTCATCACCATCGGTCTCCTGACTACCAGAACCAGGTCGCCTACTTGGAAAGTTCTCTGTTTGCTTTTTTGTTGAAAGCCTATGAAATGCGGGCTTGATAAAGTTCGATGCGTTGTTGAGCCAAGAGGCATTTTTCATCGAGCGCTTCTAACTCCGGCGATGTTGATTGTCTTCTTCCGTCAGCTGGTTCGTGATCGCCACTCAGAGTGAGGGTATCTGGATCTTTAGAGGCAGTACTGCTTCTCTTCCATAGACCAACAAGAATGATGTGTTACCCGTCGAAGTCTGTACCGTCGTACGATAGGCTCAAAGGCATTCACCGAGCTTCTCGTCCCAGTCGTGCTTGTTGGATGACACGACCTTTTTGAGTAGCTTGATGATAGTTTTATTAAAAGCTTCAGCCAATTCGTTTGCTACGAATTGTAGGCGATTGATGCCACATTCTGAATGTGATTCTTGTCGCAGAATCTACTGAACGCATGGTTGATGAATTGTGGACCGTTGTCGTGAATGATCCTCCAGGGTACCACAAAATGGTAGATGACGTAATGTTTAATGAAGCTGATCACTTTAAGCTTTTTACCTCTGTCAATGGTACTGCTTCTGCCCATTTAGAGAAGTAGTCGATGATTGCTAGGATAAAGTGGTATCCCCTGGATGATGGAGGAGTGATGGGTCCTACTATGTCCATGCCCTAGGCTTCAAATGGCCAAGAGGCGACCGTAGGATATAGAGGCTCTGACGGTCTATGGATGAAGTCGGTGGGTAGCTGGCAAGCACGATTTTTCTTTGCATACTTGACAGTATTTGTCATCATGGTGGGCCAGTAATAATCCATGCGTCGAAGTCGGTCATGTAGCTTATGACCGGGTTGGTGAGCTCTGTATTTTTTGTCATGGGCTTCTCGAAGAGCTTCGGCTGCTTCTTCGTTTGATAGACATCGGAGGAGAAGTCCATCGTAGGAGCGTCGGTACGGCATTTTAGTGGTTGTATCGTAATAGAACTGGAGCGAGCACCTTCTGACTGAGACTGCTTCCTTCGGGTCTTCCGGAAGGATTCCGTAGACGACAAAGTCGATGAACGGGAACCTCCAGTCTCTGACATTGATGCTAGTGTCAGTAGTCATGGCATGATTTGCTTGTATGCACATATTGTTTCTGGGGCAAGCCAAATCCTGACCCACTACTGTGATGAAGTGTTGAACCCGATGGGTGCTGCCAATGAGGCCGCGAGGCCAGCAAGAGCGTCAGCCTCCAAGTTTTGTAGCCAAGGCACATGTTCTATGAAGAATTCAACAAAGATTAAGATGATGTCCAATGCTGCTTTGTGATAAGGGACCAAGTCTTCATGGCAGACCTCATATTGTCCTCGAACTTGATTGACGACGAGTTTTGAGTCACCATAAGACTCGATGTATTCTACCCCCAGCTGCTTTCATAATTGGAGTCCCATGATGAGAGCATTGTACCCTGCAATGTTATTGGAGCACAGCTCTGAAAGAGAATAGGCACGCTGGATAACCAGCTTGTCGGGGGAGATCAGGACTACCCCCACTCCTACGATGATCTGGCCTTTGGGGCCTGTTCTTGAAGTACCGTCGAAGAACATCCGCCAAACATAGTTCTCTTCGGTAATGTTCGATTCTCGTACTTCATATGGAATGTCCTTATATAGTAGGGATGATTCCAGAATTGAGTGCACGGCTAGGAAGTCGGCCAGTACTTGGCTTTTGACAGCCTTTTGCGGGACGAATACCATGTCATTTGACGTCAATAGTATCGTCCAAGTAGATATCTGGAATTTAGCGCTCCCGGCTTAGTCATGAGAACTCTGAGCGGATTGACCCAGGAGATGACATAAATTGTCTGTCCCGAGACATAACGGCAATTTTTTTGGATGGCGAACACTAGAGCTAGATATTCTTTTTTGACGGGGTGGTACCGGTGTTCGGCCCCGATCATTGTCCTACTGAGGTCCTAGATGGCCTGCTCATGGCCCGTATCATCGTTCTGGGTCAACAAAGCACCAAGGGAATGGTCCATTGCGCGAACATAGAGTAGAAATGGTTTGTCTATGACAGGTTCCACCAAGATTAGGGGGCTTGTCAGATAAGCTTTAATGTCATCAAAGGCTTTCTAATATTCTTTCGTCCAAACATAGGAGACTCATTTCTTCATGAGCTTGGTAAAGGGCTGGCATTTCCTGAAAAGGTTTGCGATAAACCTTCGGATGTATGCGAGACGTCCCTGCAGGCCTCGAAGTTTGCTAAGGTTCTTCGGAGGGTCCATGTCAAGGATAGCTTTAGTCTTCTCAGGGTCGACATGGATGCCTTTTACAGTGATAATGAAGCCCAAGAACTTTTTACTGGAAACCCCAAGAAAGGATTTAGCGGGGTTCATCTTGAGCTGATGTGCCCGTATGAGATCGAAGACTGTCTTCAGATCTTGGAGGTGATCGGCTCGAAGACGGCTCTTGATGGCAATATCGTCAACATACATTCGACTGTTTTGCGGAGGTGCTGGCGGAATATGGTGCTCATAGCTCTTTGGTATGTGGTACATGTATTCTTTAGGCTAAAGGGCATTACTGTGTAGTAGTAAACCCCCTTCGGAGTCCTAAACGACGTGTATTTTTCGTCTTTTGGAAACATCTTGATCTGGTTGTAGCCTGAGTATCCGTCCATGTAGGACATACGCTTGAAGCCACATGTGTTGTCGATCATTACGTCGGTGATCGGGAGTGAAAATTCATCCTTTGGGCAAGCAGAGTTGAGATCCTGAAAGTCGATGTGGACCCGGATCTTCCCGTTCTTCTTTGTGACGGGAACGATGTTAGTCACCCAGTCTGGATGTTGTCCTTCGCGAATAAACCCATTGTCTAGGGGCTTATCTACTTCTTTGTCGATAACGTCCATGATGTTGGGACGGAAGCATCGTTGTTGCTGTTTAACCGGCTTAGCGTCAAGTAAGATATTAAGCTTGTGAATTGCGACTTGTGGGTAGAGTCCTGGCGTGTCTTCGTAGCTCTAGGAGAAGACATCGATGTATTCTTTGACCAGTTGGACCAAAAATTCTCAGTCCTTTCCTGCTAAGCTCTTGCTGATAAAGATAGGTTTCGATGAAGATCCATCCCCAAGGTCGATCTGCTCGACTTCATCTTCAGTAGGGGTTCCTGTAATTCAAAGCAAGATTCTCATTGTGCGCCTAGGCATTGAGCCCTGGGTTCTTCTTCGAAGAACTCTATTGTTTGATTGTCGTCTTCATCTTCTGAAGGATGCGCAGACGTCATATTGGCTGACAGCACATTCCTGAAGATTGGGCCGATGCTGGTGTTGGAGTCCCAAGTTGAAGCCTCAGACGAGTAAGAGTGTGCGACATCTTCTGCTTTTGAACTTTCTGGGGTTGTTGGGGGCGTGATGTAGCCTACCCTCGTCGAGTACGGTGATAATAGTCTTGTGGCTTCCCTTTCGGAACAGGCAGTCGTAAGGGAAGATGTCGGCCCTTACCATAGTTTAGACCCTGATCGCTTTTCAGGTTGTAGCCCATCTTTTGGATGAGATATTTGGCATGATCATTGTACCGGTAAATCTGCATTCGGCCGGTGTCGGGTTCTGGCTCCGCCGGTAGAAGGTCTTGGTGACGCTCGACTTTGCCGAATATAATAGGTTTCTCATTCTGGTTCCGAGGCGGGACTATATAACAGACTCCTTGGTACATGACGACTCGATTTACATGATTAACAGTCGTTATTTGTGTTTGCAACGACTATAGAGCATTATCTAGAGTATACATGGCATTCCAATGTGGAAGACTAGATTAATTAAAATATACCCTTTTATTGATAAATACGGGATCTTGTCCCGAAGGATTACATCATCGAGGGATGGTGCGTCCACATTAGTGGATATGTACTCTCTTAGTTCTTCGTCAGTGAGTGCTGGAGTAGCCTGAGTAGGTTCGGGAGAACCTATATTGGGAGCTTGGCCTTTGTCGGCTCTGGTGCCGATAGAGATACATGGGCCTTCTCTTGAAGCTTAAAAGGGGCTGAAGATAGAGGAGGTCTGCCTTTAATCTGCACCTTGAGAGGTGCCTCAGTTGGTGTTCCGATGACTGGTGCCTTCCTACATAGTTTTGCTACGAGAGGAAACGTCACTTGGGAAGACTTTCCCTTGAGTCGTATCTTCAAAGGGGCTTCAGTATTTGTGTGGCCCTGAGAAGCTAGTGCTCTTCCGTAAAGTTTGACCACTAAAGGAGGCGGTGTTTGCGGCGGCTTCCCCTTGAGTCGCACTTTCAGGGGAGCATCGATTGTCATCTCAACCTCCAAGTCAACTTCGGCTTCGGCTTCGGCTTCATCATCGACATCGTTGGCTTCATCTTCGAGATGAATCGATTTGTACAGACACTACTAAAATCTGCTCAATTGGCGACATATATTTAGCGACGTTCGATTAACGTCGCTAAATTGTGTACATTAGCGACATTTTATCTAAACGTCGCTAATAGTCGCTACTAGCGACGACCTAAGTGACGTAACAATGACGTATATTAATAACATGATCCAGTCATCGCGAAACGTCGCTCGGACGTCGCTAATAGTGACTAACTTAGCGACGGTAGTGATAGCGTCGCTAAATTCTAATTATATCTCCTCCACCGATTCATTTCTTCCTATTTTCCTCTCTCACTCTCTCTCCTCCCCCCCTCCGGTGCTCTCACTCCCTCCGGCAGCGACTCTCACTCTCTCCGGCGACTCTCCTTCCTCTTTGGTACGGGACTCTCCCCCTCCCTCTCTCTTTCTCTCTCTCTCTCTCCTCTCTCTCCTCTCTCTCATCTCTCTCTCTCTCTCTCTCTCTCCGTCTGTTTTGGTTGTTGGTGGTTTGGGGGGTACGGGTGGCTCGGAGGAAGGTGCAGGGAGGATACGGGTGGTTGGGGGGTGAGTGGGGGGTGGCTAGGGGGTAGGGCAGGGGGGACGAGGGCGGCTGGGGGAGGGGAGGTAGGGTTAGGGTTCGGGTTAGGGTTCATTTCCTCCTATTTTACTCTCTCACTCTCTCTCCTCCCCCCTCCGGCGCTCTCACTCTCTCCGGCTCTCTCACTCTCTCCGGCGACTCTCCTTCCTTTCCGGTACATGGTACTCTTTCCCTTCTCTCTCTCTCTCTCTCTCTCTCTCTCTCTCTCTCTCTCTCTCCTCATCTCTCTCTCTCTCTTCGACTATTTTGGTTGTTGGTGGTTTGGAGGTGCGTGTGGCTCGGGGGGAGGGACAGGGAGAATGCGGGTGGTTCGGGGATGAGTGGGGGGTGGCTGGGGGGGTAGGACAGGGGGAACGAGGGTGGTTGGGGGAGGGGAGCTAAGGGTAGGGTTCGGGTTAGAGGTGGGTATGTGTGGGCGGCTGGGGGTGGAGAGCAGGGGGGTGGGGGCGGCTGGGGGAGGAGAGGAGGGGGGAGGGGAGGGTTAGGGTTAGGGTTAGGGTTAGGGTTCGGGTTAGGGGTAGTGTAGGGGGCTTGGTCAGGGGCACCGATAGTGCCGAAAAATCTGATAGTTTAGTAATAATTATTTATTTTTCGACACCGAAAAATATGATACTCCGATTCGAACGCACCAATAGTGCCGATATTTGTAACAAGTAGTTTTGTTGGTTGGTTAATTGGTAACATGGTGGTCGGGACATATAGTCCCTGCAGCCATTCGACTGGCGAGGCAGAAACTATGGTATGACATGGTGATCAGGACATAGTCCCTACAGCCATTCGACTGACGAGGCAAAAACTATGTAGCCGTAGATAACGTTGACTATCCTCCGACCCTCATCCCTCGGCAATGATGATACGACAACCTATCACTATATCTTATATAGTAGTAGATGATATTTTAGTATTACATTATGTGAGTTCATCTTGATTCTGTTACATTCTTCAAATACTAGATACTAGATTCGATAAGAACGTATACTACACAATATGTATAGAACATAGATGATTCACACTAATGTATGCTAGAATGAATTTTGGGTTGTATTCTGAGCCATCCGTTCTCACACTTAAAACACATATGAATTAGAACTGTGTGTCAATCTTTGTTTTTGTATTTTCGGCGAACCCAGGGATTGGATTCTGTATTTTGTATTTTGGATTCTGTATTTTAGATTCTGTACCCTATGGCTCGACAACCAACCAGAGAGGATACTCTGAGAGATCCATCTGAGTAGGACGTATACTCTGAGAGATCACCTTTATAAGAATGATATCAGTAGTAGGATTGAGTGTTGGAGGAGATATTATCAGAGTATACGTCCTACTCAAATGGGTCTCTCACCGTTACTATTTTCTGACAGCATGATAGATGTGCTCCGTCAACAGATTCTTGCTCTGAGCCAAAACTTAGCCCCAGAGCTCAAGTGGACATCCTTCGTGTAGAGCTCGAGTGAGAGGTTCCTGACAGCATGATGGTCTCTTTTGTTAAAGTATCTGTGCTCGTCCCACAACCAATCAAATTTTTTTTCATTTCTAATCTCTTGAATATGAAGCTCTGCTTCACATTTGGCTCTACCTTCTGGTATATAAGAACCAAATGTGAAACAGAGTTTCATATTCAAGATATTAAAAATAAAGAAATTTTCGATTGGTTGTGGGACGAGCAAGAATCCTTTGACAAAGGAGACCACCATGCTGTCAGGAACCTCTCGCTCGAGCTCTACTCAAGGATGTCTACTCGAGCTCCGGAGCAAAGGATTGACTCAGAACGGATTTCTGGACAGAGATGACGAAGAAGATGGCTACCAAAGCTTATGTAAGTTTTCTAATTCTTTTTTATTTTGTATTACTGTAATTAAAATCGATCATTGTATCGTATCAATAGGTGATTTTGTACATTAGTTACAAGTGCTACTTAGTTAAAGTTCAAGTGCTACTTAGTTGTGTCTCTCTCTCTATCTATCTCGCTGTCTCTCTCTCTATCTATCTCGCTATCAATGCTATAGTGTTGTTCCCCTCGCAATACGGAATGGTCCGATACCGATACTTTGAGTATCAGACCATTCCTATGTGTATCGGTATCGCAATCACAATACCGATACTCGAGTATCGCATTGATACTCAAGTATCGCATCTGATAGTTCTCTCATTTATTTGTCAATTACTGTATTTCAGTTCTACTTAGTTTTATGAGATTCTCTGATAGTTCTCTCATTCATTTTCAACCGCTCTCCCCTGTGAATATTGATTTTACCAGATGGCACCCATGACCCAAGGAGCGACACGTCGTTTGAGGGAAACAGTGAATGCTGAGGTGGCTCCACTTACTGTTAAGGAGGAAGTGGCACCGGTAGCTAGTGAGACCGGGAGTTCTATTCATCCAGCACCGGCAGCTAGTGAGACCGGGAGTTCTATTCATGCAGCACTTGAAAGGGACTACATCTCTCCTGCCGTCGTCGATTCCACTTATTCGAGGTGGTTGCGTGATCGTATCACTGAGCGTTTGCTTGAGCTGTGTGGTTCTCATTAGCTATTAGTACTTATTTGTATTGGACTATTTGTATTGTGGATTATTTTTGTATTAGACTATTTGTATAGGACTACATATATGAATTAGTACTGTGTCAATCTCTGGATTGTATTGGACTACGACATGGTGATCAGGACATAGTCCCTGCAGCCATTCGACTGGCGAGGCAAAAACTATGTAGCCATAGATAAAGTTGACTATCCTCCGACCCTTATCCCTCGGCAATGATGATACGACAACCTATCAGTATATCTTATATAGTAGTAGATGATATTTTAGTATTACATTATGTGAGTTCATCTTGATTCTGTTACATTCTTCAAATACTAGATACTAGATTCGATAAGAACGTATACTACACCATAATGTATAGAACATAGATGATTCACACTAATGTATGCTAGAATGAATTTTGGGTTGTGTTATGAGCCATCCGTTCTCACACTTAAAACACATATGAATTAGAACTGTGTGTCAATCTTTGTTTTTGTATTTTCAGCGAACCCTGGGATTGGATTCTGTATTTTGTATTTTGGATTCTGTATTTTGGCTCCAGCTCCAGCTCCATTTGCATAAATCTACGGTACGATATGGTGATCAGGACATAGTCCCTGCAGCCATTCGACTGGCGAGGCAAAAACTATGTAGCCATAGATAAAGTTGACTGTCCTCCAACCCTCATCCCTCGGCAATGATGATACGACAACCTATCACTCTATCTTATATAGTAGTTGATGATGTCTTAGTATTACATTATGTGAGTTCATCTTGATTCTGTTACATTCTTCAGATACTAGATACGATAAGAACATATACTACACCATACGTACAGAACATAATGATCCACACTAATGTATGCTAGAATAAATTTTGGGTTGTGTTCTTAGCCATCCGTTCTCACACTTAAGTACTGTGAGAGCGCCGGAGAGAGTGAGAGCGCCGGAGGAGGGGAGGAGAGAGAGTGAGAGAGTAAAATGGGGGAAAATAAATTAGTGGGGGAATATAATTAGAATTTAGCGACGTTCATACTAACGTCGCTAAATTAGTCGATATTAGCGACGTCATAGCGACATTTTGCGACATATAGTGCCAATATTTGTAACAAGTAGTTTTGTTGGTTGGTTAATTGGTAACATGGTGATCGGGACATATAGTCCATGCAGCCATTCGACTGTCGAGGCAAATACTATGGTACGACATGGTGATCAGGACATAGTCCCTGCAGCCATTCGACTGACGAGGCAGAAACTATGTAGCCGTAGATAAAGTTGACTGTCCTCCGACCCTCATCCCTCGACAATGATGATACGAAAATCTATCACTATATCTTATATAGTAGTAGATGATATTTTAGTATTACATTATGTGAGTTCATATCGATTCTGTTATATTCTTCAGATACTAGATACTAGATTCGATAAGAACGTATACTACACCATATGTACAGAACATAGATGATTCACACTAATATATACTAGAATGAATTTTGGGTTGTGTTCTGAGCCATCCGTTCTCACACTTAAAACACATATGAATTAGTACTGTGTGTCAATCTTTGTTTTTGTATTTTAGGCGAACCCAGGGATTAGATTCTGTATTTTGTATTTTGACTTTATACGTATTTGGGGATATTCAGTTTTTCGTTGAGGATACTGAGTTTGTACGTATTTGCGAATATTGATTTGGTTTGTTGAGGATATTATATATTGACATTGTTCGTTGTGGATAGTATTTTTTCTTTATATTTTTTGTATATTCTTGAATGTACTGTGCGTGCCGGTGTTGAGTGTTCCACCGAGGGGGTCGGAGAACCCAGGGATTGGATTCTGTATTTTGTATTTTGTATTTTGTATTTTGGCTCAGGCTCTAGCTCCAGCACCATTTGCATTCTGGAACCTTTTTTTTATTTTTTTTAACTTAGCGACGTTTTAGCGATGTTAGGATTCGTCGCTAAATAGTAGCGACGTTGATAAATGTCGCTAAAGATGTCGCTAAAAGCTGACGTGGCAACACGTGGCACCAAATCTTATGTCAGCACGTGGTCGCCAAAAACGTCGTAATAGTGTCGATAAACGACAACCACACGATAATGTCGCCTTTTACGTCGCTAATTAGCGTCAACGAACAAACGTCGCAAATAACGTCGCTAATTAGCGAAGTTAATAACGTCGCCAAAAAATGTCGCCCTAGCGACGTTTTGCGACGTTTTCTCGTTTAGCGACACATTTTTTTCCGTCGTTCCGAAACGTCACCCTAAACGTCGCTAAATTGATTTAGCGACATTTTTACCGAGGTTAGCGACGTTTTTAAACGTCGCTAATCTGACAAATTTTTGTAGTGAGATCAGAGTCGGTAAAGAAGGCCTCAATCCCCCTGAAGGGATCGACATCAGCAAACTCTGTTCTGACTATGCCGTTGGTGGATACATACTTTATACATTGGTGGAGAGTAGATGGCACCACTACGTATTCGTGTAGCCACGGTCGTCCCAACAGGATGTTGTAGTTGACGTCTGCATCCACGACATAACAAGTTGTAACCACCACTTTTCTAAAATGAGGGTAATTTTGAACTTTTGTAAAATTGATTATTTAATAATAGGTTTAAATCATGTTATAGATTTATTGGTGAATTTTGATTATTTTAATATCATTAAATTAGTATTTTATGATTTTGTTCCTTGGCTAGTGTAACCTTAGAGCTGCTTAGCCTAGAGACTAACCATGACCATGGAGGCCTAATCCATGTGATTAGATTAACTAATTACCACTTTTTAGGCTAAGAGTATTTTGGTCATTTTGTGACTTTTGAATTATTTAGGATTTTGATTAATTGGTAAATTTTAGAATATTTTAATAATATTTAAATTGATGTATTGTGATTTTGGTCATTTTTATATTTTAATATTTTGGGAATTTTTATATTTTAATAGTAATTTTACGGGATTTGTTTAGTCGGGTTTGAGTTTCGTTTCTTTTCGACTTGTGTTAGTGACCCGGGTAGCTTAGACTCTAGACGGGACCCCAAGATTAGTTAGTCATGGCCCACAAACTCCACTAATTAAGTTAGTAAGTTTAGACTAATCCCACTTGTTAGATTGGTTAAGTTAGAGGCTTAAATTTAACCCTTTTGATCCCAAACTTGAATCTAACTTAAAATTAACCAAGAGGACTAGTTGAGGCCTTATTGGACTTTCCTCCAAGGCCCAAATAGGGTTTAATGGCAGCCACTATAGGTAGGTTAGCCTCTCTTTTATTTCATTCCATTTTGCCTCTTTTCCTTCACAAAGTGTTCTTCCCCAAATTAGAGAGCTTTCCTCTTTGATTTGATCTCTAAATTCTTACATCCATTCATCAAAACTTCCAACCTTCTCCTACTACCAAGGGAGGGTGCTAGCAAATATTTGGAGCAAAGTGCAAGGAGGAGTGTCCATTTTGGAAGGATCTTCGTATCGGAGCCGTGTCCTTGAGAGTATCGTTGGGATTCCACTCCCAATAGGAAAAACCCAACCCTCTAAACTGTTTTCCAATGTATATTAGTTAGTTTTGAATCCATAGGATCCACCACCAAGTATGTACCCCTTTAGATTCAAGTTTGAGGCCATTTGCAGCTGTGTCTTGTGTCATACTAATTAGATCTCAAATTAGGACACCTCATGTGTTTGGTTTAATGTCTAATAGGTTTAATTGTGTTTTAGTTTCAGTTTTAGATATGTTAGAGGATGGATTGATGTTAGTTAGGATGGTTAAAATGAGTTTCATTTGGATACCCATGGTTAGATTTAAGTGGTTTAGTCTACATGTCATATTTTTAGCCTCAACTTGTCATTTTAGTGTCTCTTTATATAATGGACTGTTTTGTATATATATAATAGGTATGTTAGATATATTTCATATATTTAGATGTGTGTGGATATGTTGTTAGTGGTATGCTTGTGTTAGAGGAGAGGGGAGTGTGGTTTGATGTGTGTCTTGAGTGGTGTGGAGAGTAAGATGTGTTTCTTTTGTCCAAACAACCCAAATTCGTCATAATATTCATCCACGTTTTTAGTAGCCATAGCAACTTAGAAATGTCATAACTTTTAGCTTAGAACTCCGATTAATCTTTTATTTTTTTAAAAGAACCGTATCGAAGTTAGCTTTCCAAATATATATTAATAGGTCAAATGCATTCTAGAACTTTTTGTAGAACTGTTTGAGTGTCAGCTGTACGAAAGACGAACGCATTTTGGTGTTTTTGCGATTCCGGGAGCTTCTGGACACGAAAATATGATCCGTTTAAAGTTTCGGAAAGCTAATACGAAGGGCTACAACATACTTTAATCCTAGAATTTAGTGAAGGCCCAATTGGTACAATATTAGTTTTAAGTAGAAGAGTGACTATACGACATTGGCATTTTGTGTAACCTATGAGCCTATGTAGTATGGATATTAAATAAATGTAGAGTATGTAATGCATGATATGTCAGATGAATGAAATGATATATATATATATATATATATATATATATATATATATATATTGGAAAAACTGGGCTTTTATTGAATAAGTAGGCGCAAAATGCCGAAGCCTATATAAGTAAGCGTGCTAACGCGACAAAAGGACAGAAAACGAAACGTGCGATACTCGCACCCAAAAAGGGGGAAGGACGGCCTAAGCCAGGGCTTCCCAGAAAGAGTTAGAGACGTGAGAGCAGCGCATCCTCACTTTGAAGCATTGTCTGATGATCTCTCTGTGCAGCTGAGGAGGTGGGAGATGGCTCCCTTCATATCGTGATTTGTTCCTGTTTTTCCAAAGAACCCAAATGCCAGCGGCTGCTACGATCTGATGCCCGTGGGAATGACTCTAGGAGTCCAGGAGATCGTAGAAGCCCCCGGTAGGTTGACCCATACTAAGATTCTCATACAACTTGGACCAAGTGCCTGCAGCCAGGTCCCCCAAAAGAAAGACGTGTTCGACTGATTCTGTCTTGTGCTCCTCGCAGCAGTGGCATCTAGATGCGAACCTGAAAACTAGTGATCCAATGATGTCATCCGTCGGGATCTTGCGGCGAAGAGCACGCCAGATGAGGATAGACCATTTGATGGGAATGCATGCCTACCAAAATTTGGCATTGACGATATTCGGTGCCCCGCTGCCTCTGGCTACACTTCTGACAGAGGCCAAAGTGAATGTCCCACTAGGGTTAGGGGACCATCTCCAAGCGTCTGACGCGTCGGTGATCCGCAGATTCGTAGCAAAAAGACTGTTAGCCGCAGGTTGGCCAAGCCAGTCTCTGACCTTCCTCCAATTCCATCCAGAGCCGCCCTCCCAAAGGTCACGAATGGCACACCCCTGTGGAGTAAGAATGTTGGGGTGAATGATATCTTCTCCAAGCCACCTCTCCAGGCAGGCCTGGGAGCGGCCATCACCCAATTGGAGACGAATGAGAGGTTCAGCAGTGATGCGGCCCCGAGTTATACGACGCCACGATGGCAAGGATCTGTTGTTAGTTCTAGCCTCCGACAGATGGGAGAATCTGGAGTATCTGGCTCTCATGAACTTTGTCCATAAGGAGGTCTCGGTGCGCAACTTCCACCATAACTTAAAGGAGCAGGCATCCGCGATGTGGGCGAGTCTGCAGAAGCCCAGACCACCTTCTCTAGTGGGTTTGGCCATCGTCTTCCAACCGGCCCAGTGATGTTTGTCTTTGCCGTCGCTATATCCCCAAAAGAAATTGGCGAAGAGGGATTCGAGAGAGTGCAGCACCTTCATAGGGGGGAGCAGACGGCCAGAATATACATCGGGATGGACGATAGCATGTGTTTGATGAGGATCGTTTTGCCTCCTGGGGATAAGGTAGCGTTATGCCATCCTGCGATGAGTTTACGAATCTTGTCTGCAAGGCGATCGTATATTCCGGAGTTAGCCTTACCGTACACCAGCGGGCACCCGAGGTATAGGAATGGGGGGTAGGCCGTGCTGAAGGAGGTCATGTTGGCGAGCAGGGTAGAACGGGTTCTGTCAGCTTTGTGATGAGTGTAGATGACGCTCTTGTTGTTGTTGACTCGCTGAACGGAGCAGTTGGTGTATCTGGCGATCGTATTCAAGACGACCTCGATCGAACCGCTATCTCCGGAGGAGAAGATGAGGATGTCGTCAACGTAGGCCAGATGAGTGATAAGAGGGCAGTCGATGGTGGTGTGGAAGTGGTTGAAACCGGCCATACTGGGCATGCTATTGAGGCTTCTATTGAGAGCTTCGGCCGCGATTATGAAAATGGTGGAAGAGAGCGGATCCCCCTGTCTAACCCCGTGAGTTGAACGAAAGAATCCTACTGCCTGACCGTTGATGACGGTGGAGAACCACGCATTGTTGATTGATTTGAAGACGATGTCAATCCATGTTTCGGAGAAGCCAAAGGCCCTGAATACCCAGATCATGAATTGCCAGTCCAGGCGATCGTATGCTTTTTCTATGTCGAGTTTGATGGCCATGTTTCCCCCTCTCGACGGGAACTTCATGCACGTGATCATCTCTTGAGCAAGAAGGATATTGTCTGTAATGTTACGGCCTTTAACGAACCCGTTTTGTTCTTCTGAAATGATCTTGGGGAGAAGATCAGACATCCGATTGGTGACAATCTTAGATATGATCTTGTTGGTGAAGGTGTAGAGGCTGATCAGACGAAAGTCCTTAAAGGTTTCTGGATTGTCTTTCTTGGGGATAAGGATGATGTTGGCACATGAAATCGAATTAGGGTATCTGGCCCCTTGGAGAAAGGCAATAGTGGCTTCAACTAAGTCGGTTTTAATGGTGTCCCAACAAACTCTAAAGAAAACTCTATTGACCCCGTCCGTCCCCGGAGCACTGTTCTCATTAATGGACCAGACCGCAGCTTTGACCTCCTCCTCGGAAGTGGTGGCCAGCAGGGTCTCATTGTCATTATTGGTAATGAGGGAAGGGATGACCGACAATAGAGTCATGTCTTTGGCGACCCGCTCTTTCATAAATAGGCTGGAGAAGAAGTTTACGGACGCGGCTTGGATATCGGCCTGGTCATCAACTAGGTTGCCATTGTCGTCGATGATCCGGTGTAATTGTAATTTGTTCCTTCATCCTTTAACGCAGGCATAAAAAAATTTGGAGTTACGATCGCCGTCAGTGTCCCAGGTTAATCTGGCTTTTTGCTTCCAGAATTCATTCTCCACTCTCAGCCTAGATTTAAAAAGAGCTCTGGCAAGGTTTAGGGATGATCGGGTCTCCGAGGATATGTGGAGGGCAAAAGTGGACTCCGCACGGGTGACATCGTCCTCCACCTCACGAATAGCCTGGAAGATGTCGTCGTATGCCTCTTTGCTCCAAGATGATAGGGCCTTTCTAGTGGCTTTAAGCTTGGACGTCAGCCGGGTCATGGGGTCAATGGCCGAAACGGATTTCCATGCCGAAGCAACGGTGTTCTGAAATTGAGGGTGATGGCACCAAAAGTTGATGAAGCGGAAAGCTTTCTTGTTGCCGGTGTGGTTGTTGCTGATCTGGACGAGAAGAGGGGAGTGATCCGATTCTGTGGAGTTGAGGTACGAGAGATTAGTGATCATGCCCAAGTCGAGCCAGCCATCGTTGATCATCGCCCGATCTAAGCGGAGTACTGTCGTTGGTGACCCTCTTGCATGTTGTACCAGGTGAATGCACTGTCGAGGAAGGGGATATGGGTGAGGTTTTCGTGGAAGGTAAAGTTGTTGAAATCATCCATGGCTGGTTTGGAAGGGGGCGTCCGTCGGACTTTTCCTCGTTGCAACCTACAGTGTTGAAATCGCCTATGCATAGCCACGGAAGCCCCTGAGTAGGAATCTTCAGTAGATCGGCCCAAAGCAATCTGCGCTCAGGGATGTCTCAACTGCCATGGACTGCGGAGATGACGGAACGGGACTTGAGGGCGGGGTGTTCTACCCATAAAGTAATAGCCTGGGAAGATTCATGGATGATGCCAAATTGGAAGTCCTGAGCAAGAAAAAGCCAGATGTCGTTACCGCCTGCGATGGCATACGGGAAGCCAAGCTTGAGTTGGATGGCTTTAAGTCTTTTTTGTGGGATTTTAGGTTCGATGATGATTAAGAGGTCAATGCGATGGGTCTTCTTGAGGCTAAGAATTATGTTCATCGTCGGTTTGTTGCCGAGCCCCCTCACGTTCCAAGAGATGATGTTAAGCATCGGTTGAAGAAGTGGGATGGGGTTGATTGTGCTTCGTGGCGGATCTGGTAGTCCTTGCCGTCATCAGCTTTTGGTTATTTTTGTTCTTCTTGGATGAGGATTTTTTGGTTGGGACGCTAATGGGTTCGTGGCTTCCTGACTCGTTGTTTAATCGGACCTTGATCGCTGCTTCCAGCAATGTCAGTGTTGGTGATAGGTGAGTCGTTGTCCTGATCCTCCAGGGCGCAAAAGGAATTGTCGTGGTCTAGAAACCCTGCTTCCTTGGCTTGCCAAAATATGCCAGTTAAGATATGACTGCGAGTGGTTTGAGCATCCTTTGGGGGGGTGGAAGGATGTCGAGTGGGCTCAGGGTCTGTCTGAGGAGCCGCGAACTGCTCTGAGCTGCTCTCCGACGAGTCCTCTCCTGGTTGTTGAGGTCGGTTGATGGGTGGTTGGGTGATGTGGGAGATCTCAGGAGAGGGTGGTATGATGAGCTCAAGTTTGTTGGAGGGTTGGGAGATGAGGGTGTTATCAGCGTTTGGGTGAATTATGAGGCCGTTGGGCTTGGGGGAATTTTGATGGGCGGTGGGGGTAAGGGGTGGACAGTAGTCGTGATGTGCGTCAACTGAAGGGGAGCCTGAGAGGAGTTCGAACGAATTATAGAGGACGAGTGTCGAGGGACGGAAAGGGACGATAGCACGACTGGTTGTAGCGGCCGTCTGAGAATGTGAGTGTGAGTCTGATCTTTGATTTGAAGGAGGGGGACTGGGTTCGCTTTGTAGATGGTAGTGGCGGGGTCTCTATGAGCAGTGGACGCGCGTGGGGTGCGCGGAATAGTCTTCTTCTGTTCGGGGTGAGCACAGAAGCAATGCTGAATAAGGTGGCCGCTCATCTGACTGTGATTGCAGAAGATAATGTTGTTATCGTAAACCAGCTGCTGTCTGTGGGATGTATCCCCGAGCTCGATCTCTATGAATTTGGGGGGGTCGTTCGCAAGGTCTAGCTCCACAAATATCTTCGCGTAGTTGCACTTGGAGAGATTGTGAGTTTCTTCCGCAATGGCTACAGGGTCCCGAAGGAGCTGGCAATCCGTTTGAGGGCGGCTGCAGGAAAGCAGACCAGGGGGAGGTTGGGAAGGGTGATCCATGTTGAAATAATTTTAGAGTCAATTTTTGGGTTGAAGTCGGGGGACCACTAGACCACTTTGGCGATCTGCGTTCCCATTCTGGCTGTGCCCTTAGCCCGGACTATCGCGTAGTCAGAGTCGGAAGATAGATGAAGGAGCATATGTTTGGGATCGAGAGGAGCTACCCGGAAGGCAGCGGAGAGGTCCCACTTAGCGACATTGGCCGTGGCGATGGAGATCTTCGGGCAACCGGACCCGAATTTGAGCACGAACGTCTTGGAGAAGGAGGAGGAAAGGGAAGAGATCTCCGACGCGGCGAAGGGACCCGGATGAGATCGCCTTCAGATAGAGGTGGAAAGTCTAAATCTGGGAGTTGGATCTCTATCGTTGCCGCAGTAGGGCGTTGCCCCCCATCTGGCCTTAAGGCCTCAGCGTAGGAGACGCCATTAGGGGCCGCGGAACAAGAGGAGGGAGAGGGGAGAGAGATCGACTTCTGCGCCCGCGAAGAAGAGGGGGCAAGGAACGACGCTGGAAGCGAGGAGTGGGCGGTAGAGGGGGCTGCAGGCAGCACAGGCTCGGGGGGACAGCTACGGATAGAGGCCGAACAGGGGATGGCACCAGATTATGCCAGAACGGCGGGGACCTCAGTTTACGTGGAACCGGGTGGAGGAGGTTGGCGGGGAGCCCCGGATGGCGCCAAGAGGCTGGGGGAAGAGACCCCAAGGAGCGCAGAGGGGCAAGGGGGAGGGACCCCTGAAGGTGCCAGGGAGCAAGAAGGTGAAAAGCAGGATTGCGCAACTGGACAGGAGGGGGACTCCACGGATTGCGCCGAAATGAAAGAGGAAGGTGTGCCTGGGATGCGCAAACTGGGAACTTGCACCTGGGGAGCGCAGTGCTGTACGCACGAACCCGAAAGGGAAGCTGCGCCTATTACCACGGTAGGGCTATTGTCCAAGGGAGTCACGTGACCCTCCTACAAGAAGAGATAGGGTCAGATACGCACAAATTATGCGACATTGAGACCCGATCAGCAGGTTGGACTGTGTAAGGGGGCGCTGCTCCCAAGGAGGGGCTGACACTCGAGGGAGCCACGTGCTCGCCTGCTTCCGAGGGAGCCACGTGCTCCCCAGCTGTCGAGGTCAGAAGGTGGTTTAAAACCGACGTAAGCCTCGAGGAGATCGGAGGGGACGGAAGGGACGCAGAGGGGCCGAAGCTCCGCTCGGCGGCCGTCGAACCCGCAGCCTGCTAGAACGCCGGAGCTGCTGCCGAGGTGAGGAGGATTGACGTCGACTAGGGCTCCGACCGCGGCCGCGCGGCTACGCTCCACCAGCTGGAGCTGAGCCTCAGTCCACCCGGGGATGGGGGCGGAAGGGGAGGAAGCCCGCGGGAGGAGGACGGCTGAGCACCGAGGAGGGAGTGGGGACGCTGGCCAGGCCGAGCGTGCCTCGACGGACGCCGGCGAGCACGGGAGAAGGTGGAGATCTGGCAGCCTTGGGCTGCTGCCGCGGTGACAAGCCAGCATGGCGGGTGCGTCGGCGGGGGGCGAGGCATGGAGGAGAGGAGAGGAGCCGGGGGCGGCTAGAAGCGTCGGGAAAGGCTTCATACTGCCGGGGAAGAAGCAAAGGGGGATGGGGAGCTCGGGACAGCCATCTATATATATATATATATATATATATATATATATATATATATATATATATATATATATTATATATATATATATATATATATATATATATATATATATATATATATATATGTATCCTCTTTACATTAATGTATATATATGGTTGAATGCAAGAATGTAGGAATGCAATCAATGTAATGTATGTAAGCAATGCATAAATGCATGAATGAAAGAATGATATACAATGAATGCATGAAAGTATATAATGAATGTAAGGTATACATGTAATGATAGATATGAATGCATAATATAATACGATATATAATGATAGCATGTATGGTAATGTAGAATATATCATGCAAGCATGTATATGTCCAATGTTTTCCCTTTTTCTTTATATTTTTTCCTTCCCTTTCCACTTCAGTTTTTCTCTTTTTTCTCTCTTCTATTTTTACATGTTGTATACAATGTATATAATGTATAGATGCATGTAAATATGTAATATGCATAAATAACATGTATGTAATAAAAATAAGTATATGTGTGCAACTTAATGATATGTGAATGAATATAATGCATGAACTGAAGTATGCATGTATATGGGATATGAATGAATGATATGCAAGTATCTATGTATGCAATAATGAATGTAATGAATATGCATGTGTGTATTGTACCTATATTGTATATATGCCTAGAGTGGTTTACCCTATATGACTTGTTGGTTAGACTTGTAGTTTGACTAGAGTTGACCTAGTTTGACTAGATTGTTGACCAGAATTGACCTAGATTGGCTTACAATTATGTAGATTGCATTATAGATTTCATTTACCTTATTTTGGATACATCATAACATATATTGCTTTATTTAGGACTTTGTGACTCAGGTTCAGACATCTATTTTTATCAGTCGCACAGGGTATCATGTGAGTACATTCTCTGATAGTTCTTTTATTTACTTGTCGATTTCTGTATTCAGTTCTAGTTAGTTTATTTGATTCTCTGTTACCAGCACGGATTGATATTACTGGATCCATTTCATGCGACACACTTACCTTACTTGTCTAGCCTCTATTACAAGAATAATGACTCGAATCATACAAGAATCATCTACAAGTATCACTTACAAGCATCATTATGTTTTGGCTAGACTTGTTCTCGATTTACGTGTCGGATTATGGATTTTACTTGTACTTGTCGGGCGAAAAAATACTTGAGTAGACATGTAAACGTTTCCAAAATACAAGAATCTCCACAGTGAAGCATACAAGAAGAATAGCCATCCCACAATCGGCCAGGTGTGAGATGTGCCGGATTTACCTATAGCTGTTTACATATCGATCTTAATATTTTAAAACACACTTGGGTATTTTCTAGACTCATACTCGAATCATACAAGAATCATTGACAAGAATTATCATACAAGAATTACCTTACAAGAATCATTGACAAGGATTACCTTACTCGACTCATGTATTAGAATCACTTACTGGACTCATCTCGTACTAAAATCACACTTGTCTTACGTTGTACTGTCTGGACTTATATCATCATTACTCTAGTTCAGCTAGTTTTACATTACAGTCTTCATTGTCATGTTCTTCTATTTTTCTCAGCTTTACTTTCCTTGTTCTAACTGTCGTTCTATTTTCATTAACTGTCTAGACTGCTTGTTCATTAATATAACTGTCTATAACTGCTTTATAGTCTTTGTCATTTACTTGAGATTTTTAGATGATTTTGTGCTCGTTCATGTCCTAACTGGACCTGTTGAAAATATTACAGATGGTTGCCTTGAGCATACTTGCCCTACTTGCTTGGGATCCGGAGACGGTATAGCTACCTTTGGCCCTGACACTCAGGAGTGATCGAAAGATTAGTTTAGTAGACTTGCATTAGACTTTCATTTGAACTTGTATTGTAATGAGTTGAGATCTCGACTTTGTTTTGAGATTGTTTGAGATATTATTATTTTAGTAGTTTATATCAGTTGTTGGAGTTTCGAGTTAGTATAGCTTTGTGATTCTGTGTTATCTTATCGTGCTTAGACTGTGATTTAGTATTATCATATCTTATACTTGTTCTTCGTTCAAAGTTGAGTTTTGACAAGTACATTATATAATTGCGTGAGTTGTTGTTTAGATAGTAACCTTGTACAGCGTTCTACCGCTGATTCTGTGGCATAGGCTGGGCGCTGTTACGCACTGTGCCCTTACACAGGTTGCGGATCGTGACACATTTTTAGTGGTGGCCTATGCAGGTCGAGAGTGGCATTAGTACGATGTCGTGGTAGTGCAACGATTAGTTGTACTGCTGCGCGCCTACGATAGGAACTAAAGAATAGGCTTTAGTATAGAGGTTACTCAATCACAGTTAGGACTACTTGAGAAGATTCCTGGGATGACCCTTGAGAATCTCATTATAAACTATCTCAAAATTTAATTCCGATAGTTTCTGTCTACTTCCTTGTTCATCGTTGAATTTGATTCTTGGTATTCATTATTGACTTGATTTTCTACCAAAATAATATTATGGGCTAAGTTGCCTCATTCATGGAATCTAGAGTCTTCTATAGCCGTATTAGTTGGTTTGGTGATGAGATAGAGTCTAATTTTGGATGTATTTCTCGGGTGTGGGAATTTAAAGTTTTTGCAGCCAGGCTAGCGGCAATGGAAAAATTTTAAATACCATAATTCTAGAGGTATGTACCTTAGTTGCGGACTCTATGGATTATCGTTGTTGTACTTACTGGCGTAACGAGGATTCTGGTAACATGGTTCTGGATAGACGGGTATGATTATCAGATTTCAGAATAAATACCATATAGATGGTGCCATAGTATGATGGAATAGAATATCAGTGTGGATGTTACTTGAGTATCATAGATTAGATAGAGGGAGCTAGGCAACCTGTAGCGCAGCATCGTGCCCCGCACCATCAGAGGGATATACCCCAGAGGGACAGGGCTTTTGCGCTGACAATCGAGTAGACCGACCCTACGGGTAACGGGTTAGCAGGTCTGTCTTTCTTGTTCTTCTTTTCATCTTGTTGTGTGATTCCATTAGTACCTGTCAGGATGTTTTGTGCTATGATAGATAGTATAGTGACCCTGATCAAGACCGTGATATGACGACCAGTAGGACCAGAATTTGCATGTTTTAGATATAGTTTTCTTGACCTTGATTGTTGGGGGTTTAACCTAGAGGGAGTACGACCATCTTAATTTTGAGGACGAAATTTTTCTAAGAAGAGTAGATTTGTAACCACCATATTTCTAAAATGAGAGTAATTTTGAACTTTTGTAAAATTGATTATTTAATAATAGGTTTAAATTATGTTATTGATTTACTGGTGAATTTTAATTATTTTAATATCATTAAATCAGTGTTTTGTGATTTTGATCTTTGGCTAGTGTAACCTTAGAGCTGCTTAGCGTAGAGACTAACCATGACCATGGAGGACTAACCCATGTGATTAGATTAGCTAATTACTACTTTTTAGGCTAAGGGTATTTTGGTCATTTTGTGACTTTCGAATTATTTAGAATTTTGATTAATTGGTGAATTTTAAATTATTTTAATAATATTTAAATTGATGTATTGTGATTTTGGTCATTTTTCTTAGTTTAATATTATGGGAATTTTTATATTTTAATATTGATTTTACGGGATTTGTTTAGTCGGGTTTGAGTTTTGTTTCGTTCTGACTTGTGTTAGTGACCCAAGTAGTTTAGACTCTAGGCGGGACCCCAAGATTAGTTAGTCATGGCCCACAAATCCCAATAATTAAGTTAATAAGTTTAGACTAATTCCACTTGTTAGATTGGTTTAGTTAGAGTCTTAAATTTAACCCTTTTGATTCTAAACTTGAACCTAACTTAAAATTAACCAAGAGGACTAGTTGAGGCCTTATTGGGCTTTCCTCCAAGGCCCAAATAGGGTTTAGTGGCAGCCACTATAGGTAGGTTAGCCTCCCTTCCTTTCATTTCATTCCATCTTGCCTTTTTTCCTTCACAAAGTGTTCTTCCCCAAATTAGAGAGCTTTCCTCTTTGATTTGATCTCCAAATCCTTACATCCCTTCATCAAAACTTTCATCCAACCTTCTCATACTACCAAGGGAGGGTGCTAGCAAATATTTAGAGCAAAGTGCAAGGAGGAGTGTCCATTTTGGAAGGATCTTCGTATCGGAGCCGTGTCCTTGAGAGTATCGTTGGGATTCCACTCCCAATAGGTAAAACCAACCATCTAAATTGTTTTCCTATGCATATTAGTTAGTTTTAAATCCATAGGATCCACCCCCATGTATGTACCCCTTTATATTCAAGTTTGAGGCCATTTGGAGCTCTCTAAAGCAAGTTAGAATTGTGTCTTGTGTCCTACTTATTAGATCTCAAATTAGGACACCTCATGTGTTTGGTTTAATGTCTAATAGGTTTAATTGTATTTTAATTTCAGTTTTAGACATGTTAGAGGATGGATTGATGTTAGTTAGGATTGTTAGAATGAGTTTTATTTGGATACCCATGATTAGTTCTAAGTGGTTTAGTCTACATGTCATATTTTTAGCCTCAACTTGTCATTTTAGTGTCTCTTTATATAATGGACTGTTTTGTTTATATATAATAGGTAAGTTAGATATACTTCATATATTTAGATGTGTGTGGATATATTATTAGTGGTGTGCTTGTGTTAGAGGAGAGGGGAGTGTGGTTTGATGTGTGTCTTGAGTGGTGTGGAGAGTGAGATGTGTTTCTTTTGTCCAAACAACCCAAATTCGTCATAATATTCATCCACGTTTTTAGTAGTCATAACAACTTAGAAATGTCATAACTTTTAGCTTAGAACTCCGATTAATTTTCTATTTTTTTTAAAAGAACCGTATCGAAGTTATATTTCCAAATATATATATATTAATAGGTCAAATGCATTATAGAACTTTCTGTAGAACTGTTTGAGTGTCAGTTGTACGAAAGATGAACACATTTTGGTGTTTTCGCGATTCCGGGAGCTTCTGGACACTAAAATACGATCCGTTTAAAGTTTCGGAAAGCTAATACGAAGGGCTACAATATATTTTAATCCTAGAATTTAGTGAAGGCCTAATTGGTACAGTATTGGTTTTAAGTAGAAGAGTGACTATACGATATAGACATTTTGTGTAACCTATGAGCCTATGTAGTATGGATATTAAATGAATGTAGAGTATGTAATGCATGATATGTCAGATGAATGAAGTGATATATATATATATATATATGATATGTATCATCTTTACATTAATGTATATATATGGTTGAATGCAAGCATGTAGGAATGCAATCAATGTAATGTATGTAAGCAATGCATAAATGCATGAATGAAAGAATGATATACAATGAATGCATGAAAGTATATAATGAATGCTAGATATGAATGCAAGGTATACATGTAATGATAGATATGAATGCATAATGTATACATAATGTAATGCAATATATAATGATAGCATGTATGGTAATGTAGAATATATGATGCAAGCATGTATATGTCTACTGTTTTTCCTTTTTCTTATATTTTTTCCTTCCCTTTCCATTTCAGTTTTCCTCCTTTTTCCCTCTTCTATTTTTACATATTGTATACAATGTATATAATGTATAGATGCAAGTAAGTATGTAATATGTATGAATGACATGTATGTAATGAAAACAAGTATATGTATGCAACTTAATGATATGTGAATGAATATAATGCATGAACTAAAGTATGCATGTATATGGGATATGAATGAATGATATCCAAGTATCTATGTATGCAATAATGAATGTAATGAATATGCATGTATGTATTGTACCTATATTGTATATAGGCCTAGAGTGGTTTACCCTATATGACTTGTTGGTTAGACTTATAGTTTGACTAGAGTTGACCTAATTTGACTAGATTGTTGACCAGAGTTGACCTAGATTGGCTTTGAATTATGTAGATTGCATTATAGATTTCATTTACCTTATTTTGGATACATCATAACCTGTATTGCTTTATTTAGGACTTTGTGACTCGGGTTCAGATATATATTTTTATCAGTTGTACAGGGTATCAGGCAAGTACATTCTCTGATAGCTCTTTCATTTACTTGATGATTTCTGTATTCAGTTCTAGTTAGTTTATTTGATTCTTTGTTACCAGAACGGATTGATATTACTGGATCCATTTCATGCGACACACTTACCATACTTGTCTAGCCTCTATTACAAGAATTATGACTCGAATCATACAAGAATCATCTACAAAAATCACTTACAAGCATCATTATGTTTTGGCTAGACTTGTTCTCGATTTACGTGTCAGATTATGGTTTTTACTTGTACTTGTCGGGCGGGAAAATACTTGAGTAGACGTGTAACATTTCTAAAATACAAGAATCTCTACAGTGAAGCATATAAGAAGAATAGCCATCCTACACTCGGCCAGGTGTGAGATGTGCCGGATTTACCTATAGTCGTTTACATGTCGATCTCAGTATTTTAAGACACACTTGGGTATTGTCTAGACTCATACTCGAATCATACAAGAATCATTGACAAGAATTATCATACAAGAATCATTGACAAGAATTATCATACAAGAATCATTGACAAGAATTACCTTACACGAATCATTGACAAGAATTACCTTACTCGACTCATGGATTAGAATCACTTACTGGACTTATCTCGTGCTAGAATCACACTTTTCTTACATTGTACTGTCTGGATTATATCATTATTACTCTAGTTCAGCTAGTTTTACATTACAGTCTTCATTGCCATGTTCTTCTGTTTTTCTCAGCTTTACTTTCCTTGTTCTAACTGTTTCTATTTTCATTAACTGACTAAACTACTTGTTCATCAATATAACTGTCTATAACTGCTTTATAGTCTTTGTCATTTACTTGGGATTTCTAGATGATTTTTTACTCGTTCCTGTCCTGACTGGACCTGTTGAAAATATTACAGATGGTTGCCTTGAGCACACTTGCCCTACTTGCTTGGGATCCGAAGACGGTATAGCTACCTTTGGCCCCGACACTCGGGATTGATCAAAAGATTAGTTTTGTAGACTTGCATTAGACTTTCATTTGAACTTGTATTGTAATGAGTTGAGATCTCGACTTTGTTTTGAGATTGTTTGAGATATTATTATTTTAGTAGTTTATATCAGTTGTTGGAGTTTTGAGTTTGTATAGCATTGTGATTTTGTGTTATCTTATCGTGCTTAGACTGTGATTGAGTATTATCATATCTTATACTTGTCCTCCATTCAGAGTTGTATTTTGACAAGTATATTATATAATTATGTGAGTTGTTGTTTAGATAGTAACCTTGTACAGCATTCTACCACCGATTTTGTGGCACAGGCTGGACGTTGTTACGCTCTGTGCCTTTACACAGGGTGCGGGTCGTGACACAAGTCACCTCGGTCTGAAGATCACCGATATGACACTTCAGTCGGATCTTGTCCAGCGGCTCACTCTTGCTGGCGTTGAATCTACTAATTGTAGTATAAGACGCTGTCAGACGATGCATTGGGATTCACAACATCTAAAGCAGAGCCCGGGGGATTATACTGAGAGAAGACCCCGGGTCGATCTACATCTGATCTACCTTGATGGCCCCAACATATCTTGTGTAATACAGCGGTCTTTATGTCGGTTGTTCTTGAGTAGCATGTCTTGTTGAGTGAATGTGATGTTGGAGATAATCTCTCCCACACTATGGCAGTGTGGACATGATGTTAGATCATCCTCAGGCTGCTTGACCTGACTGATGAAAGACTCAGCATCCTTCAGGGATTTGTAGAGAGCCTCCCGAGTATCTTTAGACGGGCAGAGGAGCTCGAACAAGGACAGTCGAGCTGGGGTACTAGCAAGTTGTGCCAGTATGTCGAAGTTGTGGAGTTTGGTTAACCCTAAAATATTGTCTCTTCGTAGAGGCCTATCAAAGCGGGCTCCTTATACTTTTATTTGTCGGCTGCTGGAAGTTGGGATTCACCTTGAGCAGCCGAGGTGGTGACAGGAGGTGCCACTTCGACAGGGGCTTCCTCAGGCTGAGCGTTCTGCTGTGAATGCATTTGTACATGAAGTGCCTCCTTGGGAGAGGAGGTCACCATTCGGCAAGACTTGGTTTTCTTGTCTTTAGCTTTGGAGGTAGAATATACCCCCGGTTGAGTCTGTTCTGGAGCGAGATCTGGATGAACCCACATGATCTCCCCCCGATATGTAGTAAGTGGAATCAGTCCACTCGCATTGTCACGAGTCGGCGGAAGGTTGACCACCTCCAATGTCGCCTTCAGGATGGGGACAACACCATCTTGAGTTGTAGTAGGCGGTAGGGAGCCGAACTGGAGCGACGCCATGTTGGCCGAGACTGTCTTCTCCTCATAATCAACTGAGATGACATTCGTATTGATCATACGTTGTATGTAGTTTTTGAGGATGTATCAGCCTTGAGTTGAATGTCTAACGAGCCGATGGTAGTGACAGTACCTTGGGTCGTGCACTCTGCCTACCTCGTCAGGACGCTTAGGATCAGGCAACTTGATCTTGTCGCTCTGTTTCAGCATTTCGAAGAGTTATAAGGTGTCCTCATCATTGAAGGAGTATACTCCTTCGGCCTCAGTGCTGGTGGAGGCTTCTGAGCGGGCCCTTGCGTGCTTTTCGAAGCGTTAACAGTTAATGTCTGCTTCTCTTTCACATTGTGCCCACTGTTGCTGGTAGCAGACTATTTCCCTTTGTCATCAAAGGCGAGGAAGTTAACCCCCAAAAGGCGAGCATTACGTGCCTTCTTCTCAGTACGGCCCTGATGATTAATGAACTCCAATCGGGAGGCTGGGTGGAGTCGAGCCAGAGCTTGACTGCAGGAGTCATGTTCATGTTGTAGGCATCGATCAGTGCAGTTCTGGCATACCCGGAGGCAACCTTAAGCATGCTTTTCGAAAACATTTGAGGAAGGCTCTAACATTCTCCTTCTATGACTGGCGCACTTCTATAAGAGATGACATGGTCATGTCCTTCCTACCGTCGTAGAATCGGTCGAGGAAAAGGCGTGTCAAGTCATCGAAGGATGATATAGAGTGGTCAGGGAGACTGCAGTACCAGTCGTAAGCGACTCCCTTCAATGCCCCGACGAATAGGCTGGTGAGTATGGCATCTTCCTTTGGAAGATGTCCCATTTGAGACTGGAATAGGTCAGATATCGGCGAGGAGAATCCTTTCCATCATATGGCGTCAATGTTTGTGGTTTATACTTAGGAGGGTAAACCACTTTGTTTTATTCGAGAGGATAAGGTTGCGGGATTCCTATCTTCTGACGTTCTTCCTGCTTGTTTTGCGCTTCAAAGCGCTCGCACAGATCTCTAATCAAGTCAACCAGCTCTTTTGTAGAACTAGAAGCCAGTGAGGGCAGTAAGGTGTGAAGCTCGGCATTTGAAAGAGACGACGTTCGAGGTGCAGTGTGATGATCTACACCTAAAGATACCCGTTGAGGAGGTATACTCGACTCTCTATTGGCCCCTGGATCGGGACTGGTGAAGATAGGTGCCCTTGCTAATGGTTGAGATGCCAGAGTGGTCCGCATCTCAAATATTATTTGAGTCAAGGATTGCATGGTGGTGGAGTGGGTTTTGAGGCTCCTTTCCAGGGTGTTCATGCGTTGCACAATATCTGGAGCTGGAGCGTCTGACTCTTCTTTATCACCACCCCCAGCCATATAAAGTGGCATAACATGGGTGGAAGTGGATGGGTCGGTTGAGGCTTCACTTTCGACCCCACTTTCTTGCGGAAGAGCTTCCCCTTCTGAGACCTCGTACTGTCTACCCTCAGCTACCTCGGGGTCAGTTCCTTGGAGAACGTTCTCATCTTCAAGCGGAGGGTTGTCATGGATAGCAGGAGTTTGATCATTTCTAGCTGATGCTTCCGCTAGAACCTTCTTCCTTGACCGGGTGCTCTCAAACACCCCTGAGGATGGGACCATCGTTTTGCTTTTCCTCAGCTGACTCTTGGACGATGCTGCTGAGGTCGAGGGATTGGTGGTTGTCTTTCTCCCTGACGAATGGAAGCTAGAGACAACATGACAAGAAGCGACCTTAGGCTCTGACTCATCTTCAACTGGCACCTTCTTTCCGAGATGACATCGAATGGGTGCAATAGATTACAGTCGCTGGAACACAGACTGCTTGGATGATAGAGCCGTTATTTTACAACAGCAGCAGTTGATGGTGACCATGGCACAAGTGTGCCCCGCAAGGGGCGCATCGTGCTTGATGGTTAGCTCTCCTGATCTGCATTTGTGAGTAATCACATTACGCAAATCATGAGGGTAGAGTTTTACTTTCACACCCCTCTTCAGGTGCATGGCAAGGCCAAGTGCCGGGGTGGTCATGTGAAAGCTGCACCTCCTGATCCAGTTTCAGCACATGAGATAGGCCCAAATCATTGGTGGGGGAGCAAAATGTATTGCGACTTAAATCTACTTCATGCGCACAACCAACATGGGCACATGGGTTTAGAGTCACAAGTTTTGCCCCGCACGACTTGGTTTCAAGCGCAGAAGATATGCCTAAGCGAAACGGGGACTTTGAGAGTCGGCTCGTATCTGGTGTAAGCATACTCGAGTCGACTCTGTACAGTTTACCATCGACAACACGTATGATTTTGAGCGCGCATCTTTGGTTCACTGTGGACGTAGCACATTTGGGGCGCATGGCCCAAGCTGTCTTAGATTTCTTTGTACCAGCCCGCGAAGGCACATAGTACTCAGAATCCAACTCATCCTCGCCACAACAGTGAGTGATTCATTCAAAGACAGAGGTCCTCTCCTGCACGCCAGAGTTCATGCGGGGGAAGTTGGATGCGCCTTTGTTTCGTCGGTGCATCTTCTTCGACTGGAAAGAGGACAACTGGGGAATGCAGTCAACACTGCATTTCCCTTGCATATGTGCTGCACTGGCGGGCGCATCTTGCTTGCTGAGAACGTCAGTAGGAAGGGTAGGCTGCGGTGGCGCATCCCCTTCAGTGGTGGTGCTCGGCGCATCTCCTTTGTGCACCCAGACTTGGCGAGTCTTTTTCGGCTTTGGTAGCTACTTCGAAGGACTTGCGCTGCCTTCAGAGATGAACTCCTCATACGCCTGTTGATTGATGCGCACCTCGAGTGTCTTGTGGGAGGAGCCCAGCAGAGTCGCCAACTTATTCGCTATCGAAAATGTGACAAGGTCTTTTTGATTGATAAACCTTGGTATTTCAATTACAAAAAGAACAGTATACAATATAGGACTTAAACGTAGTCCTAGGAGTACACCTTTGTCTTTATCTGGGAACTGTATCGGTAGAGCGAGTGGTAATGTATTGACTTCGTTGACGATCTGACAATGATCTTGGACTTTCTGAAGGTCTTGGCTGCTGTAACACCCCAGAACCAGAATACTAGAGAGCAGAGGCGTACATAGCCAGCTACGTATATTGAAGTACAAACCACCTCGCTATACGATCACGGCTGTCTAGATACATAAGGGTTTAACTACAAGCCAACAGTCTCTTATGGTCATGAACAAGCCTATTGTCTCAATCTAAAGCAAGCAATAACAGTTTACAAGATGTCAGAGTACCAAATATATAATAGCAAGACATCCCATACATTACATACTTGGATGATCATGAAGCTAGTCGTACAAAATATCAAGACTAACAAGAGTTTTAGTCAAACATGATCAACCCTAGGATTTGTCAATCATGTTACAGCCCGTAGGCAGACAGTAAATAAAGGTGCAATCGAGCTAACACATGCTCGTCGGCTAAACGTCTCAAAAAAATATTTTTACAATATAGTGAGAGAACAAAATAAACCCAATCGTTGCCAGGGTTACGCCTGGTGGTTACCATCTGGCTGGAAGGTAGGTAGATCCTCTGGAGCAGCTCCGATATCTAGCCATACAAAACCAGCTTGGTCAGACCCCAGAAAGAGCAAGTGCCACAAAGGAGGCTTCACTTAGGAACTAAAATCAGTACATCATAAATGAATATTAAAGATAATTATAAAGATACTGATTATAACAGGAGCAACAATAATGAATTGAGTACGAGAAAACCATTCAAGTAGCCAGGTCGTAACCCTTAAACCAAACAAGAACCGGAGTTTTAACCCTTCACCTGAATAGAAACCCGTCTTAAATACTGTAGTAAGGTAAAACATGATGAGCTTGACATAGGGTGAATTAAGATAATAAACGAAGAGAGGATAAAGAACTGTTCCGGGAGCCAGGTTACAACCCTTAAACCAAACAAGGACCGGGGTTGTAACCCTTCGCCTGAACAGAACCTTGCCCCTAATCTTTATTGTTAAGGCGAGCATAGATAATCATGTCATGTCACACTCTTGTAAAACATGACAAGCATGACATAGGGTGCAATAGGACAATAAACGAGAAAAGGACACAGAACTGCTCCGGGAGCCAGGTTACAACCCTTAAACCAAACAAGGACCGGAGTTGTAACCCTTCGCCTGAACGGAACTTGGTTTTTCATCATTTATCGATAAGTAAAGCACAAAAAATTCGGTCATGTTACAATCTTATACAGGATCAGGACAAACTTGCCTGGGCTAGACTCCATCCAATCAATCACGGCCAAGCAATGAGTACGACTTAATACTTTAACTAGCTAGGGTTAGCACAGGCCTAGTTACTAGCAAAATGCAATGAGATTATTCCAACAGCTACAAGCCCTGCAGACCATCCAGGTTATCCAGGTCGAATATCCATCCCTAATAGGGGCAACACTTGACAGTATGCTGGAAATGTGCCCTACTCGTCGGCAGGCTACAAGTCCACTCGAGCGCCCAGATAACAGGATTGCCTGTAGCGGGGAAATCTCTTCATGACTACTAATTTATTCTAGTTATTAGCCTTAGTCAGTTTTCAGTAGGTATTCCTGACCGTGGTATTCAGGGGTCCCCATCCTAGACATGATGCAAGACAATACTGATTTATTTGTACAAACACAATCGTCCATGGTGTCCAAACCATTTATTATAGTCATGTCATGCAAGCTGTCGCAACAGCCTTCAATAATTACCATCATGCATACTTGTCATATCTTGTTATGTCATGCCATATCAAGTACTGGCCATACCATGCCATTATTAGCCCGGTCATATCAATCAATCCGTGAACTGCCCAGTCATGAAGAGTGCAAGAACATAAAGTCAACCGGGTATGAAAAAGGGGCTCATGGCTCTACACGAGTGAGCCTTTACGCTAGGCCAAGGGCCTTAAGCGTAAAGCGGCTCTACGCGAGCGCGAGCAAGGGTGTACGTGGGTGATGTTTTATGCTAGTCGGGCTTTACGCAAGCGAGATTAAACACGCGTAAGATTTTATGCGCGTAGAATTCTACGCACGCGAACTCCCGAGTGAAACTCTACGTGAGTGAAATTCTACGCGAAGAAACACTCGGGCAAAACTTTACGCTCGTGAGAGTCTGCTCGAGCCAGGGATTTTACGCAAGCACGATTTTACGCGAGTGGGGAATCCCTGAGCGTAAAATTCGTAGGAACTCAGCGTAAAACGGAGTATGCTGGCACGCAAATGCGTATGCGTAAAAGGCTGAGATAACACACTGACACGTAAAATGTGGGCGTAAAGGCCAATCACTACGCTAACACGTTAGAACGTATACGTAAACTCCGTCTTCTCCCCATGGCCAAGAAAACAGGCGTAAAAGCTCACGAATCCGAGCAAGCCCCATCTTGGTCAAGTCTCAATGAAACCCCACCATTCCAGAACCAAACTTGCGTAAATTCAGAACGCCTACTATATGGAACTCCAAGTTTTCGAAAACAAGCCATTTTAGTAGATCAAAACCAAAAAGATCAAAAATGCTAAAAACTTAGATCTACATGGAATGAGCCACGGAATTTGAAAATGCTAAGTACTAAAGTGGCTTAGAATCTTGTGGAGAAGAAAATGGAGCAATAAAATTGAGTTCCTCCATGAAGCAAGTTGTACTTGCCTAAACCTCTCTATGGTAGGTGAGGAGAGTAATGATGAGGAAGAAAAAGTAATGAGAAGAGAGAGTGTTGGGCGGCTATTAAAGAAAGGGTGAGGGAGGTTGGTCCACATGATGAATCAAGCCAAGCCGAGCCAGCAAGTAGAACCGAACCAAGTAATCATGTAATGAGACATGCAATATACGTACACGCATACCAAAAACGTAATACGAACCACGGTCGTTACAGCTGCTCTGGATGCCGGAGCGTTTGAAAGAGAATTAGACGTTACGTGTCTCTTCTCGTCTCTGTAGGTAGATATAATAATCTATCTGTCTGTCTCTATATGTGTGTGAATAAAGGAATGGTCCTTCTATTTGTAGGATGCGCCTGTACGTGGGAGCACCATGTGGCTGATGTTGTGGGGCGCATGGACGATGCATCCTGAGTTGAAGGTGAATCTTCTTTGAACTGCACTGTTGGACTGCGGTGGAGCTGACACATGGCAGTCGCAAAGATTCGTCTGTTGCTGAGATCTTGGGTGGTTAGCACTCATTCTTGAGCAGAACTGAGTCAGGATACCCGTGGCATATGTCTGTGACTCAAAGATCTCGGATTTTATGGAAGGAATGATCTGTCAGGATGCGCTTAGGATCTAGCGCATGGGGCGACTTGGTCTATGACTTTTAGGGGTCACAGACAAGTCTGGGCGCATGGCTTCTGAGGCGCATGCTGAGCTTTGGACGCATGGCTGTGGAAGCGCATGCAGAGACTTGGCTTCTGTCTTTTGGGGTCAGGAGTAAGTTGGGGGCGTATAACTTTTAAGGCGTATGCAAATTGCTGGGCGCATGGCTGTAGAGGCGCATGCAAGTGATCGGTCAACCACGTGGCAAGGACAGCTGTAACCGACAAAATGTAATGATAAAGATGACGTTGGTAGCTCTTCGTTTTCTGTAAAAAGCTATCAACTGTTCAGTCTTCGGGAAGCATGCTGCCGACTCTGACACATAGTATTAAATGCTTGATGAGTGACGAGTTGAAGTGGGCGCATCATTTTGTGTCCCACTAGGCTATGTCCCATTGGGAGCATCGGTATGGAGCACATGATGCTGATGGCGCATCTGCCGTATGGCGCATCCTTATTGGCACGTTTGTTGAGTTCTTCGAGGCGTTAATGGCTGTTTTGACTTGGTTGAATACAAAAAAGAAGATTTGTGGTCATAAATACAAATTTATTGCACAAATTACGAGGAGACTGCAATTTGGCGTATGGGCGAGGGTTGCCCCGGCCTATAAATAGCTTTTTAAAAAGTTTTATTTCTTATTTCACTTGGAGACGAACTCGATCGGTCCCCTGTCTTGGCGAGTTGTCACTCCAATTTCCCGTTATACGTATTTTCGTATGCGTATACAAGATTTTTGGCATTTATCAGGTGAACCGTAGTTAGACTTGTTTTGCTTAGCCTAGTCTTGGTTTATTTGATTGGTTTGGTTCAATTTGACTTGGTTTGGCTTGGCTTGCGATGGAGAGGGTTGATATATAACCCAACTCCTCTCTCTCTCTCCTCATTCACTTCTTTATTTACTTATTCATCTTCTTCATTTACTCCTCCCACCTACCAAGTCCTAGGCAAGTGCAACTTGCTTTATGATGGATCTCAAGTTTTATTGTTCCATTCTCTTCCTTACTTGATTTTAAGCCTCTTTAGAACTTGTCATTTTTGGGTTTGATGGATAGATTTTTGTAGATCTAAGTTTATAGCCTTTTCGGTTTCTTGGGTTTTGATCTACCAAACTTTATTATTTTCAAGTTTTGATTGTTCTATGTTGTAGAGAATTTATTTTACCCAAAATGAACCTTTGAAAAGTTAGATTTTGACTTATTTTGAGGAAGTTATGGCCAAAATAAGATTTGGACATTTTCTAGTTCATCTGTCCTGAATTTGGCAGGGACGATGAATAGTGCCGCAGGAATGAATAGTGTCACATGGCTTGCATAGTGCCGCATGGATGCATAGTGCCGTAGGAATGAATAGTACCGTATGGATGCATAGTGCCGTAGGATTGAATAATGCCGCAGGATTGAATAGTGCCACAGGAATGAATAGTACCGTATGGCTTGCATAGTGCCGCATGGATGAATAGTGCCGCATGGCTTGCATAGTGCCGTATGGATGCATAGTGCCGCAGGAATAAATTGTGCAGTATGGCTTGCATAGTGCCGCATGGATGCATAGTGCCGCATGAATGAATAGTGTCGTATGGCCTGCATAGTGTCACAGAAGGCCGCATAGTGCCGCAGAAGGTCGCATAGTGCCGCAGAATGTCGCATAGTGCCTATTTTGGCTGTTTTTGGCTGTTTTACGTCCTATTTGGCTGAATTGTGGCCAGACTTTCTTCCAACTCCCAATATGAAAGTTGTAGATCTTTTTCTTGGCTTCAAGAATATGTTACTAGCTATTTTATGCAAGTTTCTCTCTTCCATGATAATATAAGGATAGAACACGATAGTGGCCTGTTAAGGCGCACTCTTACCAAGTAACAAGTAACATGACATGATAGTGGCCCGTCGTGGCGCACTCTTGACAATCAACATTGGCATGATAATAGTGGCCCGTCGTGGCGCACTCTTGATAAGTAAACCTAACATAAAAATCTTGATATGCTGTTGTGACGGCTATCTTGACTTGCTAAGTAACTCTTGTCTTGACACCGTGGGTGCTTGTGCTTGTGTAAGCTACATGTCTCGTCTTGCATCATATCTACGATATGAATTCTGATTACCACGGTCAGGGATTCATACTGAATCGGACTAGGTTAATGACTAGATTGATCAAGTAGTTCATATCGAGAGATATTCCGACAACAAGCAATCTCGTTATCTGGACGCCTTCTCTGATGGACTTGTAGTCTGCCGACGAGTAGGGCACATTTCCAGCTCATATGGGGCACTTCATGAAACGATTACTATGCATACTGTCGTGTGTTGCACTCAAGTCACCTAACAAGTCATGATAACTTTTAGCATGAACCTTGCGTCTGGATAACCGGGATAGTCTGCAGGGCATGTGGCCGTACGGATATATCGTTGCATCTCGCTAGTAACTAGGCTTGTGATAACCCTAGTTAGTTAAAGTATCAAGCCGTACTCATTGCTTGGCCGAGATTGATGAATGGGGTCTAGTCTTGTCTAAGCAGTGCCAGTCTATGATTACTACAGCATATTACTGTTATGCTTTACTATTGTCGATAATTGGTCAGAGACTAAGCTCTGTTCAGGTAAAGGGTTACAACTTCGGTCCTTGTTTGGTTTAAGGGTTGTAACTTGGCTACCGGAATAGTCCCTTAGTTATCTTATCGTTTATCACCCTGTTTTCTCTAACTCATGTCTTTTATTATCATTTATGATCTCATGTGCTAATGTGCTGGTTTTAGTTCTTAAGTGAAGCCTTCTTTGTGGCACTTGCTCTTTCTGGGGTCTGACCCAGCTGGTTTTGTATGGCCAGATTTTGGAGTAGCACCCGAGGATCTTCCAGCCTTCCAGCCAGATGGTGAATACTAGGTGCAACCCTGGCAACGAGTGGGTTTTATTTTGCTCTTCTACTCTATTGTAAATTATTTCTTTTGAGACTTTTAGCCATCGAGCAAGTATTAGCACGTGTTAAATTTATATTCCTATCTGCCTAAGGGCTGTAACATGATTGACAAATCCCATGGTTGATCATGTATGACTTAAACTCTTGCTAGTCTTCGTATTTTGTATGACTAGCTTCATGATCATCTGAATATGTACTGTATGGGTCGTCTTACTTTGTATGTCTGATGATCTACCATCTTGTTTCATTTACTTTCTTGCTTGAGATTGAGACACTAGGCTTGTTCTTATCCATAAGTGACTGTTGGCTTGTAGTAAAACCCTCATGCATCTAGATAGCCGTGATCGTATATCGAGGTGGATTACACTTCAATATACATAGCTGGTTGTGTCTGTCTCCCGCTCTCTAGTATTCTAGTTCTGGGGCGTAACACGGTTTAAGTGGTAGCCTATGCAGGTCTTGTAAATCAAGATGTGTGAGGGTTTCACTGAATAGATGTCTCAATCAGCACTCGCCCTTGATCTCTACTCGTGTCTTCTAATCTTTCAAAATTTTGACCTGATCACATATTTATATCCTCGGTCTATCATGGTCCTTCCTTATTGTTCTCCATGTCGTTCTTCAGCGGCATTGCTCCTGGTCCTACCGATCAACAAGGCGGAGCACCTCCAGTGGACCAGCAGCAACCTGGATACCAAGCCCAATACTCTGGAGCGGCCTCTCGAGTCATACATTCTGGGGATCCAGAGCCTCCAGTTCAGCCAGTCCAGCCTGCAGAGCCTTACAATGGAACCCTGGTGGGTCTCATCAGGGAATTGCTTGCATCTCAAGATCATCGGGGCGATGTCCTGCACCAGACAGTACAAGATGCCATGGGCCGTGTTGGTTATCAAGGGAACAATACGGCTAACAGTTTTAAGCTCCTTAACCCTCCCTTCTTCGACGGTAGTGAAGACGCTATTGCAGCTGATGCGTGGCTCCAGGACATCGAGATTATCTTGGATGCAGCCAAGACTCCAGAAGGAGAGAAGGTAGATGTAGTGCGCCTACAGTTATTAGACCTAGCCCGCACCTGGTGGGCGATGTTAGCAATTGGGTTGGCGACGCCCGTCCCATGGGTGATATTCAGTGACAAGTTTCAGATCAAGTACTTCGATGATGTAGCTCGGCACGACCTACAGACGAGGTTCACCAATCTCAGGCAGATAAGCAGGACAGTCGATAGATATGCGACCGAGTTTTCAAGACTGAGTCGATTCGCTCCCACCTTGGTGGCAACTGAGCTTGATCGAGCGCAGCGGTTCCAGCAGGAACTCCACCTAGAGATTATTCTAGCAGTAGAGCAGTTTGAGCATCAGACTTTTGATGCTGTTTTACGAGCAGCTAGGAGGCATGAGTATACCTCCCAGAGAATAGTGGACAGAACTAGAGGACGGAAGCGGTCCCATGGTCAGATGACCCAGTCCTCAGCCCCAGCCCGACAGCTAGGGCCTTGACTATTGGAGCTCCGAGGAGGGCGGCATCAGTTATGTCGGTTCAGCATTCGACTCCAACGTACCCTCAGCAGCAAAAGCGGAGGCAGTCTTCTACAATGGGCTGCACTCATTGTGGAAAGCTAGGACATGTAGTATCAGAATGTCGTAGAGTACAAGGATTGTGTTTGGCTTGTGGGGCATCAGACCACATGATAGGGTCTTGCCCACAGAGAGCCGGTTCCTCCTTATCAGTCCAGACTAGTCCTTCGGTGAGAGGACCAGCACCAGTGCAGCAGTAGCAGTACCATCCTCCGAGGCCATTGCCGCCTCAGACTCAAGCATTCCAGCAGCAGAGGCCGCAGCAGTATGCCCAAGTCCAAGCTCAGATTCAGAACCGCCAGAGAGGTTTCCAGCAGAGGGTACCAGCACCCAGAGGGCAAGGTCAAGCGATGGCTTTGACCGTAGAGGAGGAGTTAGCCTCAGGTGAGGTGGTGGCAGGTATTATTCTTGTCAACTCTTTTCATGCATCAGTATTATTTGATTCGGGTGCATCACATTCATTTATGTCTGCACGATTCGCAACACGGATAGGACTGGAGCCCGAGTCATTATCAGTAAGGCTCAATATACTTACTGGTAATGGTCTTGTGGGAGTAGACAGAGTCTATTCCTCGTGTCGAATCGTAGTTAGCGGTAGAGAGTTTTCTGCTAGGTTGATAGAATTCCCGATGGTCGATTATGATGTAGTCCTAAGAATGGATTGGTTGAAGGAGGAATACGCAAGAATAGACTGCCATATTGGCAGGATTATTTTTGGTATTCCCGGTGAACCGGAGTTTTTATTTTCCAGGGGCGAAGTAGAACCTTCTCCTCCAGTATTGCGGATGGCAGTAGCAGCAGTTTTCCAGAGTAGTAGAAGAGTTTCCTTATGTATTTCCCGAAGAGCTTCCAGACATGCCCCCAGAAAGGGAGATAGAGTTCACCATCGACTTGATTCCAGGGACGGCACTAGTATTGAAGAGAGTCTACAGGATGGCACCTTCAGAGTTGGAAATCTTGTACAAGATGATTGAATAACTCATAACCAAGAGATTCATTCATGCTAGTGGATCGCCTTGGGGAGCCCCGATGCTTCTTGTGAAGAAGAAGAATGATACGTCAAGATTATGTGTTGATTATCGTACCTTGAACTCTGTAACAGTCAAGAACAGATATCCTCTACCAAAGATAGATAATTTATTTGATCAACTCAGAGGAGCGACAGTATTCTCGAAGATTGACTTACGGTCAGGGTACTATCAGATCAGAGTCAGAGAACAAGACATCCCGAAGACAGCATTCAGATCCAGATATGGGCATTGGGAGTTCCTTGTTATGCCATTTGGAGCAACCAATGCGCCAGCCGTATTCATGGACCTCATGAATCGTATCTTCATGCCCTATTTGGATCATTTCGTGATAGTGTTCATAGACGACATCTTGGTTTATAGCAAGAGTGAAGCGGAGCATGAGCAGCATCTCCGTGTAGTTCTTCAGATTCTCAAGGAGCACTAGTTGTACGCAAAGTTCAGTAAGTACGAGTTTTGGCTGGATCATATCTCGTACTTAGGTCACATCATCACCAGAGGTAGAGTAGAAGTGGACCCCCAAAAGATAGTGGCTATAGAGACATAGCCAGTACCTAGCACCGTCGCAGAAGTTCAGAGTTTCTTAGGATTGGCCGGCTATTACCGACGGTTTGTGTCAGACTTTGCTCGAATTTTAGCGTCATTGACGCAGTTGACCCGCAAAGAGGTACAGTTTTCTTGGACAGCAGAGTGTCAGAGTTCATTCGAGAAGTTAAAGCGAAGATTGATGATGGCTCCTATTCTCACGCTTCTAGATGGGACTAGAGGATTTTCAGTTTATTGTGATGCTTCTGGCAGAGGATTGGGATGTGTCTTGATGCAGCATAGTAAGGTAGTAGCTTATGTGTCACGTCAGCTTTGTGATCATGAGAGGAATTACCCAACCCATAACTTGGAATTAACAGTGGTGGTTTTTGCACTCAAGTTGTGGAGACATTATTTGTATGGAGATCGGGTGAAGATTTTTACCGACCACAAGAGTCTTAAGTATGTGTTTACCCAGAAGGATCTTAATATGCGTTAGAGAAGATGGTTAGAGCTACTTGTGGATTATGACACCAACTTGCAGTATCATCCTGGGAAGGCCAACGTTGTTGCAGATGCATTGAGCAGAAGAGCCGGAGTTTATTTTCTAACAGCACAACTAGAATTGTTAGCAGATCTTCAGAAGATGGAAATAGAAGTAGTTCTTCCTACCAATGTGGCATTGATGACCAGCATGCAAGTTCAATCCAGCATAGTTGAGAGGATCAAGATGGCGTAATCAGCAGATTCCAAGCTTCAGCGGCTCAGAGCAGAGTGTGAAGCAGGTCGGAGAGCAGAGTTATGTATTCATGAAGATGGTACTCTCCGACATGGAAGACGTCTTTGTGTACCCAGTGGTAATATCAGACAAGAGATCATGGCAGGGGCTCACAGTTCTCAGTATTCAATTCATCCAGGTGGCACGAAGATGTACCGAGATATTCGTCAGCATTTCTGGTAGAATGGCATGAAGAGGGAGATAGCCCAGTTTGTCTCTCGTTGTTTAGTTTATCAGCAAGTTAAGGCTGAACATCAGAGACCAGTTGGACTTCTTCAACCTTTATCGATCCCAGAATGGAAATGGGAGTATATTACCATGGATTTTGTAACTGGGTTACCTAAATCTCCAGCTGGGAGAGATGTTATCTGGGTTATAGTTGACAGACTCACCAAGGTAGCTCATTTTCTCCCCTTCAGAATTGGTCAGTCGACGGATTAGCTAGCAGAGATGTACCTCGGGCAGATAGTCAGATTGCATGGAGTGCCAGTTAGTATCATATCAGACAGAGACTCAAGATATACATCGCACTTTTAGCGGAGTCTTCAAGAGAGTTTGGGGACTCGTCTCAACTTCAGTTCAGCATATCATCCGCAGACAGATGGTCAGTCAGAACGCACGATTCAAACTCTCGAAGATATGTTACAATCTTGTACGCTGAACTTTGGTGGTTCATGGAAAGATCACTTGTACCTAGTGGAGTTCTCGTACAACAATAATTTCCAGGCCAGTATTCAGATGGCACCTTTTGAGACATTGTATGGCAGGAAGTGCAGATCTCCTTTAGCCTGGGATGATGTAGGCGAGAGGCAGATGCTTGGTCCTGAAATGATTACGCAGACAATCGAGGTGGTCAGACAAGTCAGAGATCATCTTCGAGTTGCCCAAGATCGCCAGCGCCATTGGGCCGATTCTCATCGGTGTCCCCTTGAGTTTTTAGTCGGCGACCACGTGTTCCTCAGGATCTCACCTACCCGTGGCAGCATTCAATTCGGCGTACAGGGAAAGCTTAGTCTAGGTACATAGGGCCGTTCGATATCCTTGAGCGAGTAGGTGATGTGTCCTATCGTCTCGTTCTTCCGCCATCGTTACGTGAGGTGCATGATGTCTTTCATGTATCCCAATTACGACGGTATATCCTGAATCCGAGCCATATCCTTGATCATTCAGAATTGATTGTTGGTACCAACCTTTCGTATGAGGAAAGGCCTGTATCCATATTGGACCGAAGGAAGAAGGTACTCAAGAACAAGACTATTAGTTTAGTCCGTCTTGCTTGGGGTCACCACTCTTTGGGTGAGTCAACGTGGGAGCGTGAGGATGATATCTGTTCGTGATATCCATACCTATTTGACTCATAAGGTATAATGTCTTCCTTATGCCTTATGTTTTTAATTCCTTGCTTGCATGAATGATTGCTTGATTGACTGCTAGTCGTAGCTTGCTTATGATTAATATAGCTTGTCCCGACATCTCTAGTCTCTTGATTAAATTCCAAGGACGGAATTCTTTTAAGGTGGGTAGAATTGTCACTCCCGTTTCCCGTTATACGTATTTTCGTATGTATATACGAGATTTCTGGCATTTATCAGGTGGACCGTAGTTAGATTTGTTTTGCTTAGCCTAGTCTTGGTTTACCCTTGACTTGGTTTATTTGATTAGTTTGATTCAATTTGACTTGGTTTGGCTTGGCTTGAGATGGAGAGGGTTGATATATAACCCAACTCCTTCTCTCTCTCTCCTCATTTACTTATTCATTTACTTCTTCATCTTCTTCATTTACTCCTCCCACCTACTAAGTCCTAGGCAAGTGCAACTTGCTTCATGATGGATCTCAAGTTTTATTATTTCATTATCTTCCTTACTTGATTTTAAGCCTCTTTAGAACTTGACATTTTTGGATTTGATGGATAGATTTTTGTAGATCTAAGTTTATAGCCTTTTCGTTTTTCTTGTGTTTTGATCTACCAAACTTTATTATTTTCAAGTTTTGATTGTTCTATGTTGTAGAGAATTCATTTTACCCAAAATGGACCTTTGAAAGTTAGATTTTGACTTGTTTTGAGGAAGTTATGGCCAAAATAAGATTTAGATATTTTCTAGTTCATCTGTCCTGAATTTGGCAGGGACGATAAATAGTACAGCAGAAATGAATAGTGTCGCTTGGCTTGCATAGTGCCGCATGGATGCATAGTACCACAGGAATTAATAGTGTCGCATGGATGCATAGTGCCGCAGGAATGAATAGTACCGCAGAAATAAATAGTGCCTCATGGCTTGCATAGTGCCGTATGGATGAATAGTATCACAGGAATAAATAGTACCGTATGGCTTGCATAGTGCCGCATGAATGCATAGTGTCGTAGGAATAAATAGTGTCGCATAGCTTGCATAGTACCGTATGGATGCATAGTACCACAGGAATGAATAGTGCGCAGAAATAAATAGTATCGCATGGCCTGCATAGTGCTGCAGAAGGCTGCATAGTGCCGCAGAAGGCCGCATAGTGCCGCAGAAGGCTGCATAGTGCCGTAGAAGGCTGCATAGTGCCGTAGAATGTCGCATAATGCCTATTTTGGCTGTTTTTTGTTATTTTATGTCCTATTTGGCTGAATTGTGGCCAGAATTTCTCCCAACTCCCAACATGAAAGTTGTAGATCTTTTCTTTGGCTTCAAGAATATGGTACTAGCTATTTTATGCAAGTTTCTCTCACTCATGATAATATAAGGATAGAATACGATACTAGCCTGTTAAGGCGCACTCTTACCAAGTAACAAGTAACATGACATGATAGTGGCCCGTCGTGGCGCACTCTTGACAAGCAACATTGGCATGATAATAGTGGCCCGTCGTGGTGCACTCTTGATAAGTAAACCTAACATAAAAATCTTGATATACTGTTGTGACGGCTATCTTGACTTGCTAAGTGACTCTTGTCTTAACACCGTGAGTGTTTGTGCTTGTGTAAGCTACATGTCTCGTCTTGCATCATGTCTAGGATATGAATTCTTGATTACCACGGTCAGGGATTCATACTGAATCGGACTAGGTTAATGACTAGATTAATTAAGTAGTTTATATAGAAAGGTATTCTGGCTACAAGCAATCCCTTTATCTGGGCGCTTTCTCTGATGGACTTGTAGCCTGTCAACGAGTAGGGCACATTTTCAGCTCACTGTTATATGGGATACTTCATAAAATGATTACTATGCACACTGTCATGTGTTGCACTTAAGTCACCTAATAAGTTATGATAACTCTTACCATGAACCTTGCGTCTGGATAACTTGGATAGTCTGTAGGGCTTGTGGTCGTAGGGATATCTCGTTGCATCTTGCTAGTAACTAGGCTTGTGATAACCCTAGTTAGTTAAAGTATCAAGCCGTACTCATTGCTTGGCCGAGATTGATGAATGGGGTCTAGTCTTGTCTAAGCAGTGTCAGTCTATGATTACTATAGCACATTACTGTTATGCTTTACTCTTGTCGATAATTGGTTAGAGACTAAGCTCTATTCAGGTGAAGGGTTACAACTCCGGTCCTTGTTTGGTTTAAGGGTTGTAACTTGGCTACCGGAATAGTCCCTTAGTTATCTTATCGTTTATCACCCTGTTTTCTCTAACTCATGTCTTTTATTATCATTTATGTTCTCATGTGCTAATGTGCTGGTTTTAGTTCTTAAGTGAAGCCTCCTTTGTAGTACTTGCTCTTTCTGGGGTCTGACCCAGCTGGTTTTGTATGGCCAAATTTTAGAGTAGCACCCGAGGATCTTCCAACCTTCCAGCCAGATGGTGAACACTAGGCGCAACCCTGGCAACGAGTGGATTTTATTTTGCTCTCTTACTCTATTATAAATTACTCTTTTGAGGCGTTTAGCCGTCGAGCAAGTGTTAGCTCGTGTTAAATTTATATTCATGTCTGCCTAAGGGCTGTAACATGATTGACAAATCCTAGGATTGATCGTGTATGACTTAAACTCTTGCTAGTCTTCGTATTTTGTATGATTAGCTTCATGATCATCTGAATATGTACTGTATGGGATGCCTTACTTTGTATGTCTGATGATCTACCATCTTATTTCATTTACTTGCCTGCTTGAGATTGAGACACTAGGCTTGTTCTTGACCATAAGTGACTGTTGGCTTGTAGTAAAACCCTCATGCATCTAGACAGCCGTGACCGTATATCGAGGTAGATTATACTTTAATATACGTAACTGGTTATGTCTGTCCTCCGCTCTCCAGTATTCTGGTTCTGGGGCATGACACGAGTTGACGATGAACTCCTTCCGAAGACGAAGATGTGCCGAGTTGGTTCTTTTTTTACCATCGGCCCTGTAAAAGTGCATGTTGCATCCAAATACCGAGATCGTCGTATCCCGACACAGGCTGAAGGTGCCTGTTGCATCCAAAGATCGGGCGGTCGTGCCCCGATTTTTGTTATGCTGGAACAGCCGCAGGTCGGAGCTATCGTACCTTGACTTTGTTAGGCTAGAAGAGACACTCCTCCTACTAGAGTGTCCATATGCTGACGAAAAAGTGATTCGTTCTGACTATGCATGGGGATGCGCATACGCTGTGATGCTGGAATGATGCGTCTGGCTGTAGCACTTGAGTGATGCGCCTGGCGGTACGTTAAAGTGATGCGCCTGGCTGTAGCATTGCGCCTGACTGTAGCTTTTAGGATTTTCTTTCTCTTTTGCAATAGAATTCTCCTTTGTAAAATACATGTAATAGACTTTCATATGAAATAAAAGCCCCATTTATATGTCTCTACTTCTTTGTTGTTTTTTGTTGTGCCAAGTATTTTATTCCTGGCGCATGTTGATTTCTGCCGCATGAGAGTTAGGGTGCATAGGAGTTCCAACCTTAGATGCGCCTGAAATTCTATGCTTCTACAATAGCCACCGAAGACATTTAGAGTTTGAGGTACAGCTTAGATTTAGGATTAGAATTTGTTTATTTTTGTGATTTTATTTTATCATGTTGATTGTTATAGTTAAGTGTGAGACCTTGTTTGTGCTAGGTTGGAGATCTGGTGTTCCTGAGGATATCTCCAACACGAGGCACCATTCGCTTTGGTGGAGGTGGAAAGCTTAGCCCACGTTTCATCGGATCTTTCGTTATCCGCGAGAGAGTCAGTACCGTGGCTTACATGCTAGACTTGGTACATGTACTAGAGGGAGTTCATGATGTGTTTCACATGTCGCAGTTGAGACGGTACGTGGCAGATCCCAGTCACGTACTAGATCACTCCGAAATCGAGGTGAGACCTACTCTCAGTTATCCAGAACAGTCTGTGGAGATTCTGGATCGACGAAAGAAGGTGTTGAGGAACCAGACTATACCCTTGGTTCGCATTGCGTGGAGGCATCACTCTCTAGGTGAGTCTACCTGGAAGATGGAGGATGAGATGTGCAAGCGATACCCTTATCTTTTTGAGCCTTGAGGTATAATTTTCTATCCTTCTCTTCTGTCTAGTTTTGTCTTTAATTCCGAGGACGAAATTAAGGAGGGTAGATTTATCACTACCACTTTCTAAAATAAGGATATTTTGGTAATTATAAATTTTTGATTATTTTTAATATTATTTAATTTGATGTATTGTGATTTTGTCATTTACTAGTGAAATCTTAGAACCATTGTGACTAGAGACTAACCATGACCATGGAGACCTAGCTTATGGATTTAGATTAGTAATTAGACTCTAATCTAGCTAGAAAATCATTTAGAATGTAATTAGAGAATAGAAACAACATGGTAGTTTGGGCCTTTAGCAAAAGGGATTTGATTTGACAACTTATAAAGGCTTTTGGGCCATTGCAACCCTAACCAAACCCTAGCCCATGACTATGGTCGGTCACACATTGTTTCTTCCCCCTATATAGATCATCATTTAGCCCCCTTTCTTCCCTCTTGCATTGAAACCTTAACCCTAGTTTGTGTTCTTCCCCAAATTTATCCCCCTTTCCTCAAATAAACTCCAAATTTATCCAAACCAATTGCATTCTCTTCATCTTAGGGAGAGGAGGTCTCTATTGGCTATCTATGAAGGATTTGGAGCAATTTGACCATTGGATTTGGTAGAAGAACTTTTCAAGAGGATTTTCATTGGGATTCTAACTCCCAATTGGTAAGAGCCTCTAAACCTATTAGATTTTAATTTTATTGTTGTAGATGTATTCATTTAGGGTCCCCCTACCCCTAGGAATGATTTGGATTTAATTCGTGTCCATTTGAGGTACGTATCATGGGCATATCATTCCGTATCGAATACTTATCTCAAATATTCGATGAAATGCCCCATAGGAAGTTTTTATCCCCAATTTCAGAACAAATTACATTTTTGGATAGCTTATGACCTGTGGATTATAATGGTGTTCGACTGAGTTGATTTTGATGTGATTTGATGTGTTAAAATGGACATGGGGACACGCGGCCTAGGAATGCACTGGCTACAGTGCTTCTCCTGCTGCTAGGGTGCCACTGCTCGCTCGACATGCCGCATTTTCTCGACTTAGCCACTGTTTTGGATAGGGTCATTGTCTGACAGCAGTTTGGGATAGTTGGACTTCGAGCTATTATGGTTTCGATCTGTGGTTCGACCTACAGATCCCCACTGCTCTATGCAGTCGGCCTTACTGCATATGGTTGACACTCCTCATTTGCATGGTATGTACACTCCATTGACACACTTGTTGACACTCATTGGACACTTGCACATATTTGACACTCCACTGCTATACACTATGACACATGATTCACTCTTCACATTTGTTTGTTGCACAAACGTCTGATACACACTTGACACATTCTCTGTTACACTTCGTATATCTGTACATTCTCATTCACCTTGCTGTACAATTGACACTCACTTGTACACTTTCTCTTTTGCATTGACACATCTTACACACCCTATCATTCACTCATTCATACATCTGAAAACCATGCTCTGATACACATTGACACTATTTGACATATCTGTACACGCTTTGCTCTGATATATGTTGATACTTCACTTGTATTTCACACACTCATACTACTGATGTAGACACTTGCACTCTCGTTTCACTTGACACACACCACATGTCTGCACACTTGATTCACTGCAGTACCAAATGCCATTCCCTAATTGAGGTTCAGTCCAATTTTGGACTGAACAAGAGATTCATGGCATTGTTTCATATCCCATTTAACCCCTACTTACATTTTCCCCTTCTTCAATTATCAGATATCTGAGATTGACACCACATGTCTGCATTTACTTTTCATGTGCACTGCACTTACCCGAGGCATCTCTGGCCACTGCCTTAATTGGTATGTTCAGTCCAAACCCCGGACAGAATTGAGGTAATACTATTATGGTTATATAATGAGGATATATGCCTATGTATTAATACATATATAGATAAGGAGATATGATACATTATGTGTTATGTATCTGTAAGGGATACATGCTTAGGACTATAGAATTGTCGATATGTCATATTATGAGGATGAGGGTTTGGGGGTAGCAATTGATAGGGGGTTGCTAGTAAGTTGATAGTATCTTATATACATACTATATATTGATGTATGCCTTATAGGTCGATAAATATATATATGTATATATATATTGAGATGTATGTATATATATATGTTAGATATATATAAGGTTGATGTATACATATAGTGACATGTATATGCTTGTTAGCCTATATAGTATCTTAGGTATCCTAGTAGATAAGCCTATGGGTTTATGAGATAACCCTATAGAATGACCTAGATATTGACTCTATAGGCCTAAGTGACTTTGTTGACTAGAGTTTGACCAAACCCTAGACAGTTGACCAAGTTGACTTAGAAGTTGACCTAGTTTGACTAAAGGTTGACCAGAGTTGATTATAGTTGACTTTGACCTAGAATCATGTAGATTGCATTTTAAACTTTAATTATTATATATTAAACACATTGTAACATGTATTGCTCTAATAGGACTCTGTTACTCTAGTTCGGACATTTGTACATATCGGTTGCTCAGGATATCAGACGAGTACATGCTCTGTTAGTTTTCATTCATGATAGTACTTATATTGCCTGCTCTAGACTACTTTACTTGATGCTGACACATCGTTCACATGGATTAGTACTATATGGATCTTTTCATGAGATGTTATCCCCTCATCGGGTGCATTGGGTACTTCATGTCATGTGCTTTTCACGTACATCACATACTCCTTGTACTCGTATTTATCTATGTATACTCATGTGATCTCATGTACTCTCATATTTACATGTGTTTCATGTATAACCAACAATCATGTACGTAATGTAACTTGAACGGATCCTTGTGTATTGATTCGGACGGGGAAGTAGAAGTGGTTATGTGGTTAATTCCTAAGTAGTGTAATCATGTATATGTCTTTTATACCTTCACGTATAATAGAGTTACGTTAGAATAATCATGTGCAAACCTAACTCGATTACATAACCATCTTGTGCTCTAAAATACTTATATTTACTTACAATTCTTATTTTCTATACATCTTTCTTGTACTCAGATTTGTCTATTTTCACTATTCATGTACATCTCTTTACAGGGTTTCATGTATTTTATTCTATTGCTTGCTCTATATTTTCTACCATGTTATGGAACTGCTTTTAGAGTTATGTATTCGTTCATGTTCTGACTGTATCCATTGACAAAAATATTACAGAGAACCCGGAGGACTTCTGCACTACCTACTATGGAGCTGACGTAGATGACACTTGCGACTTGGACCCTCAGGAGGATCCAGTTTGCACTGTGGAGACTACAATAGTTCCTAGGCTAGACTGCTAGGATTTTACCTATCTTATTTCAGTTGTCTTGAGTTGTGTTTATTTAGATATTATGTTGTAGTGTTGATAACACTTAAACTTATTTCATTTCTGGTTGTATCTCACTTTATGGATTTAATATCTATCTTATCGTGCTGATTATCTATCTTTAGAATTGTGATTGAGTTGTATCTTCTGAGATATCCTCCAATTGGAGAGTATATTTTGTACAGGTACATTTATATTGTGTTAGATATTTGAGACCCATGACATCGTTCTACTACCGACACTGCGGCGTAGGTTGGACGTACCTACGGTCTCGTGCCCTTACACTGGGTGCGGGTCGTGACACAGAGCCACAGCAGCAGTAGCAGTAGTAATAGGTTTAAGTGAGGTGTAGTTTGAGGGAGAAGTTGGATGTGCAAAGTTAGGGTGAAATGAGAAGCAAGACGGCAGTATTAGACACTGCAATCAGTGGCTAACAACATGTCATGTGCATTAGGAATAAGTAAATGGGATATGTAGTAGTAGCAGTCCAGTAGGTTATGAAGGGAAAGGAAATCCATATGAGTAAGCCAACATCAGTAGGTGATGCTGCTCTTGGCAATCGCAATTAGGAGCATTTGATGTCCTATGAATGATACCAAGCAGCAGTCAGGGAGATGTGTGCCCCAATGTACAATGATAGAAGATGTCAGGACATCATTAGTAGTTGTACTGCTCCATATGTGACTTGTGTGTTTTGATTGAGAGAGAGAAAGGGAGATAAATAGAGCAGTAGGGTGTTCAAGTGAAGATGAGAGGGCATTGATGTGGTGCCCTGGAGTGTGAAGGCAGGGCAGGGTGGTTTCTGCACCCAGAAATAGGGTTTCACTCCCTACAGGCAGGGTATTCGCCTATAGGCCAGTGAGCAGTACACACATATATGTGTGTTGAGTGTGTAGGCTAGAGGATAGGGTATGTGCTTGGATGTTATTAGTGTGAGTGTAATTTGATAGATAGGCAGTTAGTAAGGTTTAGATAGAGAGATAGATAGATATGTATCTTGTAGTGTACCACATAGAGAGGAATCATGTGTAAGCATGTGTATGTAAGGTAGCTCATGAGGGTGTCACGTATAGGTATGTATGCATGTATGAAGGATTTCTATTCATGTAAGAGGGGTTATATGATATAGATATAGGTAAGAGTGTTACCTTGTAATGAGATAGTAATCGGGTAATGGCATATATATGCATACGGTAGGGTAACACATGTATTGAGTATTGATATATATGTAGGGTAATGGAATTTACATAGGAAATAGTAATGGTGGATAATTATTCTTTTAACCTAGGGCTAAGGTATAGGCAAGTGCCTAGGATATTAAGTAAAGATAAGGTATTGGTTTTACCTTGAGTTAGGATATTAGGTAATAGGCCTAGAGCATGTTACATATGTTAGGGATTGTGTATTACCTATTGTGGGAGGTAAGGTAATGAGTATTAGATAGTGTATAGGATTTTGGATATGGCTATTAAGCCTATAGATAGGCCAAATATGTAAATACCTAAGCTATTGGCCTAGTATATACTAGAATACCTTGGTAGAGCAAGGTATGATCCTAAAATCTAGGTATGACCTAGATTGACCTTGTTTAGCAAGGTATTGACCAAAATAACCTAGTTTGACCTAGAAATGACTTGGCGACCCAGAATTGACCTAGCATAGCATGTTTATGTTTCCAAAACACAATTTGGCATTGATATTCCATATTAGGTCCTCGAGGTACCGTATCGGATACTGTTGACATTCCACATAGGATCTCAGGCGAGTACATTCTATGATAGTTTTCATTATTTGATATATACTATAAATCTTGTATTTAGTGATGCTATATATTTGATTTTAACACGATGGTACACAGACTGATATAGTTGGATCTTCAGTCATGAGATGTTATCATGGTTATCGTTTGACATTGTATACGACATGGACATTAGACATTGTACATGATAGTATCGTAAAACCTTGCTCGTGTATTGTAACGTGTCATGGTTGGATCTACTGTACTAGTTGGGGCGGAGAAAATTCTAGTAAGAGATGTGATCAATCCCTATTGTAAATTGTAATCATTGTAAGCGTTAATCATACACCTCATGTATGATTAGCCAGGCCACCTAGATATTGTACAAGTTCCCAAGCTGGTCGCATCTCGAAACTAGTATTTCAAACACATAGTAATTATAGTATTTATTGTTCCCGTCATATTTCTTGGACTGTACTTACATGTTGTCTATTTATTTTCATTCTTGTACCTTATACTCTTTACATCATTTATCTTTTATAGTACTATTGCCAGGTTACGATTACATATTGGTAGTTCTGTTTCTTCATCATTTATCGTACCCTATATTTAAAGTTTTATAGTTTTTTTCAATTAACTGGAATTGTTGTTAGTGGTGTGCTCGCTCCAATCCTGACTGGATATATTTTTCAGATGATGGTTGTCCTACCTATTATGGCTCATAAGTTATAATAGACGTAGATCGGAAGACTCTGATTTAGGAGGGTTTAGCTCCAGCTGAGGAGCCTTATTTAGCGACTCATTTAGGCTAGGTTTGAACTGGATTTGTCTCCAGTTGATGACTCTTAGTATGTTTATTATTTTGAGACTTGTATTTGAGAAATTGTTGACTCTTAGACTATCTGGAGACTTGTATTATTTTTATGTTAGACTTTTCTGGATATCCCATATCATGTCGTCTTTATCTTTTCGTACCATTTATCTTTTTTATAGTATTGTGATTGAGTATGGATATATTGTCATTACTTGTCCTCCGTTTGGAGATGACTATCTCGACAGGTGATGATATTTATTTTGCTAGTTAGTTTAGTAGACCTAGACATCATTCTACCGTCGATGTTACGACGTAGACTGGGCGCTGTCACGCACTCGTGCCCCTATACCGGGTGCGGGTCATAACAATGGGATCATGTGATATATAATTATTATTTTTCTATAACACCCAATTATCATCAATGTAGTGACAAGTTACACAACAATAACCTTTATTTTGATGCTCAGATGTCCACAAGTCTGTCGTGAGGCTAACTTGGGATGACAATTGATCAAAGATCTTCTGCAACTTATCTTTCATGTCATTAAAAACTTTTAAAACATCTGCCCTAACTGTATTTCTTGTGTAAAATCTCATAATTGGATTAATGGTAACTTTTAAAACATCTGCCCTAATTATATTTCTTGTATAAAATCTCATAATTGGATTTATGGTCTTTACATAATCTTGAAAATACTCATGCTCGGTCATATTGAATGGATAATCATGCTTCATAATCATTCGAGCAAAAGCTAGTCGTGTTTTTTCTGCATCAAACTTCCAAGTTCCTAATTTTGGAGGTTTGTTAGGAATAGTTATAGCAAACATGAGTTTTTGACCTTAGCAATTTGATGTTTTTCTTGGACAAGTATTCACATGATTTTTCAAATAAGAAGTTCCTTTTGAACTAGACCCATCAAATGATTTTTTACAATGCATATAAATGGCATTAATCCATTTGCTAAGCGTTGTTCTTCAAAATCCTGCCACACTAAAGACCTCCTCTCTTTTTTTCTGTTCTTCTATTAATTGAATTTCTTGCTCTCCAACACCACTAGGCCTTAAGTTTTCATCAGAAACATTATTAGTGTCCGTGCCATTGACATGTGTTTGAGATAAAACAGGAACAGGTGCATGAGTGTGAAACCCGCACTTTTCTAGTAATTAATTTTTATCATTTAAATTGTGTGTTGATTAATTAATATTAGTATTATTATTATTAATTAATCAGGTTAAGTGTAAAAATTCTTTTCAAAATAATTGAAACTTGAAATTTTGATTGTCAGCCAGACCCGAACCCAATTGGAACCATAAAACATTTTAAAAAAATTAATTTTAGAGTTGTAAAAGGTTAAGTTATAATTTTTCTAAAAAGAAATTATATTAGTTGTCATTCTTTCTAGCCATTTGTTAGAAGCCCAAATCATTTGGCCCAAAACCCAAATCCATGAACAATTGGCCTATTGGTTTTACACCCATTATAAATGAGTTATATTTTCTTAAACTTTGTTTTGAGGCCAACAGCCAATTATAAACTCTCCCAACACCATTTCATTAACTATTAAGAATGAACAATAGTCTTTCCTTCTCCAAACCGACTAACCCCTCGTTTCTTCTTCCAACGACCATGGCCTTCCCCCTTCCCCTCCCGTAACCGGCTGAAACTGCCGACCTCCCTTCCCTACTCCTATAAAACCCTTCCCCATCCTTCTCCATCATTCACTTCTCACTTCCCCTTTTCCAAAGACATAACCCCCAAACCCTAGCCCGAGTTTCCGGAGCCGATCCCGACCGCCGACCTCCGCCCGAGCTCATCGGCGATTCCCGACTCAGGCCGACCACTCCAGTGCCCCTCCCCGAGCGGCGATCTCCGGCGCCGAACCACCCTCCCGAGGCCGCCTACCTCGGCGACCCCCACAGCCGTGCCCTGTCCGGCGACCCTGCGCCCCGTGCCCTAGGTCCCCAGCGACCCGATCCCCTCCAGCCTCAGCACCTGGCCGACCAGCAGCTTTCCACTGGACCCCAAGCTCTGACGCCAACTGCGAGCCTTTGACCCCTCTTCTGGACTCTATCCTGTTCTCTGGTGCTGTTCCGCGGAACCCCGCTGTTGTCTTTTCCAAGCTCGGGTGATGTACACGTAGCCGAACTTCGGCGAGGCGTATTCCGAGTCCGAGGCAACCCTTCGAATTCCGTCAAGTTTTGGGTAATCTCTGATAATCATAGTAGTTCGTCCCTCCCGTGTGTCAATGATGAAATTGGTCCTCAATCCCGTTACGGGATTCGGTTGGAAGTTCGATTTCGGGAATTCTGAAGTTCTTTGGTATTTTGTGCTGTGACCTTCGGATTTTATTCCGTGAGTTGATTTTCGGTTTTGTGGTTAATTCGTATGGATTTCGGAATTTCCGAATCCTCTCGGGATAGGTTCTGTGTTTTGTTTTGGTTCTCGGAATATCCGATAAGCTTTTGGGATTTTTTGGTTTAATAGTTATATTGGATTGTTGGTATGCTGGTTCCGGGTTTTCCGAATTTGTTTCGAAAATAATTCTGTGAGAATATGGATTTTCCCTGGTATGGGATTGTGTTGGTGTTTGTGGCGCATTTCCCAGTTTTTGGGTTGACCAAAAATAGAGGAAGTGCTGTCGGATTTTCTATAAAATTTAATTATTATTTTAAAAATGGTCTTTTCGGGAAAGATTGTATTTTTGAAATTTTGGGCGACGACCGTAATTGGTCAATGGGCCCTGGCTAAGTGCAAACGAAACCGGTTTCGTCCGGACGTTGAGGCATTAGCCTATTTGATGATTGGACCAAAATCTGAGACCTATTATTTAATTTATTATTAGTTTTATTTTGAAATTAAATTGTAGGATTTTTAGAGACTAACAATTGTTTTCTTCTTATTTTAATTTATGTAATAAAGGTCTGTAAAAGGGCATAAGCCAATTGTTTATTCCTGTGAGAAAGTGTAATAGCTTAGGTTTTATTTTGTTTTCTTTTATTTTCTGGATGATTTTTGGTCATGAGAACGTAGTATAAAATGATAATTATTTATTTTATTTTAAAAAGAAAAAATAATAAATGTTTTATCACTTAGCAGTTAAGTTATAATTTTTAAATAGAAATTCATGTATTTCTCATTAAAAAGGAAAATCTTAGTTTTATATTTATATAATTATAAAATACCGAGTTTTTCCAAATAAACCAATAAATACAATTTTCTCGAAATTAAATATAAACTGATGTTTCTTAATTGCAACGCACTAATAATCGCGTTTTGGTTGTGTTAGCTAAATAAAGACTAAAATTGACTAGGACAACTAGAGATTGCAACTAGTATAGTATCATTCGCGACTTTGGTTTTCTGAGACAAGTTTCTCGAATGTAGGATTTCAAGGAAGAACCTGATTTTCCATCCCGACGTATCGACCCGTCCAGTCCAATCAATTTGAGGCAAGTACAGTTTGTGGTAGTTTACAATTATTTAGTAATAGTTTTACTGCAAATTTAAACCACGAGGCAACACGGAACCCTCTCTGAGAGCATTGACTGTTGGGTACTGGGGGAGTAGTGTAATGAGTATGACCATATCCAAAATAGTATAATGACTGTGTTAGCTTACCCCTCATACACACGGGGATAAGCCATATCGTATCAATAGGATACAACTGTACAACCCAATTCGGTCATATTTCATTGCCTATTCACATCACACGGGGATAAGCCATATCTTCTTCCAGAGAATGGCCACTGACAAGACCAATTCTGCTGGCGATGGGGTATCTTCACCCTATCATACTCCACCTCCTCAACCAAGTCCGGATCCTACACCTCGGCAGCTGGCCGACCGTCCCCATAATACAACGGCGGATCCATCATCTTCCCAGACGGAGATGCAGCCCCATGTGGTTTTGCCCACTCAAGCTGCCTTACCGGTACCTGTGGACCCCACCGACCTCATAGGTCTGCTAAGAGGAGTGCTAGAAGCCCAGAGAACTCAAGCTGAAGCTCAAGCAGACGGCGATTATGAGATAAGGCATGGAGAATGCCCATAGTGTGGCCATGGCTGCACTAGAGAGAGGAGAAGCAGCTCAACATGAACCAAGGCCTGCCAAGGTAAACATAAATCTAAGGATTAATTTATGTAATATTAAGGCCATTTAAATTAATGGGAATCATATTGCCAAGGTGGGCGATATTGAGAGTTTCAAGAAGCAGAACCCTTGACCCTTCAAGGGAACCGAGGGAATCGTCTATGCTGACGAATGGCTCGATAGCATGGAGCGTCTCCTAAGCGTCGCTCGACTTCCAGAAGACCTCAAGGTCGAAGCAGTGGGACTCCAACTACAAAGTGTAGCAAGCACCTGGTATCGGAATGAACCCCGACTCCAGGATAGGCAGCTTGACTGGGACACCTTCAAGAGGTTGTTCAAGAGCAAGTTCTTCCCAACATCAGAGTTGCGGAAGATGGAGAGGCCATTTCAGAACCTGAAGCAAGAAAATATGACTGTTGGAGAATATGCGACAAAATTTGGCCAACTCAGCCGTTTTGCCAAGAACTTGGTAGCTGACCCTGAAGACCGTGCTGAAAGGTTTAGACATGGACTGAGAGAGGAGATCTGCACCCATGTGATCTCAGGCGGTGCTAAGACCTACGAAAGGATCCTGGAGCGAGCTCAAGATATAGAGAAGAGCCAACCCGCTCGCTCAAAGAGGGATTATCCTGGAACTAACAACTTCCAGGGTAATCAGAAGAGGCCCAACAACAACAACAACCGGCCTCCTCACCACCAGCAGCAGAACCAACAGGCGAGGAACAATGATAGGGCACCTCAGAGGCAGATCCCTGTCTGTGATTTTTGCAAGAGGCCAGGGCACCAGTCGAACATCTGCAGGAAGAGGCTAGGATACTGCCTAGTCTGTGGGTCTGCCACCCACCAAGTAAAGGAATGCCCCTCGTCGATGCACCGGACTGGAACTATTCAGCAGAAAGGTCCTCTGCCCACTCAGCAACAACAATTTGGGCAGCATCAATAGAAGATTGGGCGAGCTTTTGCCCTAGCAGCAGAGGAACAAGAGCCAGAGCAGGAACCTACATTTGATGTCATTGCAGGTTTCATTTATGTGCATTCCTATCCTGCCTTAGCTTTATTTGATTCGGGTGCATCACATAGTTTCATATCCACAAAATTTATCTCTGTACACCACATAGATACGGGCTTTATCAAGAAGATATGTAGAGTCATGACCGGTGGAGGACCCCTACCCATCACTGAGACCTGTAACTGCCCTATCACCATATCAGGCTATCAATTCATAGCACCTTTGCTTGTGATGTCCTTACCCAATTATGATGTAGTCCTAGGGATGGACTGGTTGAGTAAGCAGCATGCGCTGATAGACTGTCACAGAGGATATGTAGTCTTCAGCCCACCTGGAGAGTCGGAGTTTGAAATCTCTCAAACTCCGGAGGATATGGAGTGTGTTACCTACACCTCTATCACAGAAGAACCGGACCTCCCCATCCTATCATAGCAGAATTTATGGATGTCTTCCCTGATAGTCTTCCCGGGTTACCCCCAGACCGAGACATAGAGTTCACCATTGACCTAGTCCCCGGCTCTTCCCCTATTTCTAAGGGATGCTACAGAGTTAACCCGAAGGAGGCCAAGGAGATGAAGGATCAGATCAATGAACTGAAGGCTTTGGGATTTATCCGAGACGGAGCTTCACCCTGGGGAGCACCTGTCTTGTTTGTTCCCAAGAAGGACGGGACTGTGAGGATGTGCATCGACTACCGGGCGCTGAACAATATCACCATCAAGAACAAGTACCCTCTGTCCCGGATCGATGACCTGTTTGACCAACTCAGTAGAGCCAAGGTGTTCTCGAAGATTGACCTCAGATTCGGATACCATCAGATCAAGGTCAGGAAGGAGGACATTCCTAAGACGGCATTCAACACCAAGTATGGGTAGTTTGAATTCTTGGTCATGCCGTTTGGACTGACGAATGCTCCTGGTGTGTTCATGAACCTTATTAATAAGGTTTTCCATGAATACCTAGATCAGTTTGTCGTTGTCTTCATCAATGACATCCTGATCTATTCGAAGACTGAAGAGGAGCATGAAGAGCACCTCAGGAAAGTTCTGGGAACTTTGAGGAAAGAGAAATTATATGGTAAGCTATCCAAATGTGAATTCTTTCTAGACAAGGTGGATTTTTTTGGCCATGTTGTCACAAGAGAAGGAATTTCGGTAGACCCTAAGAAGATAGCTGCTGTTGAGAAGTGGTCTACCCCAAGCTCAGTTGCTGAAATCAGAAGTTTCTTGGGCTTGGCTGGCTACTACCGGAAGTTTATGAAGGATTTTGCCAAGATTGCTGAACCAATGACGAAGCTCACTCGGAAGAATGAAGAGTTCATTTGGACGGAAGCTTGCCAGGAGTCGTTTGAGGAACTGAAGAAGAGGCTTACAACAGCACCGATACTTGTGCTACCCGCAGGTATCGACGGTTTCTCAATCTACAGCGATGCCTCTGGAAAAGGACTGGGTTGCGTTCTTCAACAAAATGGGAAAGTGATTGCTTACGCATCTAGGCAATTACGGACTCATGAGAAGAACTATCACACACATGATCTGGAGCTTGCTGCAGTCATCTTTGCATTGAAGCTATAGAAGCATTATCTATATGGAGAGAGAGTAGAATTATATACAGACCATAAAAGTCTGAAATATGTTTTCACTCAGAAGGAGCTGAACATGAGACAAAGAAGGTGGCTGGAACTGATGAAGAATTTTGACATCGACCTGCAGTACCATCCGGGTAAGGCTAATGTGGTTGCAGATGCACTTAGTCGATACCCAGTGGCGATGTTTTTGACCAAGGAGTGGCACTTGTTGGAGGACATAGAGAAGCTTGGTCTGGAGATTGTACTGCCTGAGGAGAAGATAAAGAACTGGGGCGAGAAGTTATTGTACCTGGAGCTGACTCAACCATGATACAATTGCAATTGCGTTCAAGTCTGATGAACAAAGTCAAGGAGACACAATTCCAAGACGAGACGCTTTGCAAACTCAGAGATAAAGTGCTGGCAGGAACACTTGAAGGATTCTCTATCGCCAGTGACGGAGCATTGAAGAATGGTACGAGGCTGTGTGTACCATCTGGCCAATTGAGGAATGAGCTGATGTAAGAAGCACACCAGTCGCAGTATTCCATACATCCTGGAGCTAATAAGATGTATCGGGATATGCGTACCATCGTTTGGTGGTATGGAATGAAGAAGGATGTATCCAGATTTGTGGCTAGATGCTTAATTTGCCAACAAGTAATGGCTAGCAGACAGAGACCCGCAGGACTTCTACAGCCGCTGGACATTCCGGAGTGGAAGTGGGAGCATATAACAATGGACTTTGTGTCAGGATTGCCTCGATCCCAAGGAGGGAAGGACGCCATTTGGGTTATTGTGGACCGACTGACGAAGTCAGCTCACTTTATTCCCTTCAAGGTTGGTTTATCCACCGAGAAGTTGGCGGTACTGTACATGCGGCATATCTACCGGATTCATGGAGTACCGGTAAGTATTGTATCTGACCGAGATACTAGATTTACCTTACACTTTTGGAAGAGTTTGTATGACAGCTTAGGAACAAAATTGAAGTTCAGTACAGCCTATCATCCCCAAACTGACGGACAATCTGAGAGGACTATCCAGACGCTAGAGGACATGCTGAGATCTTGCGTCTTGGAATTTGGAGGGTCTTGGGAAGACCACTTGCATTTAGTAGAATTCTCCTACAACAACAGTTACCAAGCTAGCATTGGTATGACCCCATTTGAAGCTCTTTATGGACGTCGTTGCCGCACTCCACTTGCATAGGACGACGTAGGAGAAAGAGTACTGCTGGGCCCAGAGATGGTGACTGACGCAGCAGAGAAGGTAAAGGTAATTAGAGACAAGCTCAGGATCGCCCAAGACAGGCAGAAGCATTGGGCAGATAGCAGTCGTCGACCACTGGAGTTTGAAGAAGGGGATAGTGTCTTTATGAAGATTTCTCCTACCAGAGGAACTATCCGATTTGGCAGAGCTGGGAAGCTGAGTCCCAGATATATCGAACCATTTGAAGTTTTGAGCCGAATTGGTGAAGTAGCGTATCGGTTAGCTCTACTAGCTAATCTTGAGGGCGTGCACTACGTCTTCTACGTTTCACAGCTCAAGCGCTACATTTCGGATCCAAGCCACATCTTGGACCATTCAGAGCTGGAGATTGGACCCAGCCTTACAGTACCAGAGAAGCCAGTAGCGATTTTGGACAGAGGCGAGAAGAGGACCAGGACTTCGGTGACTCCCATAGTCAGAGTTATGTGGAGGCACGATTCCCCAGGCGAGTCTACCTGGGAGCGAGAAGATGAGATGCGGGAGCAATACCCGTACTTGTTTTGAGACCTCAGATATTTCCTAACCCTATCCTTTAATTTCGAGGACAAAATTTTCTAAGGAGGGAAGGTTGTGAAACCCGCACTTTTCTAGTAATTAATTTTTATCATTTAAATTGTGTGTTGATTAATTAATATTAGTATTATTATTATTATTAATTAATCAGGTTAAGTGTAAAAATTCTTTTCAAAATAATTGAAACTTCGAATTTTGATTGTCAGCCAGACCCGAACCCAATTGGAACCATAAAATATTTTTAAAAAAAATAATAATTTTAGAGTTGTAAAAGGTTAAGTTGTAATTTTTCTAAAAAGAAATTATATTAGTTGTCATTCTTTCTAGCCATTTGTTAGAAGCCCAAATCATTTGGCCCAAAACCCAAATCCATGAATAATTGTCCCATTGGTTTTACACCCATTATAAATGAGTTATATTTTCTTAAACTTTGTTTTGAGGCCAACAGCCTATTGTAAACTCTCCCAACACCATTTCATTAACTATTAAGAATGAACAATAGTCTTTCCTTCTCCAAACCGACTAACCCCTCGTTTCTTCTTCCAACGGCCATGGCCTTCCCCCTTCCCCTCCCGTAACCGGCTGAAACCGCCGACCTCCCTTCCCTACTCCTATAAAACCCTTCTCCATCCTTCTCTATCATTCACTTCTCACTTCCACTTTCCCAAAGACATAACCCCCAAACCCTAGCCCGAGTTTCCGGAGCCGATCCCGACCGCCGGCCTCCGCCCGAGCTCATCGGCAGTTCCCGACTCAGGCCGACCACTCCAGCGCCCCTCCCCGAGCGGCGATCTCCGGCGCCGAACCACCCTCCCGAGGCCGCCTACCTCGGCGACCCCCGCAGCCGCGCCCTGTCCGGCGACCCTGCGCCCCGTGCCCTAGGTCCCCGGCGACCCGATCCCCTCCAGCCTCAGCGCTTGGCCGACCAGCGGCTTTCCACTGGACCCGAAGCTCCGACGCCAACCGCGAGCCTCTAACCCCTCTTCTGGACTCTTCCCTGTTCTCTGGTGCTGTTCCGCGGAACCCTGTTGTTGTCTTTTCCAAGCTCGGGTGTTGTACACGCAGCCGAACTTCGACGAGGCGTGTTCCGAGTCCGAGGCAACCCTTTGGATTCCGTCAAGTTTTGGGTAATCTCTGATAATCATAGTAATTCGTCCCTTCCGTGTGTCAATGATGAAATTGGTCCTCAATCCCGTTACGGGATTCGGTTGGAAGTTCGATTTCGAGAATTCCGAAGTTCTTTGGTATTTTGTGCTGTGACCTTCGGATTTTATTCCGTGAGTTGATTTTCGGTTTTGTGGTTAATTCGTATGGATTTCAGAATTTTCGAATCCTCTCGGGATAGGTTCTGTGTTTTGTTTTGGTTCTCGGAATATCCGATAAGCTTCTGGGATTTTTTTTGTTTAATAGTTATATTGGATTGTTGGTATGCTGGTTCCGGGTTTTCCGAATTTGTTTCGAAAATAATTCTGTGAGAATATGGATTTTCCCTGGTATGGGATTGTGTTGGTGTTTGTGGCGCATTTCCCAGTTTTTGGGTTGACCAAAAATAGAGGAAGTGCTGTCGGATTTTCTATAAAATTTAATTATTATTTTAAAAATGGTCTTTTCGGGAAAGATTGAATTTTTGAAATTTTGGGCGACGACCGTAATTGGTTAATGGGCCCTGGCTAAGTGCAAACGAAATCGGTTTCGCCCGGACGTTGAGGCATTAGCCTATTTGATGATTGGACCAAAATCTGAGACCTATTATTTAATTTATTATTAGTTTTATTTTAAAATTAAATTATAGGATTTTTAGAGACTAACAATTGTTTTCTTCTTATTTTAATTTATGTAATAAAGGTCTGTAAAAGGGCATAAGCCTAATTGCTTATTCCTGTGAGAAAGTGTAATAGCTTAGGTTTTATTTTGTTTTCTTTTATTTTCTGGATGATTTTTGGTCATGAGAATGTAGTATAAAATGATAATTATTTATTTTATTTTAAAAAGAAAAAAAATAAATGTTTTATCACTTAGCAGTTAAGCTATAATTTTTAAATAGAAATTCATGTATTTCTCATTAAAAAAGAAAATCTTAGTTTTATATTTATATAATTATAAAATATCGAGTTTTTCCAAATAAACCGATAAATACAATTTTCTCGAAATTAAATATAAACTGATGTTTCTTAATTGCAACGCACTAATAATCGCGTTTTGGTTGTGTTAGCTAAATAAAGACTAAAATTGACTAGGACAACTAGAGATTGCAACTAGTATAGTATCATTGGCGACTTTGATTTTCTGAGACAAGTTTCCCGAATGTAGGATTTCAAGGAAGAACCTGATTTCCCATCCCGAAGTATCGATCCGTCCAGTCCAATCAATTTGAGGCAAGTACAGTTTGTGGTAGTTTACAATTATTTAGTAATAGTTTTACTGCAAATTTAAACTACGAGACAACACGGAACTCTCTCTGAGAGCATTGACTGTTGGGTACTGGGGGAGTAGTGTAATGAGTATGACCACATCCAAAATAGTATAATGATTGTGTTAGCTTACCCCTCATACACACGGGGATAAGCCATATCGCATCAATAGGATACAACTGTACAACCCAATCCGGTCATATTTCATTGCCTATTCACATCACACTATTTTAACTTCTACAAAACTATTTTACTTCAAATTGTTTAAAAGTGCATAATTTTATTATTATTTCAATTGTTAAAATATCATGAATTGTACTTTGCCCTCTCCTGACTGGAGACTATTTTTAGGTCCTATTGATGATGCCAAGCTAATGATTAGTAGCTACTATGACCCTGAGCTATACCCTGCTGTGCTTCCTGAGGATGGCGTACTTGATAATAATGTTGCTTCTCTTTAGATGCTATTTTTCAGTTTGATAGTTTTGTTTAAAAACAATGTTATTTCAGTTGGTGGTTTTATGATTGTACTTTGTACTGAACAAGTTTTAATTTATCGAATAATAAAGATTGTGGCAAATTAGTTTGAGTTGTTGATTACCTGCATATGGAAGATACAGCTTACTGTCGCCGTCTCATCAACGGTGCAGGCTGGGCATGATCCGATTCGACCCAAGTAATTGGGATCGGGTCGTGACAATGAGCAACACTAGCACTACCAACAATAGTAGATGATGGTTCGGACATCTTTATCAATCTATAATTTTTTTAAAAATGAAAACAACATGAACTTCATTATATTCAAATAAAATCCCAAGAAAAAAAATTGAACCCAAGAATTTAAAAACTACTTCTGAAAGGGAAAAAAAAGAACAAAGAGAAAAAAAAATATCGCAGTTTTGATTGCAATGAATTGTCTATAATGATTTGGAGTCCGATTTCTAAAACACTGAATTATAATATCAATTGCCGCAATTTTTATTACAATGAATAGTATTATGGGAATAATAATATCATGTTAGATATTTTCTTGCTACTTATCGAAAGAGAATGTTGGGTATGTATATGATTATGGCTTCCAGACTTCCAGTTCAATTGTTTTGGGTGTAGGGTTAAGGGAAGCAAAACAAAACCTTATTACTGTAAAATTATGTTTCAAATTTTGAACTCACAAAAGAAAATGATTCATAAATAGAAAATACAAGGAAGAAAATCTGGAAAGACATTTGTTACTGTTAAAAGCCTTAACTTTATGCTACATTATTCATTATAACTACTAAATTACTCTATCCATTATTGTTCCCAAAAAGCTTATTGCTCTTCCACTTAAAAAAACCCAAATGTAAGCCAAATAATTCATCACAACTATAAATCTATTCTAAAAATATAAATTTAACGCAAAAATTTTCTAGAAAAAATAAAAACTTACTTTTGCTCCTTTCAACCTTTTTGCACGTTACTGAACCTAATATGGAAATATTTTTACACAAATTAGAAATAAAAGAGAAGAAATCTCCAAAATATGAGTAGATAGCTAATGCTATTTAAGAAGAAAAAAAATGAGATCATACCTTCTTCAATCGAAAGAGGAGGAGAGAGTTGGAGAACTTTATAATTTAAAAAGTAATAGAAACCTGTGGATTAGGTGGGTCTGTGGGAAATAAGAATGTCTAGCTATAAGGCTATTTACTCCCAAAGGTTACTAGAGTAGTAGTAGAAGAAGAAGAGAACATGAGAACATGTTTGAAACTGTTGAACTCTCAAGTCTCAAGTCATATGGTCTTTATATAGACTAAAGTATCATCTAACAAGCCAGCTATATCACCCCACCCTTGACGTTCTGACCCACCCGTGACTCAAAATCATTTTATCTTCTTAATGTTCTCATAGATAGACAGTTAACTTGGAAAAGGAAATAAAGTTGGAACTTGAAATATTTACTATAAAGTAGAATTGTACTGTTGGAGAGTAATAAAATAAGGCCTTTCATCTTCAAATTCACTTCCTTATTAAATATCACCCATTCACCCATTCAAGATCCAGGAGTCCTAGCCTCTGTGGTCCAATCGTGTAAAGAAGAAGAATGTTTAGCTATAAAGTTGGAACTTGGAATATTTAATATAATGTAGAATTGTAATGTTGGAGAGTAATAAATAAAAGGTCTTTCATCTTCAAATTCACTTCCTTATTTAATATAAGGCTTCCATTCAGGCTCCTGGACAAGGACTAGGACTAGGACTAGGACTAGGTCCTTTTCATCTTCTTGTAATTATTATTTCCACCAACCAAACATTGATAGTGATACATATATCATTATAATACATAGGTAAAACCGTATAAAAGAAGAAGTAGAATATGAGAAGTTACACTCAAATTTGAATCAAAAGAGAGAAGTTTGAGATTAGAGAATAAAACTTTTCATCTTCTCTCATATATATATATATATATATATATATATATATATATATATATATATATATATCATAATTTGATATTCGAAAGTTGATATCCGAAATTCACAATTTAATAACAAATCAGATATTAACGTATTTAAATACCTTAATATTCGAATTCGTATCCAAAAAAATATAATATCTAAAAAATAGTCGAATATTCAAATTCGATATTTAAAATTTTAAATAATATTCGAAAATTCGGATACGAAATCGAATCGAATTTTAGACTAACTATTGACAGGCCAATTATAAAAGCCTCCATTGCAATTCTCTTGTTACAATATACGAAGGGTATTTATGTAACAGAGCTTTCCACCCATAAAAGTCCCTTCCCTCATATTTTGCATCGTACTTTCTCATCCAGCCGTTTCGGAGCCCATTTCTAGGGTTTTTGTCGATTTTTGTAGGTTTAGGGTTTTGGAGTTCTGCAGCCATGGCGAAACCCGGTCGTCGTCGGCCGAGCCCGTCGGTCTCCGGATCCGGATCTTCCTCCCGCTCTCGGTCGTCTTCCAGCTCGCGTTCGAGGTCTCGCTCGCGCTCCCGATCCAAGTCCTTCACCTCGTCCTCTTCTCCATCTAGAAGCGGTAGCTCCAGGAGCCGGTCTCCTCCGCCTCCGAGGAGAAGGTGACTTCCTTTCCACCTTGAAGATGTGGTTTGATTGCGTCTACCGAAATAGTTAGCGTTCTAGCTAGGGTTTCTCAGAAAATTTATGGTATTTTGCACCATTTATGGACTTTGGGATTTGAAATATCATAGTACATCAAAGAAAGCTAAGTTTTGCGTCAAATTCATGAAGTTAGGGTTTGGGTTATCATAGTACATCATAGAAAGCTAGGCTTTGGGGCACTAGTTCCATAAAATTAGGTTTTGGATTATCATAATAAATCAAATAAAGCTAAGATTTTATGCCCAATTTCATGAAGTTAGGTTTTAGATTTGACAGTTAATCAAACAAAGCCAAGATCTTGTGCGCAATTTTGTGAAATTATTTTTGGATTATTATAGTATAGAAGTAAAAAAAAGAGAACTGCTTGACAAAGTATGTTCTTTTTTATTGTTCTGTTGCTCTCCTTTTTCTTAGCCTCAATTTTTATTTAAGGGCTTTGCCATTATATTTGCTGAACTATACAGACTTAAGTCATCATGTGACATACACATGTTATATGTCTGAGTATAACTACAGTTTCAGTTAGGTTCTTAAAGAATGCTAAGATTTTCTGCCTAATTTCATGAAATTGTGTTTTGTATTATCAAAACGCAGAAGTAAGAAAGACAACACATGTTATATGTCTGAGTATAACTACAGTTTCAGTTAGGTTCTTAAAGAATGCTAAGATTTTCTGCCTAATTTCATGAAATTGTGTTTTGTATTATCAAAACGCAGAAGTAAGAAAGACAACTCATTTGTGATATTGTTTGATTATGTTCCGTAGAATAATTAGGGTTTCTGTTTGGAATCTCGAGGAATATGGAATTATATTACATGGGTTTGAGTTTTGTATCATCATATAGTACAAAAGTAAAGGGGTTAACTCACTTGAGGTATTGTTTGATTATGCTCTCTAGAATACTTAGGGTTTCAATTATGCTCTCTAGAATACTTAGGGTCTGCTTGGTAACGGTGTTTTCACCGGTTTTGGAGTGTTTTTGAACCGACCGTTTATGAAAACTCCTGCTTGTTAATTTTTTTGAGGCACCGGTTTTGGTCGGCTCAAAAACCCCCCAAAACCGGTGTAATGTATTTTTGGGTGGCTTTATAAACACCCCAAATCGGTGGGTTTTGAGCGGCTCTATTTTTTATATTACATTTATATCCTCACAAAAATATATATAATTATAACTACTGATACCCTTCCCTATTTAATTTATTCGTGTAAAAAACTTTCAGAACCTCTCGTTAGTGAATTACCAAGCATGGATTGGACTGGTTTAAAAGTTGCTACTTAAAAACCATCCAAAACCGGACCCCTCATAACCGCTCATAACCGGTACTCGAAAAACACCTCATAACCGCTACCCTACAATTGCCAAGCAGACCCTTAGGGTTTCAGTTAGGGTTCTCAAACAAAGATCAGATTTTGCGGATTATTTCATGAAATGAATGTCTGCATTATCAGAAGTAAAGACGACCCACTTCATTTGATTATGACCAGTATATAATTAGGGGTCAAGTTAGTTTTTTCAAACAAAGCTAAGATATTGCACACTATTTCATGAAATTAGGATTTGATTTACATAGCATAGAAATAAAGAAAACCCATTGAAGATACCATTTGATTATGTCCAGTAGAATAATTAGGGTTTTAGTTAGGGTTCTCAAGGAAGCTAGGATTTTGTGCACTACTACATGAATTTTGGGTTTGGTTTATCATAGTACAGAAGTAAAGAAAACTCGTGTACGATCGATTTATATCCATTGCAACCGATATCTCGTGCAGTCCGTTAGGACGGTCTAAATTGCTGGGAATGCAAGATATTTTGCATGGAGCTTGCAAAGCCCGACTTTTCTAGTCTGGACAATGAACTTTAATTCTTTAAGATATAGTTTAATTAGGTGCAGTAGGATAATTAAGATTTCTGTTTGAAAGCTAGGATTTCATGCCCAAATTCACAGAGTTCGGTTAGGATTAGATTTTCCTAGTAAAGAAGTAAAGAAGATAACTTAAGATATTGTTTAATTATGTCCGGTAGGATAATTAGGGGGTCAGTTAGGGTTCTCAAAACAGCTAGGAGTTTGTGCACTCCTTCATGAAATTCGGGTTTGGTTTATCAATTATCACAGTACATAAGTAAAGGTATGAGTTGAATATGTCCAGTTCAATTCAGGTTATTAAAGAAAGATGGGATTTGCGCCCAATTTCATGAAAGTAGTGTTTGGATTATCATAGTACGGTAGTAAAAAATAAATGACAACACACAAGATATAGATTGATTTTATCGAGTAGAATAACTAGGGTTCCAGTTAGGCTTGCCAGAGAAAGCTAGGATTTTGTGCCCAATTCCATGAAACTAGGATTTGCTTATCATATACAGAAGGAAAGAAAACTCAGGATATTGTTTGATTATGTACAGTAGAACAATTGAGGTTTCACTTAGGGTTTCCAGAGAAAGCATGATATATATATATATATATATATTGCTCTTTGTTCCCTTTTGTCTTAGCCTCATTTTCTTTGAACTATACACCAGGAAAATAATTACGGTTTTATGTAGGGTTCTTAAAGAAGCGTTGATATAAACTATCACTAAAGACTAGTTAGCTGGAAGTTTACCGCAATAAGTACCCGAGCTTGCAGGAGTGGGATATCTACTTTTTTCTACAGTTCCTTGCCATCTTGAAGAAGAAATGTAGCTTGTTTGCATCAGGTGTTATTTGGATTGTTCTTATGATATAGTTCAAATAGAACAAGAGTATCTGTCCAATTTTTAGTAAGATCAATTTAGTTCTCGAAGGAAGAGAAAGGTTTGCTTTCTGTTCGAAGCCGAGAAGTAACTTGGTGTTATGAATGTTTACTAATCAAAATGCTTTGTGACGGTTGTGGCAAAAGAAGACAATTTACTGTCAGCAGAAGGCGATTTGTCAGATAGCTTGAATACCAAAGATCTATATAGTTTGAAAGGATTCTTACCGTTTTGGGGAAGATATGAACTCATTTTCTTTAAGAGAACTATACTGGTTACCCTTTTTCCCCATAGAACCATAAATGAGGGAATGATTTGGATTGTTAATAAGTGTTATGTTTTATGCTTCTTGAATCAGAAGCTTCCTAATGATCTAAGTTTTTTACCGAAGTAATTTCACTTGAGAAAGTGACGACGGAGAGCAATCTCACTGCTGAAGAAGGTTGATTATTTTTTATATTTCATGCCCTCGCTCTCAAGGTGTGCCCATTTTTACTTGTAATGGTGACTCACTGCATATATTACAGTTTTAACTTTTTTTGATAGAAAGTCAGGGAGTTGGTTTTGAATCTTTTGAACAAACCACCAAGGTTCTTTCATTCTGCTTTTTAAGGTACACAAAAAACTTTACCTTTAAACTGTTCACTTGATAATGTTCAACTGTAAAGAAAGAGGATACCCTCTGCGGAAGGGGAAAAAAGATTAATAGTGGGATCTCCATTAGTTTGGTGACTACATAGGAGAAGATACAATTTTTTTGTGATTTTGTAGAATAAGGTTAGTCTATTTATTTTAAAATGTATAGAATATTGTTTGGTATTGCTCACTCATAAAAAGTTACTTAGTTCTAGATCGAGATGCTGAGTTTAGGATTTTATTACTAAAAGATAACGATCTTACTGTAAGAAGGAAGTTCTCTTACCCTTGGAAAGGGAATGTATTGTAAACTTGATGATATTTATTTTCCTTCAGCTGAATGAATGGATGGGCTAGCTACGGGTTCTCAAGATTGGTTAACAGCTTTTTTGCCACTGGAAGGACTGTGAAATCATTTAGTGTTGTTTTTAGGTATTTGGTGTGTGCTGTTTGCTTGTATCAGAATTTTTCTATCCCGCTGTGCGCTATATAAGGTTGAATAGCAGGAAATTTTGAGCATGTTAATCTGTTTATGCTTGTAAATCAAGTTTTTCATTTCTCACTCATCATAATACAATAAATAATTTTTATTTCTTGCATGACTTGACATTTCATTAACTGCCTTACTGAAGAGTCGCTGTTTAGTGTTTATCTGTAAATTCAATCTGAAGTTTCATATGGTTTGGAACAACTTCATCATCTTGCTTGTTGTTCCTGAATATCTTTTAACTCTCATCTCAAGTGGGGTTCATCTTTCTTTCAGCCCAGCAGCTGGACCTGGGAGGAGAGGTCGCTCTCCCCCATCACCACCTGGATCTGGAAAGAGGGGTCGCTCTCCCCTATCACCACCTGGACCAGCTAGCAGGAAAGGTCGTTCTGCGTCATCACCACCCAAAAGAGCTTCACCTCCAAGGTGGGTTTCTAGTGTTATTTATCACCTCCAAGGTAGACTTTTATGCTTAACATAAATTATGGCATTGCATTATGTGCCATACTAATGGCTATGCATTTTTATTTTCAGGAAAGTATCTCCAGTTATTGAGTCTGTGGTTCTTCACATTGACCAGCTGTCTAGAAATGTCAATGAAGGGCATTTAAAAGAAATTTTCAGTAAGTTCTAACCTGGTATTCAGTAATTATGTGAATGACTTGTGTTTTCAACATGGGTATATGGCCTGTACTCTTGCAGCTTGTGCATTTTTGCAAAAACTAATATCTGACATGGGCACCACCGAGGGGTGGTCCGGTGGTAGCACTGGTAGGGAGGGGAGGAGTGGGCATCGGTTCCAATCCCAGCCCAGGCAGAATTAAAATTGGAATGGGAGGGAGTCCTGGTGCTAGTAGCCACAGCACAGGGATGGTCATTATCGACTGGCTTTATCTCAAACTAAAATAAAATAAAATCTGACTAGGGCATTAGTTGATTGATTGTGCACCCATTAAACAGGTGCCTGATTTACTGCCATCTTTTGACTGGCATATTCATGAACAAATTAGATGCATATTTGGTGCTTCCAGTTTTCTCTGTTTTACAAGTGCAGTTAGTCTCTGTTTTACCTTTCTTGCATGGGTATTACTTTCTTTCTTCTAGGTTATATAATGTTTAGCTTGTCAGCATTTACACTAGCCAAATATCTAGGCTTAAGAGGTTATGATTTTGATTAAGTTAATGAACTTTTGGTTGTATCTTGATCCACAATCAATATATGTTACATATGATTTCTACTTGGTATTTTGTAGTTGAATTTGTAAGTCAATTGGTTGACATGCTTCAATGTTGCATAAACGCTGGAGACTGTCCGTGTCCGTATTTGTATCATAGCTGTACCAATGTTTGCAGTATCGGAATCTGTTTAGAGCCTTATGAATATAAGTATCAACAGTTTTGGCAGTTTCAGTGGTTTTGAATCAAAGTTTCGGATTTCTTTGTTTCGGAAAGCCAAAAAAATGAGGGATTATTTTAAGAACTTGAAAAATATTTGTACATTTAGGAATAATTTTATTCATCTCTTGTCCTTTCCCACTAGTTTTGTATACTTGCTTTTAGACAAAGTACCAATACAATAAATAATTTTCGATGGAATAGTATTAAGATGTATGAGCAAGGTGATCTTTTCCACAAACGAATCAATGCATTGACATTTTTCTTTGAATACTTTTTTTTTTAATATCTTCTTTGCTAAATTGATCTGTGAAGTAGAGCCACAGTTTGGGTATTGGCCAGTATTGGTGAGGATGAGTATCCGATTGGACATGCAAAAAACAGTACTAACAGTAATGGTTGATACAGGGAACCTTGGTCCGAACTTGTACCCGTACCCTTAATCTACCCTTATTGTGTTCTTATTCTTATCCGTTCTGCATGTTTTATAGGCATGATTTTTATGTTATGTATATGCAATTGCTATTCTTTTAAGTTGCACAGGCTGACCTTTCTTAACACTATTTTGGTGGTGCTCTGAAAATATTCTTTCGGTGTATATTTATTTGGGCAATGTTGTGCTTATTGAAATGTTTAGATATCTGGTGAGGCAGTGAGTAGTTTGTTTGTACACCTTATGTGTCTACTCAAATTGTACATGGTTTCCTTTCTAAGTAGTGTCATTGATAGAAGTCTCAGCACTCCATTCCGTATATAAGGAGTGGTGGCTGTAACGTTTGTAAACTTTTGTTTGCCAACTATTATTACTTATTCTGCAAACATGGATAAAAGATGAAGTGATGAAACTTCTATCAATGACACCACATAGAAAAGAACCATGCAAATTTTGAGTAAAGTATTCCACTTAATGCCATTATTTCCTTCTTTTCATCTTGCAAGAAGGTTGGCTTGTGTTGAAATAATTGTTACGTTTCCAACACTTTTGAGCAAAGCTATTCTACTTCATGAGTAGAGTATTCTGAGTAAACTACTTAGAAAGGAAATGTACATTTTGATTAAACTATTGTACTTGATGTCATTATTTCCATGTTTTTCATCTGCCAGAAGGCTGGCTTATGTTGGAGAAATTGCAATTTCCATTGTTTTTGCATAAGATGTGCCATTTGCTAAATATGTACGCAGAAACTTTTGTAGGGTTTTATTTGTTCAATGAGCCTATATGTGATACTCATCATGGAGACATGGACATATTCTCTAGATCTTGTTGAATCCCTATCATATAATAGGACAGGTTGTTGCTGTATTTAGACTGCTGAACATAGTTATGAAAGCAATAGACAATTGGATGAGAAGATGCAAAACTGTCTAAGGTGGTGCTCTAAAGAAGGATTTGCAGTTAATAAAATAGTGCCTTCTTGTGATGATGAGTTACAAAGGAAATATGTAATAACCTCTGAACTCAGGTCTGAGTTTCTCTGCCGGCACCGTTTGGGTTCATAGCTCAGGAAAAGTAATTAAACTAAAAAAATAGAACCAAGTGTAAATTGTACCAGAACTTATTACTATGATGGTACTTTTCTATGTAATTATCTCAATGGGGTTTGATCTCTTTCTTCTCTCTTTCCATCTCTTCTCTCCCCCTCCCAACCCCAACCAAAAGGGAAAAAGATCAACAGTTTTCATTGTGAAATATATTTTGAATTTTTTATTGCTAAATGCTTGTTCTTCTTCACATGCTTAAGAGATGGATTAAATTAGAGGCAGGTAGAAATAGGATAGATAAGCGGCAAATGAGCTAAAGTTATAGTGCTCAATGTGAATGGCGGTTTTAATGCTCGTTTTTTGTGAGATAAGGCTACTCATTAATGACCGTCCCCGTCTTGGGCTACTAACACCATGCCTCCTCCCATTATTGCCCGGACTGCGATTCGAGCCTACGCCCACTCCTTCCCTCACTATACCACCCCCTTGGTGATGAGATTTTAGATTTTTGTTTGTTTATTTTTTCTTTTTATTTAAGGCATAAAATTTGTCTGACCGAAAGTGCTTTCCTTTAGGTAATTTTGGTGAAGTGGTCAATGTGGAGTTGTCGATGGACCGAAATGTAAGTTTAAAATTTTAATTTATGATGTTGTAGATGGTATGCTTGTTATCTTCTGGTGATGTAACTCACCTTGGTCCAACTCCTCAGGTTAATCTTCCTCGCGGTTATGGATATGTTGAGTTCAAGAAGAGAAGTGATGCTGAAAAGGCTCTACTTTACATGGATGGAGTAAATGCTTGGCCCTTTGAAAAGTAAGATTGTTAGCTATATGATTAAGTTGGTGTCTAATATTTTTATGCTTGTGCTTCTCAATCACAGGGTCAAATTGATGGAAAAGTGGTCAGAGTAAAATTTACTCTAGCACAACGCCAAAAAGCATCTCCCCCTCCGAAAGCAATTCCCTCCGCTGCAAAAAAAGAAGCTCCTCTGAGAGAAAAAGTTGGGGTTGACACTGATAAGGGTGCTCAGCAACGTCCCAAGGATGGTAAGATACTGGAGCATTCCTTAGAGAATTGGTTCATCATATTCGAGATCATTCAGCATTTGCACTTAATTTTAAAATGTGCAAGTATCTGAAGTCTTCAAGTTCATTGCTCATATTTCATTTTCTTTTCTCATTTTTTTTTGCTTGGTGTCACTGAGTCCTCTGTTTATAGTAGATGAAGTCTTCAAGTTCATTGCTCATATTTCATGTTCTTCTCATTTTTTTGTTTTTTGCTTGGAGTCACTGAGTCCTTTGTTTATAGTTAGATTGTGACTTCAGGAAGTTTCCTGATCTACATGGAAGTGACCGTTAATTTCATTGTTAGCTTAATCTTGATATTATTTTTTGTAAATTGTTATGTTGGAAAAGTCTTTTTGATTATTTTTTGTAAATTGTTACTTATGTTGGAAAAGTCTTTTTTAGAGCAAAATTCTGGTATACTATTTAAGTGATTTTTATCATCAGCATCTCCGCGACGCAAACCACCATCACCTACGCGAAGACGGTCTCCTTTAAGGAGAGCCGACTCACCAAGGCGTCGGCCAGATTCACCCCCTCGCCGCCGTGTGGATTCACCTGTGCGTCGCCGAGCAGATTCTCCTCCACATCGTCGTGTTGAGACACCACCTAGGAGAAGGGCAGCATCGCCTGCTAGAAGACGCTCTCCATCACCTGCTCCAAGGAGGCATAGGTCACCTGCAAGGTTTATTTCATGGGATGCCTGTTTTCTTGTACTTGGTCTTATCAGTTGCAAAGGCACTAGGAATTCAATAACCCTCACAATTGCAGGGTTTCTCCGAGAAGAGTACGTGGTAGCCCAATCCGAAAGCGCTCTCCAATTCCTCCTAGACGACGGTGAGAAATCCTTATCATTTGGATATCATCTAGTTTATATTATGTGTCGATGTTAGTCATTTTGAAGGTAAAAATACCATTACGTTGCATCAAACAACTAGATGCATATCACAGTTTTACTGCCTTTGCTCAATTTAGGCGTTAACTGACATCCAATATTCCAAACTAGCCACTGTGAAGGTAAAATACTATTGTGTCACTCTTTATTTTACATGTAGAAAGATGTCAAATAATGTGCCACTTAAGGACATTAATATATATCCCAAATATTCTTGTTTAGTTTTTTCATGATTTGGGGGGATTATTTGGAATTTGAAATTAGTTGTGAACTGTTGGAGCGGATGTACTTGCACATTATTTGTGCAGTTGATCAATCTGTATATACTTTATCCAGTTGCATAACATTCTGATACTGCCTTTATTATACAAAACAGTGGCATTGTGGTGTTATCTGCATGCCCATTCATACATTTTAGCACTCTGAAAATTATTCGAATTGTCTAGCAACTATTTTGCGTTTAGAGTACACAGTTGGTCTAATTACACCAATCTTCTTAGTGGAAGATGTACATTCGGGAGTGGGTAAATGTTGAAGCTACTGGAGACTTTGCTTCAAATAGTTAATGGCTAAAATGAGGTCCTAACAGCTAAGGGAAAATGGCTTATGAGCGACATAAAATTGGAAAAGAATCTTGGGAAGCAATTGGAAATTATAGAAGAGACTAGCAGATGAACTATTGTTAGCTATAATTTATGAAGTTGGGTATTCAAATTTTGTTTTATAATTATCGTGTATATCTGCATAAGTTATGCTGGGTACTGAAAACATCACTCCTTTTGTTGATCCAGCAATAGTGTGAATGAATGTCACTTTGTGTGTGTGTGTGTGTATTCCAGGTAAGTGGCAAGAAGTCATTTGGGTAAACTATGTAACAATGGTTTTGATTTACAAGAAGTTTAAAGAGAAGGGGCGTGTGTGTGAGAGAGGATAATTGTTTGAGAAGTAGACCAATCATTAACTTAGATTTCAAATGGTATTAGTCAGCGTAAGAAGTTGAGTTGGTTTCTAAGGATAGGAATTCGGAAGAAGAATGTTTTTTGGGGATTGGAAAAAAGAACATCAGAATCTAGAAAGGTTGGTCCTTGTTAAGAATATAACTTCATAGAGTATTATCCAATTAAGTTGGAATAAGAGAAGTCAATCTTCTCTAGGCAACTTAGATGCTGTTTGCCATCAGAGGTAGCATACTGGGATGAAGACTACTTAATTTGTCTGATATTACTATACTTAAAACTAGTTGTAATGTTGGTATATATTCTGAGAAGAACCAACTGCCTATTCCCTTGCATGTTTCTTTTTAAAGGTTATGATTTCCTGTTGCTTCTACAAGCAAAAATCTAAACACGATTTTGATGTCATCTTTTCCTTGAATTGTAAGTGGTCGAGCTTCCTTTTTGTTCATGACGTAGACATGCTAATTCCGTTTTGTTAGGATCTGTAGTCAACCTAATGCAGTTGCTAATTTTTGTTTGCTTTCAGATCACCACTGCGACGTGTAAGGAGCCCACCGAAGAGGTCACCTCCACCACGCCGCCGTAGCCGTTCTCCTGTTCGCAGGCCTGTTCATTCTCGTTCTAGATCAGCATCTCCTCGCAGGTAACAACTACAGTACATCTTCGAACTTTTTCTTCATTTTACTCGGACCACTTTTACTTTTAATTATCTACCAGAACATTTTGTTTCAACTGAAAACTTGTGTGGCAACTGTGGTTCTTTGTGGATGTACTGGTTAGGATATTTGCTTGTGTTTGTTTTCTTAAAAAGAATCTCATATTATCATGAGTTAAGTGGATGAATATCTCAATATCTGAGTCATTCTTATTAGAAATATCATATCATAATCTGATCTTTTTATCTATAATTCTATATTACTAAGAGTTAAGAAATACTGCTCGGCACAGTAGTTTGGTGTGTTCTTGAATTTATGTGCTTAGAAATTCTTAAGATCATGAATTGGTGAAATCAATTTCTTGATTAGAAGTTTCAGTACTATTGATATCTTTTATCTATAATTTTATTTTCACTTGAGCTTCTTGGAGTCTAAAAGTCAAATATATAAGGTCATCTGAACCGATAATTGTTGTTTGAATCTTCAAACAAAGTAAATATGAGATATTTTAATTTTTTGAATGAAACAAAGAAATTTTTTTTCCCCTTCTGCCTTTACCCCTTTTGGCTGGGTTTGAAATTGCTTTTCATGGCTGTTTATCCTTATTTTCTTGAAAGCTCTCCCATAAGCTGTTTGGTAGGAGTATCTTATACAATTTTTTGTGAAAAGCTAGTTCAATTTTGGAGCAACTTTTAAAAGCAAGTGGGAGGCTGCTTTCAATAGCTGTTTCTGCTGCTACTTTTCAAAGCTGCTCTCCAAAAGGCAACAACAATCCAAACCAGGCCTTTGTTTATCAGGTTCTATCGTGGCTATGATTTCATTTGTAATGTTCCTATTCAGTTATAACATATGAGCATAGTTACCTGGATCCTCCTATCTCCCTAGGAACCTCATTCCGTATCTTGTGACCCCAAATGCGTCGGGTTATTGAAAATCCCTGCTATAGATCTTCTGACCTACTTCTTCAATGCCGAACACAGTTCTCTCAACTTCAGGAACCCTCAGATCTAGATAATTCCTTTGGGGGGGGGGGGGTGTTGTACGCGATTTCACAAGCCTCATTCTGAAAAAAAACTAAATGAAAACATACTTGACTACATTGTTTACTGAAAAAATGTCGGATCATATTTATTTAGAAGTATTATACTATACTATTATTTTGGGTCGTCTCTAAAGATATCTTTTTTCAACATATACATCTTTTTTACAAGATGTTTTTTCACGTCATTTGGAAAATACCAAATTTATCCTAGCATTAGTTAAAGATTTTCACATCCAATTGGTTTTCAATGTAGGTAGTTATTTTCGGATGTAAAATAAAAATTAACCAGGTTGAAAACTCATCGATTACTTTTTATCTTTTGTCCACTTCTTCGTGCTCTTGACCTTATTTTCATCCGGAACTCTTATATAATAGAGAATATAATAGAATGTTTTTTAATGGACTCAAACATCAAGGTGACAACTGTCTGTCGCAAAAAATAATCAAAGGTTGGTATCGACAAAAGAAGGTTCGAGGTGATCAAGACCGGGAAAGGAGGAAGAAGATCAAGAACATGAAGAGGAAGTGGAGAAGAGGAAAATGAAAAAAAAACATAAGCAGTAGGTAACAAAAAAATAGAGATGAGATAGTTTTCGACATGGTTAATTTTTGTTTTACATCCAAAAATATTTTCAAGTTCGTTGGATGTGAAAATCTTTAACTGACAGTATGATACATTTGATATTTTTCAAACTATGCAAAAAAATATCTTGCAAAAAAGACATAATAGCAGTTATAAATGATGGGGCGATCCAAAATAATAGTATAATGTAATAGCAGTTATAAGTGAATAAGATCTGACGATTTTGCAGTAAGCAGTGGAGCTTGGGAGGTTTCTCATTTCGTTTTTTTAGAATAAGGCTTTCGTCACCGTACATGCTTCTCCGATACCGACCGGGAAAGGAGGAAGAAGATCAAGAACATGAAGAGGAAGTGGAGAAGAGGATGAAAAAAAACATAAGCAGTAGGTAAGAAAAAAAATAGAGATGAGATAGTTTTCAACATGGTTAATTTTTGTTTCACATCCAAAATTATTTTCCTACTTTCAAAAGTTCGTTAGATGTGAAAATCTTTAACTAACGGTATGATACATTTGATATTTTTCAAACGATGCAAAAAAATATCTTGCAAAAAGATACCATATGCTGTAAAAAGATTCATTAGTATAAGTTATAAATATTGGGGCGATACAAAATTATAGTATAATATAATAGCAGTTATAAGTGAATGAGATCTGACGATTTTGCAGTAAGCAGTGGAGCTTGGGAGGTTTCTCATTTAGGTTTTTTAGAATAAGGCTTTCGTCACCGAACATGCTTCTTCGATACCGACCGGGAAAGGAGGAAGAAGATCAAGAACATGAAGAGGAAGTGGAGAAGAGGATGAAAAAAAACATAAGCAGTAGGTAAGAAAAAAAATAGAGATGAGATAGTTTTCAACATGGTTAATTTTTGTTTCACATCCAAAAATATTTTCCTACTTTCAAAAGTTCGTTGGATGTGAAAATCTTTAACTAACGGTATGATACATTTGATATTTTTCAAACGATGCAAAAAAATATCTTGCAAAAAAGATACCATATGCTGTAAAATGATTCATTTAGGGGCGATCCGAAATAATAGTATAACATAATAGCAGTTATAAATGATGGGGCGATCCAAAATTATAGTATAATATAATAGCAGTTATAAGTGAATGAGATCTGACAAATTTGCAGTAAGCAGTGGAGCTGGGGAGGTTTCTCATTTCGTTTTTTTAGAATAAGGATTTCGTTACCGAACATGCTTCTTCGATACCGCCTGCTGCTCTCGTCTTTTGAAACCCTCAGATGCGAGAGAAAATCCTTTTGAACAGACTCGAACGTTGAGGAGGCAACCGTTATGTGCCTTTTTGCAAAGAACAATTAGACGGTATTGAGAAAGAAAGGATTCAAGGAGATCTAAATTTAGGAGAGGAAGAAAACTGAGAACATGAAGAGGAAGTGGATACAAGTGGAAGAATGAGGCGACGAAAAGTAGTAGGTAATAGTAATAGAGAATACTGACGAGATTCTTCTCAATCTGGCTAATTTTTATTTCACATCCAGAAATATTTGCCTACTTTAGAAAGTCCGTTGTCGAAATATTTAAGTAATGCTGGGATACATTTGGCTTTTCTCCAAATTATATGAAAATGCAACTTGTAAGCAAAGATGCAATATTGTGGAAAAATATATTTTTGTGACGATCCAGAAGAATAGTATATTCTGAGAAGAACCAACACACTGTGCTGTATTGATCCTAGGACACCCCCATCCTATTTTGATGTTAGCCACTTGTTTGCCTTGGAGGAAATAGTTCTTATAGCATGATTTGCAGGTCTTTCCCTTAGTTATGCTGCTAATGCAATGTCAGGAAGAATAAGAATAGACAGTTCTTATAGGCACTTCTCGACAAATTTGTGCACCTTTCGAAGTGAATATTTGACTGCTTACTGATTGAATCAATATATTAATGGTCAGTACTTATGAGAAGAGGATGAAACTTACTGTTTATATCTATTGTTTGGAGTCGAGGAAAGACCAAGCAACTCCCCAATATGGAAATTTTGGCATCCTGGCCACTTGTGTTGAGTCTTCACAATGTTTTTGGAACTGCTGGATTTCTTTTGTTCTCTCTTCTATCTGCTACTTATTACTTACCTTTTATCTCGATTCGCAAATGCTTCACTTTAGAGACTAGGAATGAAGAGGTTATCAATTCTTAAGGATGCCATCTGTAGGATCGCTACAAGATTGCTATATTTACTGATTAAAGCAACGAATCTTGCACATTTGAGCAATAAATACTACCAATTAAACTTGTAGATGAGTAACATGAAATGAAATACTACCATTCTATTTATTCCTATGGGATTGTTATTGATTTTTGCTCTTTGGCTTGATATGTCATATATAGATGAATGCAGTTCCCTATAGAAAATTATTTCTTCTTCCTCTAGGCTCTTTATGGTCTTGGGAACTTGGAGGGTACTCCTTGGTTGCATGAGCTTAAATTGCATAGCCATTAGGTAGTTATCAAAGGCGAAAAGAGAACTTAGGCACCAAGGTCCTTTGGGGCCTAGACGCAAAGGGCATAGGGAAGATGTGTCCGGGAAAGTATAATTAGACGAAAAATAGATGTCTTGGACCTCAGACTGTTTTCTGATGCTATGTTCTATGTCATACTTGCTTGTAGCAAAATTGGGAAGCTTCAACAGAGCTTGTCCCATTAGATGGGGAGGGTTGCTGAAGATACTGTGTCCGTTTCTTCACAACAAAAGGCTAGGCGCAACCTCTCCTTTGGTACCGAGCTTCTCGCCTAGTTGCGGGCCTAGGCACTTTTTTTTAATAACTATGGGTTTACCTACCCGCCAACTGGCCTCCAAGGTTTTGACATGGCCCTCTCATGCTCATAAACTTTTTAAGAATTTGACACCAACGTAGAGACCGTAGAGGGTGACGTTAGGTCGATAACTGGTCATAAAAACTTTGTCAAATCTTTTATGGAGCTTTCTTTTGCTGCATGGCCGACCCCATTTTGATAGGAGGCTATTATGATACTGATTTATTTTTATTCCTGATTTTCGTGGAAGTTACCTATGTTGTAAAGTTTGTAGATATGAAATAATAATTAATCAGGGAACTGGAAGTATTTGTTAAATCCAGGGGCTGACATGCCTTATTTTACCTTGGATGCTTTGATGTTTCTGCACATTTTGACAATTAGATACTTCATCAATTTGATTTATTTGTCTAAAAGCAGGGGAAGGGGACCACTCCGTCGTGGAAGGTCAGATTCTTCTTATTCTGGATCACCCAGTCCTCCTCGCAAGGTATCTTTTCATCATGCATCCTGAGGTCATGCAGATGGTCAATCTAGTTATATATTGACATTTTGAGACCAGTTGGTCAATCTAACTAGCTTTCTTGACTCAGGGAGTTCGAAGGATATCAAGAAGTCGCACTCCTCCTAGAAGGTAAGCTGCAAGATTTCTCCCCTTTGTTTGCATTTTTCATTATTTGTAATGATGCTTTGTGAGTTTAACCTGATCCCATAATATGGTTGATATTCTTGGATAGTGTGGATGCAGTTTTAGCTCATCATTTGACTTTTTTTTTACTGCATCTTTTTTTGTTGGTGAAATTGCTTAGAGGTTTACATAAACTAATACGGAATTGTTGTGACACCTGCTGCTTACATACCTGTCTACCTGTGAAATTGGAATTTCCATTGTCTTAACATGTTGCATGATAATTCATAATTTCCTCCTAAGGTTATCAGAAATATTTTCTTTAAAAAACGATGGGGGTGAGATGTTTACTTGTTTTTAGTGTACCAATCTTTCTGCATGAAGCATTGAAGCTAACAATCACAAACCTCCGTAGCAAACATGTGAGATGCACACGAAAAACTTGTTAATCTTCTAATTTTATCTTTGGATTAAATCTGTGTTGACGCAATGATGTTTTGCTTTCTTTCACATATGTCGATGCCAAACATAAAAATTAACTTCGTTCATAAAATCCACCTTGATGAGAATGGTACTCTCGGTCCCCTGTACACACCCGTTCTCTCTGTATGCCTGTGGGTTTGTTTGTGTGTGCACTCTTGACATAGTTGTTAGCAGGAAACTTGATTCCATTCTGTTACCAGTGTGCTTGATGATGTCTTATGAATCTTCTACTGCTGCTTGTTCAGGCCTGCTAGAGGTAGAAGCGGCAGTAACAGTGGCAGCAGCAGCTCACCTCCTCCTAAACCTTAGTTCGTGTTGGGTCGCACTTGACAGCTTGCAGGTATCTCTCTCTCTCTCTCTCTCTCTCTCTCTCTCCCTCTCTCTTCTCTCTCTCTCTGCTAAATGGGTTTCCAGCAAAATGTGAGTCGACTAGCAGGATCTAGCAGGCTTATTTTCCTGGAGATATCAACAGCTCTTAGGGACTTCATATTTTCTGGTTATAGTTAGGGGTGCTCCAACTGTAGTTTTTCATTCGACTGGGTTACCATATTTGTCATTTCAATTATTTGCTGAACGTCTTTCTTGTACCTGTATTAAGAATTGGAGATATCTGCTTGTGCTTTTAACAATTTGAAGTATGTACAATTCGGATACTTATCGTCTATTGTCAATTATTATGTTTTGAACGTACAGTGTCTGATGCAGTGTTGAGTAATCAATTATTGCAGTATGTGTGGATTACCTTCCGTGAAGCTTTTTTATTATTATGGAATTTGGATGCCATTCTCCGAGATATTTACGTATGAGGTAGCCATGCTTCAAGCTTGAACTATCATTTAAGTTGGGGCTGATAATTTAACAGTGGTGGTGCGGGAGCGGGACCATTTTTATGTGCCATTTGAGTGTATTTTTCTCAGAATAGAGAATTTAGTAGCTAATATCTTGTATGCTGCCGGTTTTACTGTAGAGGTTTTTGGTCTTGATTCTCGGGAGTAAGAAAATATTTGCTGCAATTTGTTCATTAAATATTTGCTGCAATTTGTTCATTAATGGTTTCTTTGGTGCTCTGTACATGTGTTCATTGCCCAGCTTTCAACTGTCAACATTAAAATCTTGAATTATTGGTCACACGCATATATAAATATCCCGATCACAAGTCAAAGGTGACCAACTAAGAAGTCCGAACTTGATCCGAGTCAAACCTGAATCTGACTGCTGTGCCAGAACTCGTTCTTTCACGAATTCATCTGAAACTCCATGAAAAATGATGCATGTGTTATTCGATGATGCCCATGTTGAGATCCAAATTGGTTATGAGAGTATTATTATTATATGGCAAACTTGTCAAATTGAGTAATCAAAGAATTTTATTCTCATAATTATCATATTTAAATTTACGTACTGTATCAAGCACATGAATTATGTATTCCCAAAAGTGTTACGTTTCGTCTTAGATTATTCAGTACTCGTTTACTCTTTTTCAAGGGAGCAGCCGGAAAATATGTCCCTATTGTTGATTTTCTATGGAGTAATCAAAACAGAATGTGTGAGATAAGTTGTCTTGCCCCACTTATTGTCATCTTGCAATTCTAGACATACCAAAAACATGGATAACATGGATAAGAAATTTAAAATCCATTCTCAAGTCTCCAAAACTTGAATCAAATGACCCATAATACCAAACAATTTTTTTTGGGAATGAGTTTAGTTGTTATCAATGATGTCTGTTTACGTCCATGTTCACTTCTCCAACTCGGAGTACTTTCTGCAAATACCAAACATTTTTTTGAAATATGAAAATAGATCTTTCGAGTAATATGTAGTTCTTTGAGATATTTTAATTTGTGTATCAAATCATCCTTCGGCCTCATCATATGTCAATCAATATATCATATCAATCATAAGAAACCGTTGTTTGTTTGTTTGAGATTCCAAAAACAAAAACAAAATCTAATATAGGCTACAACTCAAGGTGATGGGTGGGCCGGTTTAGCCCGACCCAGGCCCGGACCGGCCTGCCCCCCATTAAGCCCGGTCCGGACCGCCCATAGCCCGAACCGGCCCGGCCCCCAATCCCGAACGGATCGGGTCGGGCCTCTCCCCCCCAGCCCGAGCCCGGCCCGGCTCGGCCCGCTGCGTTTTTTTAAAAAAAAAAAAAATAGGCCCGGCCCGAATTTGGCCCGGTTGGACCGGCCCGGCCCGCTGGGACCGGTCCAGCCGACCGTTGGCCAGATTTTGATTTTTTTTTTCTCTGATTTTGACCGTTGGAGGGGGGGGGGGGGGGGGGGGGGGGTTCTTTTACCAAAATACCCATCCCATATAGCCGTTATTAAAACGTTGGGAGGGGTATTTTGATCATTTTTGGCCTAAAATTACCAAAATAACCCCAAAAAATTCCTATAAATAGGCCAAAAATTCTATTTTTCAAACACAACTCATTCCTCACAAATTCTCTACATTTCTCTACGGTGCTCTGGTGCTCTACTACTTTCCCTCCCCGGTGCTCTGGTGTTCTACGACTTTCCCTCCCCGGTGCTCTACGGCTTTCCGATCTCCCTCCCAACTCCATTCCGGCTCTACGGTTTCCCGATCTTCCTCTCAATCCCTTACTTTCGTCTAACGTAGTTTACTTTATTTTATTTTATATATGGCTGGTGAAGGTTCAAACCCACCTGATCTTGCTGGGCAGACTTTCCAATATTTTAGTAATTTTTTTGACGGTACTGAAATTCCACCTGAGCAAGTAGCCACTAATCCGATTCCGGAGGGGTGCCAACAATCTCCTCCGGAAGTCGCTAGTACCACCCAACGTCCTGAAAAGAAAAAAAGGTCTAAGTATTGGGATTATTTTACTTTGATTTTTGAAACTAATCCTGATGGTTCGCTTGTTTTAGATGCCAAGGGTGAACCGAAACCGTACAAGACGCAATGCAAGAAATGTTGCAACCAGTACGCATGGAAGAAGGGCGGTGGCACTGGGACCATATCCAGACACTACGACACTTGCTATGAGAAGGACACACTTCAAGCGTCCCAAACCCAAATAAGCTTCGGCGCCACCGGTTCTTCAATTGGTAACTTTACTTACTCAGCTGCTCGGCATAAAACTGAATTAACTAAACATATTATTCGTGACGAACTTCCTTTCACGACGGGTGAAAGCGAATCTTTACGAGATTATGTATCACTTTCTCTAAACCCCTCCTTTACTAAAGTGAGTAGGCAACAAGCTCGAAAGGAGGCTATTCGTCTCTTTAACGAGCAGAAAGCCGCTTTGAAAGCGGATTTTCAAAATGTTAGTAAGTTGGCTATTACTTCTGATATTTGGACTACTAAGTGGAGTTATGCTTATATTTGTATTACTGCACACTGTTGGGAAAGAAGCGCGGAAACCTTTCCCCAAACCGGAGAGTACCTGCGAGAGGACCGAGCAATACAACGCACGAACCCAAAAATAGCCACACAAAAAAACAATCACGCAGACACAGAGAATTTTTGACGTGGAAACCCTTGCGGGAAAAAACCACGGGACGATCGGAGTCCAACCCTGAGAAGCCTCCACTAATGGAATAGAAGAATTACACCCTCTACAAACTCCTCCCGATCCAAATCGGATCCCCACAACACTCAGAGATAAGAACAATGATTACAAGGCTACGAAGAGCGAGAACGACGAGTAGAGATTACCCGAACACGATCTCCTTCGAAAACGACCTTCAATCCTCCGTCTTCTTCTCCGAAGTTGTAATGGCACTCTTGCCTCATTCTCTCTCAAACTTGTGTTGTCCAATGCGATTATCCTATTGTGAATTAGGGTTGAGAAAACTCAATATATCTCCCTAATCCCGCAACCAACCTGGACCGTTGGATTAGATCCAATGATGAAAACTCATCCAGAAATCCGCTTCAGCCCCCCGACACACAGAGTTCGGCCAGAACTCTGTGTGGGGCAACCAGCACAGGGTGGCCAAACCCTGGAACGGCCAGACCGAGTTCGGCCAGAACTCGGCCTGGGACCGAGTTCGGCCCGAACTCGGCAGACTTGGTCCAGAACCCCCTTTGGGGCAGCAGCAGCAGCAACAACTACTCCCGAGCTTCTCCGACATCGGACGGCGCTCGTCGCACTCCGGGATCTTCTCCACATAGGTTGGGAACCCCACCCACTCCAACAAATCTCCCCCTTCACAACTATGGGGAGGACGTCGTCATCCCGACGATCTGCCTGCAGTACTCAAACTTTTCCCTTGGTAGAATCTTCATGAACATATCAGCTCCGTTGTCATCTGTATGCACCTTCTCAAGCTCCGCGTCCTTCTTCTCAACCACATCCCGTATCCAATGATACCGAGTCTCGATGTGCTTGGACCGGCTATGAAATGTCTGATTCTTCACAAGATGGATAGCACTCTGACTGTCGCAAAGTAAAGTATACTGCTCTTGCTTCAGTCCCATTTCCTGCAACAGCTTCTTCATCCACAACAGCTCCTTGCAAGCCTCCGTCGCCGTAATGTATTCCGCCTCCGTCGTCGACAAGGCAACACACTTCTGCAACCACGACTGCCATGACACTGCTCCTCCCGCAAACATCATCACGTAGCCTGAAGTCGATCGCCTCGTGTCGACATCTCCAGCCATATCAGCGTCGGTATACCCAACCAGCTTCGGCTCGTCACCACCAAAGGAAAGTCTCCAACCAGCAGTGCCCTGAAGATATCGTAGAATCCACTTGACCGCACTCCAGTGTACCCTTCCAGGATTCGAAAGATACCTGCTAACCGTACCAACTGCATGAGCAATATCTGGCCTCGTACACACCATAGCATACATCAGGCTTCCCACAGCTGAAGCATATGGAACCCGCTCCATATCTGCCTTTTCGTCCTCGGTAGATGGACATTGTTCCTCAGTGAGCTTAAAGTGAGCCGCGAGGGGGGAACTCACTTTCTTCGACCCGTCCATCCCGAAACGCTGAAGTACCCGGTGAATGTACTTCTTTTGGGACAAGTGTAGCAGCTTGGACTCTCTCTCTCGGCTGATCTCCATCCCAAGAATAGTCTTCGCTGTGCCCAAATCCTTCATAGAGAAGGCCGCGCCCAGTTGGCGCTTCAACTCCGCTATCCTAGTGGCATTCCGACCCACTAATAGCATATCATCAACATAGAGCAATAAGATGATAAAATCATCATCGGCAAAGTACCTCACAAATGCACAATGGTCCGACGTCGTCCGTGCATAACCATGCTCCCCCATAAATGACTCGAACTTTCTGTACCACTGCCTCGGAGCCTGCTTCAGACCATACAAGCTCTTCCTCAACCGGCAGACCAAATGTGACTTGTCCTTCTCACAGAATCCCTCCGGCTGCTCCATGTACAACTCCTCCTCAAGATCACCGTGGAGGAACGCCGTCTTCACGTCCATCTGCTCGACCTCCAAGTCGAAACTGGCTGCTAATGCTAGCACCACCCGAATAGACGAATGCTTGACGACAGGCGAAAAGATTTCATCATAATCCACGCCTTTCCGCTGACCGTAGCCCTTGACTACTAGCCTCGCTTTGTATCGAGGGCAAGTAGCATCATCCGTCTGCTTCACTCTGAACACCCATCGATTCTTCAAAGCCTTCTTTCCCTTTGGCAACCGCACCAGATCATAAGTAGAATTGGTGTGCAAGGAACTCATCTCCTCCTGCATAGCTACCATCCACTCCTGCCTGTGTTCGTCTTCCATAGCCTCTGCAAAACTTTCGGGCTCTCCCCCGTCAGTCAATAGCACATACTCATCCGGCGAGTATCTCGTAGATGGTCGACGATCCCTGTTGCTCCTTCTCAGTGGAGCCACTGGTGCTGGCTGTATACCGACAGCCTCCTCCCCTTCAGGAACTGCCTCCCCGGCATGCTCATCCTCCCGAGGGACACCCTGACCACCATCAGCAGGCTGATGATCAAGGTTGGGGGCAACTCCATGTACCGGCTCCCCCATAACTGGATCCTCTGCGATGTCCTCTGGAAACTGCTCGAAGCGAAATGACTCTAACTCAGGCAATTCCTCAGCCTCAGAAGGCGTTTCGGAATCCTGAGTGTTGGTCATGGTCTGATCCTCGACGAACACCACGTCCCTGCTTCTGTAGAGCTTTCCTTCTACTGGGTCGTAGAGTCTGTAGCCAAACTCATCCCGACCGTAGCCGACAAAGACGCATCGCCTCGTCTTCGGCTCAAGTTTGGTCCTCTCGTCCTTCGGTACATGCACGAAGGCCTTACAACCAAACGCCCGCAGGTGACTGTATGACGGCTCCTTGCCGTACCATACTTTGTCAGGCACATCACCCTGCAAAGGAGCACTAGGAGACAAATTAATAATATAAGCAGCTGTGAGAAGAGCCTCACCCCAATAACTGCCCGGCAAGTTTGCTTCTGACAGCAAACACCGCACCCTCTCCATCAGTGTCCTGTTCATGCGCTCCGCTACACCATTGAGCTGAGGTGTCTTTGGCGGAGTCTTCTGATGTCGTATCCCTTGCTCTCTGCAATACGCATCAAAGGGACCGATGTATTCGCCGCCATTGTCGGACCGAACACACAATAACTTCTTGTCCGTCTCCCTTTCAACGGAGGCCTGAAACTCCTTGAAAGTAGGCAGCACCTGATCCTTGGTCTTTAAGGCATAGACCCAAACCTTTCTGGAACAGTCATCAATAAAAGTCACAAAGTAAGAAGCACCACCAAGAGATTTTACCTTCATAGGACCGCAGACATCCGAGTGAATCAACTCGAGCAACGCCGGCTTCCTCGAACTTGGGTGACTCTGGAAAGACACCCTACTTTGCTTCCCAGCCAAACAGTACGTGCATTTCTCCAACTTTGTAGACTTGAGCCCCGAAATCACTTTTCTGTTCACCAAGTAGCTCATCCCCTTCTCGCTGATATGGCCGAGCTGCCTGTACCACAACTCGGTAGACGCGTCACTGACTGCGTTCACCTCCTGTGCCCTCTCTGCGCTCCCCTCCATATAGTAGAGACCGGACTTCTTGCTTCCTCTGGCAATCACCATCGAACCTCTGGAAAGCTTCCACTGACTATTCCCGAAGAGACTGAAGAATCCCTCGTCATCCAACCTTCCAACCGACACCAGGTTGAAACGGATATCAGGGACATGACGAACATCCTTGAGAACAAGAATCGCACCCGTCTTCGTTCTCAAATGCACATCTCCAACGGCAACCACCTTCGACACATCTCCGTTGCCCATCTTCAACACGCTACAGTCGCCTGTCGTGTAAGTGGCAAACAGTGCCCTATTGTGAGATACATGTGCTGAAGCCCCTGAGTCCACCAGCCAAGAATTGTCATCGCAGGCGAGGTTAGTAATGACCTCATCACCTATGACGATCACATCGCCTCCATGCATCGAGGCCGTCGCTGTAGTGTTCTCTTCTTGCTTCCCCTTGTCGTCCTTCTTCTCTCTTCCAAGCGAAACAATTCCGCTTGATATGGCCCTTCTTACCGCAATGATAACACTCTGAGTCCTCGTAACGACCCTTGGACTTCCCCCTGCTCTTGTCTCTGCTACCACCTGGACCCCTGCTTTTGCCCCTTCCGCGGCTCTCTGAAACAAGTGCCTCTGAGTGGTGGGATGTGGATGAAGTGCCCTGAGAACGTCTCCGCATCTCTTCATTCAACACCCCGCTCTTGGCAAACTCCAGACTGACCACGCCCTCTGGAGCAGAAGCGATCATAGATACTCGTACGGTCTCCCACGAGTCTGGCAATGTACACAGCAGCCACAGTCCCTGAACTTCGTCGTCGAACTTGACTCCCATAGAAGATAGCTGGTCAACCACGCCCTGGAACTCACTCAAGTGATCCGAAATAGACGCCCCATCCTTGTACCGCAGACCCATCATCGTTCGGATCAGGAACAACTTGTTTACCCCGGTCTTCTTCGCATACAAGAATTCCAGCTTATCCCACAACGTCTTCGCGTGCTCAATATTGGCAACGTGATTGTACACGTTCTCATCAACAAACTGCCGTATGTACCCACACACCTGTATGTGCTCGAACGTCCAGTCCTCCTCGGATTTATCACTGGGCCTCTCGGTTGCAAACACATGTAGATGCAGCTTCTTGACAAATAGCAAATTCTTCATCTTGCTCCGCCAATAATGATAGTTTGTGCCATTAAGGTTCACCATGCGCACCGGCTTCGCGTCCATCTCTCCTCTCTGGTTCCTCTGTCAACTCCTGACACCCTTTGAACCCAAAGCTCTGATACCACTCTGTTGGGAAAGAAGCGCGGAAACCTTTTCCCAAACCGGAGAGTACCTGCGAGAGGACCGAGCAATACAACGCACGAACCCAAAAATAGTCACACAAAAAAACAATCACGCAGACACAGAGAATTTTTGACGTGGAAATCCTTGCGGGAAAAAACCACGGGACGATCGGAGTCCAACCCTGAGAAGCCTCCACTAATGGAATAGAAGAATTACACCCTCTACAAACTCCTCCCGATCCAAATCGGATCCCCACAACACTCAGAGATAAGAACAATGATTACAAGGCTACGAAGAGCGAGAACGACGAGTAGAGATTACCCGAACACGATCTCCTTCGAAAACGACCTTCAATCCTCCGTCTTCTTCTCCGAAGTTGTAATGGCACTCTTGCCTCCTTCTCTCTCAAACTTGTGTTGTCCAATGCGATTATCCTATTGTGAATTAGGGTTGAGAAAACTCAATATATCTCCCTAATCCCGCAACCAACCTGGACCGTTGGATTAGATCCAATGATGAAAACTCATCCAGAAATCTGCTTCAGCCCCCCGACACACAGAGTTCGGCCAGAACTCTGTGTGGGGCAACCAGTACTGGGTGGCCAAACCCTGGAACGGCCAGACCGAGTTCGGCCAGAACTCGGCCTGGGACCGAGTTTGGCCCGAACTCGGCAGAATTGGTCCAGAACCCCCTTTGGGGCAGCAGCAGCAACAACAACTACTCCCGAGCTTCTCCGACATCGGACGGCGCTCGTCGCACTCCGGGATCTTCTCCACATAGGTTGGGAACCCCACCCACTCCAACAAGCTCTTCCTCAACCGGCAGACCAAATGTGACTTGCCCTTCTCACAGAATCCCTCCGGCTGCTCCATGTACAACTCCTCATCAAGATCACCGTGGAGGAACGCCGTCTTCACGTCCATCTGCTCGACCTCCAAGTCGAAACTGGCTGCTAATGCTAGCACCACCCGAATAGACGAATGCTTGACGACAGGCGAAAAGATTTCATCATAATCCATGCCTTTCCGCTGACCGTAGCCCTTGACTACCAGCCTCGCTTTGTATCGAGGGCGAGTAGCATCATCCGTCTGCTTCACTCTGAACACCCATCGATTCTTCAAAGCCTTCTTTCCCTTTGGCAACCGTACCAGATCATTGCACACTATATAGATGCACAATGGATGTTGCAAAAACGCATCATCTGTCTTAAACTTATAGAATGTCCACACACGGGCGCTGTAATTTCAAGTGAGATTTCAAGACACGTGCGTGAATATGATATTCACCCTAAATTTTTTTCTATCTCTTTGGACAATGCATCAAACAATAATGCTGCTATGTCTTCTTTGTCAGTAATTTTTCAGCCTATTTTAGAATGTAGACTTATGCATGTTAGGTGTGCTTGCCATATAATTAACTTAGTTGTTAAAGAATGTTTAAAATTTTTTGAACCCCATTTAGACACTCTGCGACAATGCTTGCTCCACCTAAACTTGTCTCCAAGTAGACAACAAAGTTTTGCATGCACTTGCGCACATTTTGGTATGACTTTTAGAAGATTTGTGAAGGATATACCAAATAGGTGGAACTCCACCTACTTGATGTTGAAATCTGCAATTCCTTTTAAGAGTGCTATTACATATTATTGTACTTCGGATGTCACCTTTGACTATCAGGTTACTGCTGATATTTGGTAGCAGCTGAAAGTGTTTGTAAATTTTTAGAAGTTTTTTACAATGCTACATTAACTCTTTCTGGTGTTTATTATCCCATATCTTGCTTAGCTTTACGTGAACTTTGTAACATGTCTTATTTATTTTCTAAATATAGAGATTATCCAAATTTTGAATATGCGGTGAGAAATATGGAAGCCAAATTCAAGAAATATTGGGGTGAAGTACCTCTTTTATATTGTTTGGCTTCCATATTTGATCCTACAATCAAATTGGATGGCGTAGAGGTTTTATTAGATGGATATGGAGAATATATGGGTATAGACGTTACTGACATGAAGGCAGAAGTTAAAGTTGCTTTGGACATGTTAGTTATATTATACGAAGAAGGAGCAACGTCGACCCGACCAACTCAGGGGGGCTAGTAGTAGCTCCGGCTTGGCGTCTAAGCTATCAGCAGCCGGTCGCATACTACAAAGGAAGAAACAAAAACAATCTTCCCAACCTACTCAAGAGTTATCTGCTTACCTTAACTCTTATCAAGACGAAGATGAGACTCCAGATCACTTCGCCGTTTTAGAATGGTGGAAGAGACACGACAAGAGATTTCCTGTGCTTTCTAACATAGCACGTGATCTACTGATGGTTCCGGTGTCGACGGTAGCATCGGAGTCCTGTTTTAGTGCAAGTTCGAGGATGTTGAGCGATAGGAGGAGCCGTTTGAAGCCCGATATTTTGGAAGCAATCGTGTGCGTACAAGATTGGATGAATGCCGATAGAAGAACACAAAACCAGAAAGATGAAGAAGATCATGACGTCCACGAGCTGGATTTGGAATCGCTTTCATTGCATGAAGGCGAACAACAATGAGGCTACGGTGCAAGGTATTAGGTATGTACATTTAAACTTATACATTTCAATTTTAAATTTTAACTTATACTTTCAAAAACTATTTTTTATTTTTTACTTACACTATTCAAAATTTTAATTTTAACTTATACTATTCAAATTTTAACTTATACTTTCAAAAACTATTTTTTACTTTTAAAAAAAAACATTTTTTAACTCCGCCTAAGACAAACAAGCATTTGCCGGTCCCAAGCCCGGATAAAGGAAGAGGGAGAAATGTTTTTTTTTTTATAAATTTTTATAAACATTTGTATATATTTGTATAAACATTTTTGTATAAACATTTGTATTACAAACTATTACTAAATTATAAACATTTTTGTATTACTAAATTATAAACATTTATATAAATATTTTGTATAAACATTTTATAAACATTTTTGTATTACTATTCAAGTTACATTTTATAAACATTTTCCTCTTATACTATTCAAATTACAAACTTTTGTATTAAAAAATTTTATTAAAATTTTTCAAAAATAAAACATATTCCTAAATTAAAATTAAGTTACAAATTTTTAAAATTAAAATACAAAAGAAAAATGTTTAAAAAACCAAATAGAAAGAAAAAAAAACTGTTAAAAAAAAATCAAAAAATCGGGCCGGTCCGTTTCACCCGGCCTGAACCGGCCCGAACCGACCTAGGCCCGGACCGGCCCGTGGTCCGGTTCAGCCCGGACCGGCCTTCACTGGGTCCGGTCCAGTGGGCCGGGTTGGGTCGGGAAGTGCAAAATCGGGCCGGGCTTGGCCCGGACCGCAAAATTGACTGGGCCGGTCCTGGACCGGCCCGAACCCGGTCTGGCCCGCAGCCATTGGACCGTGGGCCGGACCGGACCGGCCCGAAATAACCTTGAGCTACAACCAGCGAAAGCTATAATGGACTCGTAATATTTGGTAACTCTAAGGCCAATTTTGGTGTTAACACCGTAAAATTTTTTTGATTAGAATTACAATTTTTCAAAGAAAAGAAAATATCAAACAATCAATTTCCTTTCCGTGAACAAAACGAGGCCTAATTGCGAAGGCCTATTGATTTTCAAAGTGGAATATTAAAATTATTCTTATTTTATATGGGGAGGTATAAATTTTATTTTTAAAAACTATAATAAATTAAGAACAATTTTAATAACATACCTTGCAAATTCGGAGACATTGTAAAAACTTTTTGGTAATTACAATTCCCTAATTTTATGCACAATAAGAGAATAGATTAACAAAAAACTACATCAAATCCTACTGTCTTTTTTTTATCATATATAAAAGATCTGAATTATATCTTTATTTTAAAATTGGTCTTTTTTTTTACTTTTAGTTTGTACCAAAGAATATTATCTAATTAAATTTGTTGAACTATAATTTAGTTTAATTATCAAAATGTCATATATATATATATATATATATATATATATATATATATATATATATATATATATATATATATATATATATATATATCACACTTGTCATGGAGTACTTCACTTGTTTGATGGACATTGCGGTACATAGTGGGAGGCTTGTCCCACTGTCAGGAAGGTCGAGCCACCTGTCACTCATCTTATCTATGCCGACGACCTCCTGGTATTCATACAGCCTTCTATGGAAGGTATGAATACGATCTCAGAGATTATGGGTGATCTGGAAGTTCTTTCAGGGCTCCAAATGAATCGAGAGAAGAGTCGGGTCTACTTCAGTTCCCTTTGTCCCCGAAAGGAGGAACGAGCTGTAGCTTTGGGGGTGGAGATGAGTAACCTGTCGGTGAAATACCTAGGAGTCCCTCTGACAGTCAACTATGCTCGAGACTAGGACTGTCATAGTATGGTGGAGTATGCCCAGAGGAGGGTTGAAGGATGGCAGGCTGCTGGTCTATCTTTTGGGGGATGCATTGAGTTGGTTCGATCAATTATCACGGCCCTGGCTCAGTTCTGGCTCCAGTCTATTCTGGTTTCTATCGCTATCCGGAAAGTGGAGAGGATCTGTGCCAATTTCATCTGGGGGGTGGGGGGTATGCATGCAATCTCTTGGGAGCAGCTTTGCCGGCCGAGGAAGGAGGGAGGGGTGGATCTTAGACCATTGTTGAAAATCAGGGAGGCCTCGACGCTGAAGCTGGCTTGGAGATTTATTAAAAGGGTCTCTTTGGGCTTACTGGATGCACATCAGATATGTAAAACAAGGAAACTTCTGGACATGTTCCACCGACAACAACTCTGTTACTTTCAAGCATATCTTGAGGCACATGGATGTTCTCAAATCCTCCATCAGGCGGAATATGAGAGATGGATCTGGAACGGACCTCTGGCTGGACCCATTGCTAGATCGACAATCTTTGTTAGAGATCCTGGGAGACCGGCTGCACAGGGAGGCTGGTAGGGGGTTGACTTACCAACGCATTATCAGGAATGGGGTATGGAGTCCTGAGACCTACCGATATACAGAGGAGCTTGGAGAGGTTATCTGCACGGTCGGGATTGATCCGTCGCTGCCAGCTGATTGTTGGATCTGGGATCCGCCGGGAGCTACTGGGGGTTCTGGAGAGTTCAGGTTCCAAAGCTGCTATAATCTTATACGGTATACTTTCCCTACTAGTACCGACTACTAGTTCATATGGTGCAAGGGACTGGCCAGAAAGATGCAGCTTTGTGTCTACCGATTACTGCTGGGTCGCCTGCTGACGAGGGACCGCCTCACCTCTTTTGGGATCCATGTGCCCAACCCAAAGTGAGTGTTATATGACTTGGAGAATGAATCTACGCGACACTTATTCTTTGAATGTGAGGTAGCTTGGCACATCTGGGACGAACAATGTCGTGCGTTGGGCGGATGTGACTCTGGAAGGAGAATCGGTGACATTATCAATGGGATTCAGGACCGGAGAGGGAGAGGGCAGGGCTGGTTCAAGACCGCTATAGTACGACTGGCAGCTGCTGTCTGGCATATTTGGAGGAAACGGAACCGTCGTATCTTCGAGGGACTTACCACCCCTCCTGTAGGCATCCTCCGTAACATTGAGTTTGATGTAAAAGATATTGAAACCTGATGAGTGGGAGTCCCACTCTGATTGTATGATTATGTGTTGAGTTTGGAATAAAATTTACTCTTTTTCAATATATATATATATATTGTTGATGTTTTTGCCTTTGGACTAGGAAAAATAGTCCCACATCGGCTACACCAAATGGTGAGTATCTCAATATAATGCATTGCTTGTGTTGAGGTGTGCATATGAGGTATGGTGGGGCACATGTGTGTACAATGTGAAAGTATTTTCCTAGAAGGAAAAAGAATTAATTCCACAATGATGCAAGTTGATTTTTGTTGTGCGGACTCGGACTCGGATTCGGACATGGACTCCAGGATGTCTCATGCATGCACGGGAGTGTTCGGGGGATAGGCGTGGACTGTCACACTTCTATGTTGATTGTGGGATGATCTAAAATATCAAACTCTATTTTTGAGTATTGGTATTTTAGTCCCACATCGGATAGGAGAAGAGGTGAAGTCTCAACTCCACTCTATAAATAGAGCCCCTTGGCCTCCTTTGAAACATGCACCAAGAAGAGAGTTAAGGGAGTCCATAAAGTCCAGGAAGCTCGTTCGAGTATCAAATTTTAACTTACGAGCGTTCCAGAAGTTCTTTGTGAACTTGCTGGTTCCTGGAAGCAGATCGTGGTGGGGCGAATCTTGCTTTGAGCAACGGTGATCTTAATCACTCCAGCAAGAACCTTTCCTCTTATTCTTTCTTCTTTCTTCTCCTTCATCTGAGTTGTAACTCAGTTCTGTCCGTCTGCAACTGCGATTGTAAGGAAGAACGTGAGATTTATTTTCTGAACTCAGTTTTGTCCGTCTGCAACTTCGATTGCAAGGAAGAACGTGAGATTTATTTTCTGAACTCAGTTCTGTCCGTCAGTAACTGCGATTGCGAGGAAGAACGTGAGATTTATTTTCTGTTATTGTTGCTTTTGTAATCAGATTCATACTATAGTGTTCCTCTTGGATCTCGAGAATTATTAGAAGGTGAAACATATGCATGAACCTCTGATCTCGACGTCGAGTCTACCATCTTTGATCAAGCCCCGGGACTGACAATCTCAAAGAAAGATCCTTGTAGATGGAAAACTCTCGTGCTTCTCTCATCGATACCAGCTTTAACAAGTTGGAGAAATTCGACGGAGAACATTTCCAAATCTGGAAGAGGAAGGTCACCCTTAATCTTCAACTCGTGGACGTAGACCATGTATTGATTGAAGATGAACCGACGATTCCAGAAAGAGGAACTGCCGATGCTATTGCTACTGCACTCGTCAAGCAGAGCAAATGGAAGAGAGATCATATCATCTGTAAACTGCTGATTCTTAATTCTATGGAAGACTCTCTGGCAGAGTTATATTCCAAGAAGGTGAAGGCCAAAGAGATCTGGGATTCTTTGGATAAGCTATATGAAGATGATGAGAACAGGTCCAAAATCTTCATCGTCGAAAAGAACCACAAGTGGCTCTTCAAAGACGAGATGACAATGCTACCTCAAGTGAAGGAATTCTTGAAGTTGCGACAGAAGTTAGATGACGAGAAGATGCCCCTCGTCGACAAGTTTATCGTTGGAGGGATAGTCTCGAAACTTTCTGCTGGTTGGAGCAACTTCTATGCTAAAATGCATCGGAAGAAGCTGGACATTAGCTTGGAAGATCTCCTACAAGAGATCTACGTTGAGGACGAAATGCGATCTCAACAGAAGATGGACTCTCTGTCCAAACAACTGGCTAAGGCCAACTTGGTACAGACAAGAGAGTTCAAAGGGAAGTAGGTGGCTTCTCATCACAAGAAGAAGGACTCCACTAATCTGAAAGTGAAGGGTCCTTCGTTCAAGCAACAGAAGTCCAAGTCCCACTTGACTTGCTTTAATTGTGGCAAGAATGGCCACTATAACAGTGAATGCAAATCCAAGCCCAAACAAGCTGAGCAAGGTGAGCCTAGCAAGGTTTCCATGGTTTCTAACATTGTTGCTATGATTGCTCAGGTCACAGCTGTGGGGGCTGACTCTGACTGGTGGATAGACACTGGTGTGACCTGCCATGTCTGCTATGGTAAGGAATGGTTCGTCACGTACCAGCCAACTTCTGAAAAAGTTATCATGACGAACCAAGCTCAAGCTAAAGTTCTGGGGATCGGAACTGTGGAACTGAAACTCACATCCGGGAATACTCTGACGCTTCAAGGTGTGAAGCACGTTCCGATGATTGCAAAGAACTTGATCTCTGGAAGCCTGCTTAGCAATGCAGGCTTGAGGATGGACATCAATGCTGGCCAGATGGTGACGTCCAAGAAGGGAACATACTTCGGAAAACTTTTCAAACCGAAGGGATGTTCAAAATTCAGCTTGTAAATCAATCAAATGTAATCAATGCAATCGCTCTTTCTGATTATTCTCTTGAGTTGTGGCATAATAGGCTAGGACATGTTCACTGTAAAAGAATTAACAAAATGTCCAGTCTAGGACTTATCTCCAAATATGGGGGTAAGGTAGAGAAGTGTGTAGTATGTGCTCAGACAAAGATCACAAGGAAACCCTTTCATCGGGTCAATCGAAGCACAGATCTTCTGGAGTTGGTGCACTCCGATATCTGTGACTTCAAGCAATTCTCTACAAAAGTCGGGATGAAGTATTTCATAACCTTCATCGATGACTTCTCAAACACTACTAAAATATTCTCTATTAGCGATGTCGTTTAGCGACGGAAGGAAATTCCGTCGCTAACTATATAATATAGCGACTCCTTTCTAACGACGTCGCAAAACGTCGCTGAATAGCGACGTTCAGCGACACTAGATAAAGTATGTCGCGGAATAGCGACGTTCAGCGATATATTAAGAAAATATGTTGCTTATATTAAAATTCTTGCGACGGTTAGCGACGTCCACTGTTGACGTCGCTAACTTTTTTACTTAGGGCACAGGCCTCTTTTTTTCCCCCTCACTCGAAAAATCGAAAACTCGAAACACTTTTTTTCCCCCTCCACCCCGGCGACTCCCTCCCCCCGGTGACTCCCTCCCCCCCCCCGGCGACTCCCTCCCCCCGTCGAGCTCCTCCTTCTCGAGCTCCTCCTCCCCCAATCCGAGCTACTCCTCCTTTCCGACGGTAAACCCTAACCTAATTGCTCCTCCTCCTCCTCCTCCTCCACACACACACACACACACACACACACAGAGACACACACACACACACACACACACACGGAGGGTGACACACCAAGTATTTATGGAAATGCCCAATAGGTCATTTAGAATCCTAATTTCAGTTTTGTGCATAAATGAGGGTAGGTTAGTCATGGTTAATGTATCCCAATTGGTTTTCATATGGATTCCTATATATATCTATGTATTTTTGACCCACAAGTCATGTATATATGTAAATATATATAAATTAGTATATATTTATGTATGTGGACTATTTTAGATAAAAGTTTATAAATATATAGTGTGTGCGGTTGTGTCTTGTGTGAGAGTGAGAGAGGGGGAAGCATGGCAAGTTATTAGCTATCCATTTGGCCTTTGGTTTGTGTGTTTGTGGCTTGGATTGGTGGTTGGTTGTTTGTGGTTATGTGTGTTTGTTTGAAGAAAGGGATTAGATATTGTTTTAATAGTGTGTTTGTGCTTGTGATGAGATGTGAGAGTGTGTGAGTGTATGATTGTATTTTTTTAGTGTGTGTTTGAGGAAGGGGAGGTTAGATGTGGTAGTGTGGTAGTATGGTAGTGTGAGTGTGATTGAAGAGGGATATTGAGATAAGTGTTAGAGAGAGAGAGAGAGAGAGAGTGTGTGTGTGTGTGTGTGTGTGTGTGAGTAAGAAAGGTGAGAGGGATTTAGATATGGTAGTGAGTGTTGTGTGTATGTTAGAGAGGGTATGATAGAGTAGCAAGAGGGGGGGGGGAACAAGTGGTTGCAAAGGCAGTCGCAGCAGCAGCTTGTGCTGCAGGGTAGTAGCAGCTGTAGCTGCAATGCCAGCAGCAGCTGCTAACAGCAGTAGCAAGAGCAGTGAGGGCAGCAGCTGCAATAGTGACTAGAAGCTAGTGTCTCTTATTATGTTGGGGGGTGTGATTTTGTTTTAGGATGAGTATGTTAGTGTCTACACATAAGTTAGTATTCTAAGTTAGATATTTAGGATAGTATCCTAGGCACTAATTTAATATCTTGTTTAGGATGTTAGTATCCTAGAGTTAGATAGGTGAGTTAATATCTTAGGATACTAGAAGTTAGTATCCTAGATAGGTTAGTTAGTGTCTTGGATATGTTAGTTAGTATCCTATTTATCCTAGATAAGTTAGTATCCTAAGTTAGATATCTTAGGGTAGTTAGATTATGCTAGTATCTTGAGGGTATCAAGATAATAGGATATTAGGATATGGGCTAGAAGTTAGTACCCTAAGTTAGTATCTTGGCTAGAATTTGGTATCCTAGGATAGTTAGATATCCTAGTATCTTAAGAGTGTCCTAGATTAGTCTATGGTAATAGGATACCCTATAGGGTATATCTCTATGTAAATATTAGAGTATCTTAGGAGTGTTGGTATATTGTTAGAACGGTAGAGTTAGTATCCTAAGGTATCTAAGGTATTAGCAAATTAATGAGAATTACCTATAGCCTAAGGATAAGGTATTAGCTAAGGTAATGGGTATGATGTTAAGGCAGGTGGATAGATACTAGCCTAAGGTAGATGGTAATATCTATTAGCCTAAGGTATTGAGTTATCTACTAGCCTAAGGGTAGGATATTACTAGGATATGGTATTATCTAGTATCTAAGGTAAAGTGGATGTTAAGGTATTAGTTACCTAGACTAAGATATTGAGATTCCAACTTAAGGTATTGGTATTGGGATACCAATAGCGATAAGGTAAATGGTACCTTGGTAGGTAATGACAAGAAATAGGATATTTGACTTAGATTTGACCTTGTTTGACCAAGGTTGACTATTTTGACTGAAAGTCAAAGTAGAGTCAATATCTGACCTAGATTGGACTAAGAGTTGACAAAGTCTGCTATAGGTCAACCCTTGACCTAGTTTGACTTTGTTTGACTTAGCTTGACCTAGTTTGACTTTGTTTGACTTAGTACAACCTAGTTTGACCTAGATTGCATATCATGCACTAGAAATCATGCCTAATATTGTTATTAGTAACTGTCCGCTACTAATGTGTGTCCCATAATAAGACATAATATACGAATTTGTGCCTATTGGATAATGTGTGTCCATCTTTGCAGAATTATTTCTAAATGGATATGAATTACTACTTGCGGAATCGTTCATGGATGTACAATCGTCGTCCTGATGATATAAGTGGTGTACGGGATGAATACATAGCGGGAGTAGAGCAGTTCCTGCAGTTTGCTAAGGCGTTCCCTCGGTACATGGACGGCACCAAAATTAAGTGTCCGCGTGTGAAATGTCATAACGTGAAATATTATCCAGAAGTGGAAGTGACATATCATTTGTACTCGAGGGGTTTCACGCCTAATTACTATCAGTGGACCGCACACGGAGAACTTGTGTCTTTAGCATCAGAGCCGGAGCCTTATGTTGAGCCGTATATGCATGCGGGACCTAATTTTATTTCAGATAATCATGCATACGACGACGGGTGCGTGAACATGGTTTTCGACGCTGCGGGGCCTAGTTTCGTTCATGATGCAGCTGAAGAGGCACCGAATGTCGATGCTGCAAAGTTCATAGAATTGCTGGAGAATGCAAGGACTCCATTGTATCCTGGTTGTGAGGATCATTCATCGTTGGAGGTGGTTACAAGACTGTTGAGCATTAAGTCAGATTTTAACATGTCGCAAGAATGCTACAACCGAGTGTTGGAGTTGATTATAGAGATCTTGCCGGCGGGTGCTAAGTTACCTAAAGACTTCTATCGGTCTAAGAGGATGGTGAGATCGCTCTGGATGGGATACGAGAAAATCGATTCTTGTCGCAATGGGTGCATGCTGTACTACAAAGACGACAAGGACGCATATGTATACAGATTTTGTGGTGCTGATCGCTATAAGACAACTAGTACAGAAAGGTCTACCAGTGCAAGAAGACCGACCGATTCCGATGACGAAGCATTTTTGTCGTCTGGTATGTTTTCTATGACGGACATCATTTTATATATAATTGGATAGAATGTTTAATACTAATAATAGATAATATATTTTAACAGGTAAAAAAGGGTGAGGACCCCAACATGGTGACCGTCTTCCTGGTCACCCATCGGAGGGCTGGGGAGTTCATTGACGAGAGGACGACGCAGACATATGTACGTTCTATTCTTTATATTAATTTACTATAATTTAGAAAATAGGAAAATAGATATTATAGACTTTAGCAAACACTTATACGTTAGTAAACATTGTTCTAGGCCGAGTTTGTTCGACGATAAGAAGAGGCGGCTGCTGCTGCTAGTGCGCCAGCAGAGGGAGGGACTGGTACTTCCTCCCACCGCCTACAGCTCCATCACCGGACGAGCTCTGGATGACCGCCGTTGGCGGTCTTCAGAAGGGTACGTACTACGGTACGAGATCCTACGGCGCCTATTTGACTTCAGAGTCATCCCGGGCCCCCTCTATCAGTGCACAGTCTCCAGCTTCGCAGGCGTCATCACGAGCGCAGGATGTGTGCAGAAAGCTCCACGAGCTGTGTCGCGAGTTGCAGCAGCAAATTTCTGAGGCAGTTGGGGCAGAGCGACGATCCGACAATCCGATGATCACCGGACGATTTGATGCGGTCGAGCGCAGTATACAGGAGCTGATGAGTCTGCAGCAGGCTACAGCTGCCAGCTTGCATACGCTCACCGAGTCTACGCAGCACACAGAGCGTAGACAGGTCGAGCTGGAGGGATCGCAAAGGACCGTGGCTGCCTCACTCACCCAGCTGCATACTTCTCTTGAGGAGAGTACTCAGAGGATGGTGAGTACCCTTGCTGCGCATGGTGACCGACTGTGAGAGCTGGAGCAGATACGTCCTCCTGGTCCATCGACGGCATCGACTCCAGACGTTGCACTGCCTCATACTGCCCCTACGGTGCATCTCACATAGGCGCGGTATGAGTACATGCTATCCCAGATGCGCGACAGGTGTCCACAGTGATTTTATTGATTTTTTTATGAGTTGTATGTATTGGCCCTATGGGCAAATTGTTTATTGGTACACATTTGTTTATACACTTGGTGGGAGACTTTTTATCATCTTCCATTTTTATTGTACTCTATTGGATGTTTGTGATGATGTGTGTCTGTGAAGTATAGTTTGTTGGATATTTACGTTGTGATATTTACTTTGTTGGTATTTTCATTGTGATATTTACTTTGTGATATCTGCGACGGGGATGACAAATATACCTACGCTGGGTTATAAGCGATGGTCTGATATACAAAGGAGGTGCTGCCCAAAATTTAAAAAATATAATGTGTATTTTTGTGATGATGTGTGTCTGTGTTTACAGTGTATGTGAAATGCAGTGTTCGGAACCATCGATAGTTTCGATTACTGTTGTATGTTTTATCTTGGACAGAAAGAGCAACTGTTCAGGGTGTACTTCTGAGAGCTTCATTTTCACATCCTTCACTCTCTCGGGACGTCGTACAGGATCCCGAGAAGGTGAAGGACGTGAAGAGGAAGCTCTGAGAAGTGCACCCTGAACTGTTGCTCTTTTTATCCAAGATAAAATATAGAACAGTAAGCGAAACTGTCGATGGTTCGAATACTGCACTTCACACACACTGTTAACACAGAAACACAGCATAACAAAAATACATATTTTATTTTTTAAAATTTTTTTTTATTATTCTGCGACGTATAGCGACGGATAGCGACGTCTTAGCGACGTATGAGGACGTCGCTATACGTCGCTGATTAGCGGCGATACGTCGCTGATTAGCGGCGTTACGTCGCTGTACGTCGCCAAATTGCTGACGTGGCAGGCATGCCACATCATCACGTAAATAGAACAGGACGTCGCTACGTAGTCGCCCGACGTCGCTAAGTTTGCGACGTAAACTTTCGTCGCTCTACGTCGCTAAATTTGCAACGCCTTAGCGACACGACTTTGACGTCGCAAATAGCGACGTAGAGCGACGCATGTGCCATCTGCGACTTGCTTTTAAGCGACCTTCATTTTTCGTCGCTAAAGTCGTCGCTAATTAAGATTAGCGACGTATTTTCCATTATTAGCGACGTACCGTTACGTCGCTAATTTGCCTTATTTTAGTAGTGAAAGTACGCGTTCGTCTACTTGCTCAAGTCTAAAGACGAAGCGTTCGAGAAGTTCAAGGAGTTCAGGGCCGAGGCTGAACGGCAAACTGGACAACAACTCAAGAGGCTAAGAAGTGATCGAGGCGGAGAGTATCGGTCTCATGAATTCACATTGTTCTACAAAGAATATGGAATCATAAACGAGACTACTGCTCCGTATTCTCCTCAATCTAACAGAGTAGCGGAGAGGAAGAACAAAACGTTGACAGAAATGATGAACTCAATGCTGCTTATTGCGGGTCTTCCTAAATGCTATTGGGGAGAAGCTGCATTGACGGCCACTTTTATTCTAAATAGAGTGCCGTATGCAACTTCGGACGTAACTCCTCATGAACTTTGGTTCAAAGTCAGACCTAACTTGAATGTCATTCGAGTGTGGGGGTGTCTGGCTTATGTGAAGCTCCCAGATCTGAAGATTCAGAAGCTGGGGACAAGGACTACGAAGACGATCTTCTTGGGGTATGCCGAGAAGAGTGATGCTCAGAGATTTCTTGATATTGAGTCAACATATCATCGAATCTCGCGATGCTGAATATTTTGAAGACAAGTTTGTATGGCACAAGAACATTGTTCTAACGGACATTCCGGAGAATGATGAAGGTGCAAAGGTGACTGAGATCTTCAATGAGCCAGTTGTCCAAGATGAAGTTGTTACTGAGGAGACAACGATTGAACCATAACTCCCTGAGCCATCGTCGAAGCGAGCGAGGAGGCCGAAGAACTTCGGAGATGACTTCATCACCTATCATGTGAAAGCAGATCCGCTTACCTATGATGAGGCGGTAAAGACCAGAGATATTATTTTCTGGAAGGAGGCGATAGACAATAAAATTGAATCAATCACCTCCAATAACACTTGGGTGTTGGTTGATCTACCTGAAGGAGCAAAACCTATCGGATGCAAGTGGATCTTCAAGAAGAAGATGAAAGCTGATGGAACCATTGACAAGTTCAAGGCCAGGCTAGTGGCAAAGGGGTTTTCTCAGAAGCAGGGGATCGACTACTTTGACACGTATGCTCCAGTAGCCCGGATGACCACCATCAGAATGTTGATTGCTCTCGCAGCGATACATAAGATGGTGATACATCAGATGGATGTGAAAACGGTATTCCTGAATGGCGAGCTGACCGAAGAGATCTACATGCAACAACCAGAAGGGTTTGTCATCAAAGGTCTTGAAGACAAAGTTTGCAAGTTGGTTAAATCTTTGTACGGTTTAAAACAAGCTCCCAAAATGTGGCATGAAAAGTTTGACAATGTCATAAGATCAAATGGCTACAGGGTCAGTGAAACAGACAAGTGTGTCTATACGAAGTTTGCTGACGGAAGAGGAGTCATCGTTTGTCTATACGTGGAAAATATGCTAATCCTAGGTACGGATATAATCTGTATCACGAAGACAAAGAAGTTCCTCTCGACGAAATTCAGTATGAAGGACTTGGGGGATACTGATGTTATCTTGGGACTCAAGATCATTCGGACAGACACTGGACTAGCGCTATCACAGTCTCATTATGTTGAGAAGATGATCACTCGTTACGGGTATCAGGATCTTCCAGGGATCGATACGCCGTACAAGTGTGATCTGAAGCTGAAGCCTAATTCAGGCGAAAGTGTCAGGCAGCTGGAATATGTAAGCGTAATCGGGAGTTTGATGTATATTACTACTGCCACAAGGCCTGACATAGATTTTGCTATGGGAATGCTGAGTCGTTTCACGAGCAACCCAGGCATTGAGCACTTGAAAGCTGTGAAACGGGTTATGAGATATCTCAAGAAGGCTCAGACATATGCACTGCACTACAGCGGAGATCCACAGGTAGTAGAAGGCTTCAGTGATGCTAGCTGGTGCTCAAAAGTGGAGAGCGAGAGGTCCACAGGTGGATACATTTTCACAATGGGTGTGTCACGACCCGCACCCGGATATATGGGTAAGAATACGTGGGCTACGCCCAGCCTATGCCGCAGTATCGGCGGTAGAGCGCTGTCAAGTACCCTAAACTAACTACAACATCTAAAGATCCATAACTAGAAATGTACTCATGTCACATCACGAAAACTAAGGAAGATAAGACAAGAACTAATAACAATATCATTAGAACAACTAGAATCTACAAGGATCATAAGACAGAAAAAATAAAGAAGGAACAACAAGACTAACTAAGGATAACTACCAGACAACTCACATAGAAGAATAGTGAGATCCACCTCAGCTAGCAACATCATGAAGTCCAATACTGAGGGCACAACTACTCCTAAAATTTTGTCAACATATCCAGTCAGGATGAAACGAGCACAAATCTCAAATAACAGTTCTAATTATACGATATTGAAAATATAGCAGTAAATAGAGAGAATATACAAGAAATTATGAAATGTACATGTGAGTATCATGGCAAGGTAAGCTGTAAATCTAGAGCTAGAACAAGCCAAGTAAAACTGATCATGGCATGTACAAGAATCAAGAATCGTCTATCTAAGTGTGTGAGTACTAGCTATAACATGTGGCCGGCTTGGGTCTGCACAAGATCATGATCTAGCCAATCATATGTATGGTGTATGATTGGCATTCACAAGGTTCACAAAATATACAATGTGGGTATTGACCACACATCTACACTAATACTCCCCGTCCCCGACTAGTATAGTGGATCCAACCATGACACATCATGATACGCGATTCTCTGAGAGGGTAGCTAGCCTTCATAGGAATCGTGTCTATACAATGCACAAGGAACAAGAAATACTTGCACAAGATATACCAAGGAAAGCGAGGAATAACATCTCATGACGGGATCCAGAGAAATACCAATCCGTGTGAACAATGTGTCAAAAGAACAAGGATATCTATACTAAATACAAGAAACATAGACGATATCATAAAACAGAAATATTATCAGAGAATGTACTCGCCTGCGATATGGTGGAATATGTCAACTGAGTCCTAGAACAGTGCCTCGAGGACCTATAGGTGGAATATTGTATCAATATAAGGGTTTGGAAGTAAAATCAAGTCATACTAAGTTAAACTAGGTCAAGGCAAGTCAAAGCAAGTCAAGGGTTGACTTACAGTTGACTTTTGGTCAACTGGTCAACTCTGGTCAACTCTAGGTCAAACTAGGTCAAATGTTGACTCTACTTCGACGTTCAGTCAAAGTAGTCAACCATGGTCAAACAGGGTCAAGACTAGTCTCTATAAACATCTACAGGGTCAACACATCAATTTCAGTGATTGTGAAATCACTGGAATCGATGGATCTCAAAATACAAACAAAAGAGAAAGATTATAATAATAATAGGATAAAAACCTACAGATTTTGTCGGATGGTGAAACCAACATCACCAACGTGTCCAGAATGGTCAAATCAGCTAGGATAGCCTATCCATAAGTCCAATTTGGACACAGGGGCAAAAAGGTAATTTTGGGTCAAAATGGTGTCCGTATCGGACCCGCTTTGCACCGAAAAATGTGCAAGAATACTAGTCTACCAAACCTAACAAATTATATGTCCACGAATCTAGAATGACGATACGAACCCAACGGTATATCCAGAATTGGATTTCGTTGACCCGATCTCAAATTGGTCCGTTGACCAGGACATTAAAATTCCGATTTGTACGGAAAAGCGTGTCGGAGCCAATGTCCTCAAAATTCAGCAAATTATATGTCAACCAGTCCATAATGACGATATGAACTCAACGGTATGTCCAGAATTGGATTTCGATGAGCCGATCTCAAAATGACCCGTTGATCCGGATATTGGTATCCTACTTGTACCTAAATACGTGCTGGAACCAATGTCCACTAAAATCTAGAAAATTATATGTCAACGAGTCCAGAATGACGATACGAACTCAACGGTATATCCAAAATTGGATTCCGATGAGCCGGCGTCAAAACGTTTCGTTGACCCGGACTGTGGGGCCTATTTTGCACCGAAATACGTGTCAGGGCTCACGTCCTCCAAATCTAACAAATTTATATGAAAACATGCCAGAACGAAGCCACGAGTCTATTGGTGGTTTCATAAATTGAATCCGGAGTCCCGAGTTCAAAAATAGAATTTTATAACTTGGAAATTATAAATTCGGACGACCAACTTTGGCGTCGAATTCAACCAATCAAACGTGCTCACAATGAAACGAAACTGGAGGGGTAGGAAGAGGGTTATACCAGCTTTGCATAGGAACCGGTAGCATACCAGACGGAGCTGCGATGGAGGAGATACGAACCGACGAAGTTGGCTCCGCAAAACTGTCCAAAAATAACACAATTTAAACGGTCAACTTGGTGGCCGATTTTGATGTATCAAACGACAAAATTAACGGGTGGAATTTAAGGGGAGTGAAGAGCTATATACCAAGATTCTAACGGAGTGAAGAAATCGCCGATCCAACGGTCAGATTGTCCGAAAAATCTGTACGAAGTCGCTGCGACGAGGCGCACATTCAGACTTCGATTCCGCGCGCGTCACGACGGGATCCCGTGCAAAACGCTCGAATCGTGTGTTTCACGCGTCGGGGAAGAAGGCGCACACCACGGGGAGGCCGTTGGATGTTCGCCGGAGTGGGGGTGGCTGGCCACGCGGCGTACGGCGGCGCACGGTGGCCCGTACGCGCGCGCTTGCTGTTGCGTCGCTGCTGTGGTGTTGCAGCAGCTGCTGCTGCGTGGACCACGCGGGGGCGCGCGGTAGGCGCGGTTGTGCCCGACGACGGTGGGGGCGGTTGGCCGTGGCGGTGTTGGAGGGTAGCTCGGCCAGGTAGGAAGAGGAGGTGAAGGGAAGAGGGTGTTGCTGGTGGTGGTGATGGTGTTGGTTGTTTTGAATGAAAAAAAATAAATGAGGAGTGAAGGAGGAGGAAATAATAAAGAAGAATATGAAGAAGGAGTTGGGGGGGTGTTCTCGGCTGGTCGTGCACAGGAAGGGGGAGGGGGTTGTGTGTGAGAGGATTTGAGGTGAAAGAGAGAGGTAATAATATTTTATATATATATATATATATATATATATATATATATATATATATATAAAGAGATATTTATAGAGAGAGATATATATATTATTAGAGAGAGATATTTAGAGAGAGGGGTGGTTGGCTGTACATGGGGGGGTGGTGTGTGTTGGAGTTATTTTAGGAAGAGAGAGAAAGGGGGAGTTATATATATATAAAATATATATATATATATATATATATATATATATATATATATAAAAGAGAGAAATAGAGATATTTGTAGAAAGATATTTAAAAATAGAAAAAAGTGGAAATTTATGTGGGGTATTTGGGTAGTCACGAGAGGACAACATGGAGCTTGGATTCGGGTTCGGTCGAGCCGGATCGGGTCAAAATCGGACATGGTGCAATATTTGTATTAAAATAGGTATTTATGATCATGGAAAAATAAGTAGCATGTGGGGGCTCAATAAATGGGACACAAGTGTCATGCGGGTAGTAGGCTTCGTGTGGGCCATGTCCATATTTGGGGTCGACTAGGTTGGGTTGATGTCGGGTCCCAAAATTAAATTGGAAGTCAGGTCACAATTTACGGTGGATAATTAAATGGTCTAAATTGACCCAAAAGTTGTGCGAAAAAAATGAAGCACAAGATGGTGTGTCTGAGTGGGACACGAGGGTCATGGGTGAAGAGCGTCTCGAGTAGATCAGGCATGACAAGTTGGTTTTAAGAAAAAGACTAGTCTGGTGCTCCTAGATTAAAAGTCATTGTAACGTGCAAACGATGCTCAAAGATAAAAATGAGAATAATTATTCAACGATTAATTGGTCTAAGTTGACCCGAGGTTGCGCAATACAAAAAGGGCACAAGGGAGCGAGTTCGAGTGGGACACGATATATCATCATGAAGATAATCTCGTCTACTACAAACTTCAAGAAGAAAGTTTCCAGAGACTGGCATCCCTGATGCTCTAGAAATCCAAGTCACGGTAAAGAGCATTTAATCAAATAATAATATCTATTACAAATAATTGAATTATAAAATTGAAAAAAAATAAGCCCTAAATTTAGGAGCTTACAATCCTACCCACATTATAAAAATTTCGTCCTCGAAATTAAAATCATCCAATAGGTCAAGCTAAAACATGCAACTGCTATGGCTACAGTACTCAATCTGCTACCTTTGTGATCGCCTATGCTGTTTCTCTCTACAATCATTGGTTCAGGTTCAACAAGCTTCTTCCATAAAAACTATGTCTATTTTACCCCTAAGAATCTTCATATCAATAAGAACCTTTACATATATTCTAAAATATAGGTCATCCTCGAGATACTATATATCAGCAATACTTGGCCATCAACCAAAATTCCAATCTCAATAGATTTGTTTGTTTCCTTATCCCATCCTAAGTATCTTTATCCTATTAATCACAAGCTCCATGAAATTATACATTCAAAACATATTCTTGGCATTGAGCCTTCTCTTTTTTACTCAAGAACTCCTGAATAAAAACCCTCAAATTTAAACTCTTAATTCATTTACCAAATTATTTATTACTTATGTCCATGTTTTGTTCCTGCTATCTTTCGATCTTGCACGCAATGTTATCTCCTTCCATTTCATTCCATATGTCGATCTATCCTCCAATCATAAGTAAATGGTTTGTAGATAATCAATAATCACTTGGTCATCAAAGTCTTACAATGTTCAACCCTCGAATCTAAGCACAAGATTCTAATCCTTAATCCATAGTCACAAATATAATATTCCTTACTCCTTCTTAGATACCTTAAAATCAATCTATATTATCAAACTAATCATTCTTAATGGTTTCTAAGTCCACTATAGTCAGTCACTCATATCTGTCCTATAAGCTTAACCCAATGAATCCCCAAGAAATATACTCATCACAATCACACATAATAACATATTATAGTTACACTACAGAATCTGTTAACAAGGTTTGGCTATTCGATCATAAAAAATAGAAGGTAACAATGGCCTAAGACTGGGTCTAGCAATCCATATCAATATTCAGACAAGGTAAGGGTCAAGCAAGACAGAAAAGATTGTCGAAGTATTTTCAAGAATAGTACGAGGCCAAACGAGATGCATAGGACGTAGTCAAAGTAAAACTCAAGAACCATATACCTCCGAAATTATGTCACATGAAGTTACTATCGCGCTAGTATGCATCTGGCTGCGATTAACTTCCTTGTCCCATAATGCGACAGATGGCTGCAGTGCACAGCTGTCACGCCAGATAATATAAGTTCCTGAACTTAACTTGGCCAAATCCGTAAAATATTTCCAAACAATTTTTGCAAAATAAAAGAGAAGATGTTAGTCAAAATGCTTAGGGAGTGGTCCAAGTAGAATTCGAGAAACATATTTAAGCATGATGCCGTTAACCGAAGTCATGCCTCGCCAGTATTTCTCTGGATGCAAACTCCTGATTCCGTAATACAAGGATAAATTACTTTTTGAATTTTTCTTTAATCAACTCATGAGGCACCTTCAACAATTACCAGAAAGGACAAGAAGAATTACCCAAGTGGTTAGCGAATAAGAGTTTAGTCAAATCATAGGAAGATGGAACACAAACAATCATGTTAAGAAAATCCTAATTGTGGCTGTAGATAGACAGAGTTAACCAAGACGGGGAAGAATGATGATAAGAATTTGTTCTTGCTCATCCGGTCATAACAAACTGATCCGATTTAAAATATAATCTGATAACCATATACGTCTTCCTGAAATTATGTTGCCAGAATTTTTGCCACGCCAGTAAGCATAGCTGCAATAAACGATGGAGTCCATAACTTGGGTATATATCCTATAATTATGTCATCTAGATTCCTTACCACGCCAACCGATATGGCTGCAAGGAAATCTAAATTCCATAACTAGGATAGTATATCCAACATCGGGCTCCACGTCCCTGTCGTGCTAGCTCGTATGACTGCGATAAATTCTAAACTCCATAAATAAAGTAGACATTTACCTTATCAGGATATACCTTAATTCAATCCACAAAATTTATCTCGATACAAGATCAAAGTCAACAACGAACATCAGGAATCAAATCAACAACAAATCGAGAAAGTGTAAATGGAGGTAAGCGGAAACAGATTCCGAGATAGGATTTTGAAAAAGGTTCTCAGGAGAAGTCCCAAAGGTACTATCTAGGTCAAGATTGAAAGTTATGAAATATAATCTAAATAATCTCAACCTTGATATAAGATTGGCAATTCATATTTGATTCTCAACCTAGAGGATATATAAGTTCAACTTATACCTTCCCTCTGGGATCCACAACTCATCCCAAGAAAGAATAAAGTTTGATACGGACAATATTTCAAAAATCAAGATGAATGGAAACAAGTGAGAAAAGATTTGAAAAGCTTTCGAATAAGATTCCCAGGGGTCATCTTTGAAATCTACCAAGAGTTCCTAATACGTGACTGAGTACCAAATTCCTAAAATATTCCATGACTTAACCTTAATCCTAGGGCAGGCTCGCAGTAGTACAGATAAGCTCAAGTACTACCACGACTTCGCATTAATAGCAAAGACTGACCTGCATGGGCCACCACTAAAAACGTGTCACGACCCGCACCCAGATATACGGGTACGAATACGTGGGCCACGCCCAGCCTACTTCGCAGTATCGGCGGTAGAGCGTTGTCAAGTACCCTAAACTAACTACAACATCTAAAGATCCATAACTAGAAATGTACTCATGTCACATCACGAAAACTAAGGAAGATAAGACAAGAACTAATAACAATATCACTAGAACAACTAGAATCTACAAGGATCATAAGACAGAAAAATAAAAAAGGAACAACAAGACTAACTAAGGATAACTACCATACAACTCACATAGAAGAATAGTGAGATCCACCTCAGCTAGTAACATCATGAAGTCCAATACTGAGGGCACAACTACTCCTAAAATTTTGTCAACATATCCAGTCAGGATGGAACGAACACAAATCTCAAATAACAGTTCTAATTATACGATATTGAAAATATAGCAGTAAATAGAGAGAATATACAAGAAATCATGAAATGTACATGTGAGTATCATGGCAAGGTAAGCTGTAAATCTAGAGCTAGAACAAGACAAGTAAAACTGATCATGGCATGTACAAGAATCAAGAATCGTCTATCTAAGTGTGTGAGTACTAGCTACAACATGTGGCCGGCTTGGGTCTGCACAAGGTCATGATCTAGCCAATCATACGTGTGGTGTATGATTGGCATTCACAAGGTTCACAAGATATACAATGTGGGTATTGACCACACATCTACACTAATACTCCCCGTCCCCGACTAGTATAGTGGATCCAACCATGACACATCATGACACGCGATTCTCTGAGAGGGTAGCTAGCCTTCGCAGGAATCGTGTCTATACAATGCACAAAGAACAAGAAATACTTGCACAAGATATACCAAGGAAAGCGAGGAATAACATCTCATGACGGGATCCAGAGAAATACCAATCCGTGTGAACAATGTGTCAAGAGAACAAGGATAACTACACTAAATACAAGAAACATCATAAAACAGAAATATTATCAGAGAATGTACTCGCCTGCGATCTGGTGGAATATGTCAACTGAGTCCTAGAACAGTGTCTCGAGGACCTATAGGTGGAATACTGTATCAATATAAGGGTTTGGAAGTAAAATCAAGTCATACTAAGTCAAACTAGGTCAAGGCAAGTCAAGGGTTGACTTACAGTTGACTTTTGGTCAACTGGTCAACTCTGGTCAACTCTAGGTCAAACTAGGTCAAATATTGACTCTACTTCGACGTTCAGTCAAAGCAATCAACCATGGTCAAACAGGGTCAAGTCTAGTCTCTATAAACATCTACAGGGTCAACACATCAATTTCAGTGATTATGAAATCACTGGAATCGATGGATCTCAAAATACAAACAAAAGAGAAAGATTATAATAATAATAGGGTAAAAACCTACAGATGTTGTCGGATGGTGAAACCAACATCACCAACGTGTCCAGAATGGTCAAATCAGCTAGGATAGCCTATCCATAAGTCCAATTTGGACACAGGGGCAAAAAGGTAATTTTGGGTCAAAACGGAGTCCGTGTCGGACCCGCTTTGTACCGAAAAATGTGCAAGAATACTAGTCTACCAAACCTAACAAATTATATGTCCACGAATCTAGAATAACGATACAAACCCAACGGTATATCCAGAATTGGATTCGACCCGATCTCAAATTGGTCCGTTGACAAGGACATTAAAATTTCGATTTGCACGGAAAAGCGTGTCGAAGCCAATGTTCTCAAAACTCAGCAAATTATATGTCAACGATTCCAGAATGACGATACGAACTCAACGGTATGTCCAGAATTGGATTCCGATGAGCCGATCTCAAAATGACCCGTTTAACCGGATATTAGTATCCGACTTGTACCGAAATGCGTGCTGGAACCAATGTCCACTAAAACTTAGCAAATTATATGTCAACGAGTCCAGAATGACGATACGAACTCAACGGTATATCCGAAATTGAATTTCGATGAGCCGGTGTCAAAAAGTCCCGTTGACCCGGACTGTGGGGCCCGTTTTGCACCGAAATACGTGCCAGAGCTCACGTCCTCCAAATCTAACAAACTTTATATGAAAACGTGCCATAACGATGCCACGAGTCTTTTGGTGGTTTCATAAATTGAATCCGGAGACCAGAGTTCAAAAATGAAATTTTACAACTTGGAAATTACGAATTCTGACGGCCAACTTTGGCGTCGAATTCAACCAATCAAACGTGCTCACAATGAAACGATACTGGAGGGATAGGAAGAGGGTTATACCAGCTCCGCATAGGAACTAGTAGCACGCCAGATGGAGATACGATGGAGGAGATACGAACCGACGAAGTTGGCTCCGCAAAACTGTCCAAAAATAACACAATTTAAACGGTCAACTTGGTGGCCGGTTTTGATATATCAAACGACGAAATTAACGGATAAAATTTCAGGGGAGTGGAGAGCAATATACCGAGATTGTAACAGAGTAAAGAAATTGTCGATCTAACGGTCGGATTGTCCGAAAAATCTGTACGAAGTTGCTGCGACGAGGCGCACATTCAGACTTCGATTCTGCGCGCGTCACGGTGGGATCCCGTGCAAAACGCACGAATCGTGTGTTTCACGCGTCGGGGAAGAAGGCACACACCAAGGGGAGGCCGCTGGATGTTCGCCGGAGTGGGGGTGGCTGGCCACGAGGCGCACGGCGGCGCACGGTGGCCCGTGCGCGCGTGCGCCTGCTGTTGCGTCGCTGCTGTGGTGTTGCAGCTGCTGCTGCTGCGTGGACCACGTGGGGGAGCACGGTGGGGGCGGTTGTGCCCGGCGACGGCGGGGGCGGTTGGCCGTGGCGGTGTTGGAGGGTAGCTCAGCCAGGTAGGAGGAGGAGGTGAAGGGAAGAGGGTGTTGCTGGTGGTGGTGATGTTAGATGTAGGTGATGGTGTTGGTTGTTTTGAATGAAAAAAAATAAATAAGGAGTGAAGGAGGAGGAAATAATAAAGAAGAATATGAAGAAGGAGTTGAGGGGGGGTGTTCTCGGCTGGTCGTGCACAGGAAGGGGGAGGGGGTTGTGTGTGAGAGGATGTGAGGTGAGAGAGAGAGATAATAATATATATATATATATATATATATATATATATATATATATATATAATAGAAAGAAAATGAGATATTTATAGAGAGAGAGAGATATATTATTAGAGAGAGATATTTAGAGAGGGGTGGTTGGCTGTACATGGGGGGGTGGTGTGTGTTGGAGTTATTTTAGGAAGAGAGAGAAAGATGGAGTTATATATATATTATATATGTATATGTATATTAAAGAGAGAGAAATAGAGATATTTGTAGAAAGATATTTAAAAATAGAAAAAAGTGGAAATTTATGTGGGGTGTTTGGGTAGTCACGAGAGGACAACATGGAGCTTGGATTCGGGTTTGGTCGAGCCAGGTCGGGTCAAAATCGGACATGGTACAATATTTGTATTAAAATAGGTATTTATGATCATGGGAAAATAAGTAGCATGTGGGGGCTCAATAAATGGGACACAAGTGTCATGCGGGTAGTAGGCTTCGTGTGGGCCATGTCCATATTTGGGATCGATTAGGTTGGGTCGATGTCGGGTCCCGAAATTAAATTGGAAGTCAGGTCACAATTTACGGTGGATAATTAAATGTCTAAATTGACCCGAAAGTTGTGCGAAGAAAATGAAGCACAAGATGGTGTGTCTGAGTGGGACGCGAAGGTCATGGGTGAAGAGCGTCTCGAGTAGATCAGGCATGACAAGTTGGTTTCAAAAAAAGACTAGTCTGGTGCTCCTAGATTAAAAGTCATGGTAACGTGCAAACGATGCTCTAAGATAAAAGTGGGAATAATTATTCAACGATTAATTGGTCTAAGTTGACCCGAAGTTGTGCGATACGAAAAGAGCACAAGGGAACGAGTTCGAGTGAGACACGATATATCATCATGAAGATAATCTCGTCTACTACAAACTTCAAGAAGAAAGTTTTCAGAGACTGGCATCCCTGATGCTCTAGAAATCCAATTAGTCACGGTAAAGAGCATTTATTCAAATAATAATATCTATTACAAATAATTGAATTATAAAATTGAAAAAAAAATAAGCCCTAAATTCAGGGGCTTACAGGGTGGAGCTGCTATATCGTAGAAATCGAAGAAGCAGACTATGCTCTTGCGGTCATCCATGGAATCTGAGTTCTTTGCACTTGATACCGCAGCGGAGGAAGCAGAATGGCTTCAAAAGCTCATGTATGATCTTCCAGTGGTTGGGACGCAAATACCGGGGATACCGATATACTGCGACAACCAGTCGACTGCGACGGTGGCATCAAATGACCTCTTCAACGGGAAGAAGAGGACTGTGCGGTTGAAGAACATGGCAGTACACGATCTCATCAAGAGGGGTGTTATTGTAGTGATTGATGTTCAGAGTCAGGAGAACCTGGCGGATCCGTTCACCAAGGACCTCAAGCGCAAGCTGGTCGATGACACAACTTGTAAAATGGGCTTGAAGGCATTCTGATATTGTGTTATTACATTCCTACCATAAAGTTTTATGCTATTAGTTCAAAGAGAAATCTACTAGGCATCTAGCTTTTGGTTCAAGGGAGGACTATTAACCGGAAGAATATCAGGAACGGTGGGTACTTGTCCTCTGTGGCATGGAGAGGTTACGAACCTACAACCACTGTTGTCTACTATTGTTTTCTGCGGAAAATGGATCCTGTGGGAAGGTTGGCTTAAATGCCTTAATGAGTTCTCAGGCAGAGTGAATGCCTGGAGTGCTTTACAGGAAGCACAGTAGCGCAGCACTACAAGGAGTGTAACTCCATGCTATAGTGGGGTGACTCCACCATGAGGTTCCAAGGTAGGGGTAATGCCTCATCTTTGTAAGCCAAGTCACAGCGGAGTAGCACCGCAAATAGGCAGGTAGCCTAATGCTGTATGATAATCGTAATAAAGAGAGATAGACATCACTACAAAGAGGACGATGTCCTCATGTTACAGTGGCATGACACCACGAAGAGGTACCAGGTAGGGTAAAGCCTCGGCTTTGCGAGCCATGTCATAGCGGCGTAACACCGCACGAAAGTGCAAGGCTTCATGCTGGATAGTTTGGCACTACAAAGAGGCTTGTGATCTCATGCTACAGTAGTATGACACTACGATGAGGTACCCAGGTGGGGTAAAGCCTCGGCTTTAAGCCATGTCATAGCAGCGTAGCACCGCAAAGAAGCGCAATGCTTCATGCATTGACTCTTTATAAAGAACTCACCTATAGTGTATGGACAGAGATATTAGGCCGTCTCTTGAGGGTAAACTTGTAGACGCCCAAAAAAATTATACACTGAAACCAGGCTGGCACAAGGCCTTTAATGTGCAGCCAGAAGCACAGTTGATGTCATTATGTGAGTAGGAAGAATTACAGTTATGGTGCAGAATTCAAGGCTTAGTTCATTCTTGTATAATGCTGTTATTTAACCTATGCGGGAAGATTCAAGTCGTAGCGACATCTCTCTTAATGCATGATGGACAGTCACTGTGGGGAACGTTCAACCCATATATTAAGATATGTGGGGGATTGTTGGTGTTTTTGCCTTTGGACTAGGAAAGATAGTCCCACATTGGTTACACCAAATGGTGAGTATCTCAATATAATGCATTGCTTGTGTTGAGGTGTGCACATGAGGTGTGGTGGGGCACAAGTGTGTGCCATGTAGGAGTATTTTCCTAGAAGAAAAAATGATTAATTCCACAAGGATGCAAGTTGATTTTTGTTGTGCGGACTCGGACTCGGACACGGACTCCAGGATGTCTCGTGCATGCAAGAGAGTGTTTGGGGGGTTTGCGTGGACTGTCACACTTCTATGCTGATTGTGGGATGATCTAAAATATCAAAGTCTATTTTTGAGTATTGGTATTTTAGTCCCACATCGGATAGGAGAAGAGGTGAAGTCTCAACTCCACTCTATAAATAGAGCCCCTTGGCCTCCTTTGAAACATGCACCAAGAAGATAGTTAAGGGAGTCCATAAAGTCCAGGAAGCTCGTTCAAGTCTCAAATTTTGACTTACGAGCGTTCCAGAAGTTCTTCGTGAACTTGCTGGTTCCTGGAAGCAGATCGTGGTGGGGCGAATCTTGCTTTGAGCAACGGTGATCTTAATCACCCCAGCAAGAACCTTTCCTCTTCTTCTTTCTTCTTTCTTCTTTCTTCTTTCTTCTCCTTCATCTGAGTTGTAACTCAGTACTGTTTGTCTGCAACTGCGATTGTAAGGAAGAACGTAAAATTTATTTTCTGAACTTAGTTCTGTCCGTCAGCAACTGCGATTGCGAGGAAGAACGTGAGATTTATTTTCTGATTATTTTTGCTTTTGTAATCAGATTCATACTATAGTGTTCCTCTTGGATCTCGAGAATTATCAAAAGGTAAAACATATGCATGAACCTCTGATCTCGACATCGAGTCTACCATCTTTGATCAAGCCTCGGGGCTATATATATATATATATATATATATATATATATATATATATATATATATATATATATATATATATATATATATATATCTCTATCTCATCATCATCATCATCATTTTGTCAAGTCAAGTGGAGTTACCCTATAGTCGAATCTTAATTTCTAATAATAATGAATCTTTATGTCCAAAATGCATTATTGGTACTTTTTCTTTACTATTTTGATAATTATTTATACAAACTATATTTTGTACTATCCATTATTTGTCGATTACAGATTTACAATGTCAAGTCAATATCAAAAGATGTTTTATTTTGATAATGGAGATTCTAACTTAGTTTTAAATTGGTGCTATCTCAGTGAAAGAATTTGTAATTGAGCTTAACTCAGTCATAACAAATTAATATGTAGCTGAATTTGTTCTCAATTGTAACTTGGTTGACTCGATGGTAACTCGAACCTGACTCACTAAAATGATGCTAAAATGAAGGGGGAAAAAAATCATAAAATGGTATGTTTGACATTTTGATAATTAAACTTAACTATAGTTCAACAAATTTAATTTTATGGCCTTCATTGCTACAAACTAAAAATAAAATGTCAATTTCAGAATAAAAGTATTGTTGGAATCCTTTATAAAAATAAATACATTAAGTTGATGGGCTCTGCACTTGTTTAAGCACTTTAAAATATTCAACACTATATAATGCCATCGAAAAAACACACACTATATAATGCAAAAAAAACTAACACACGTAAATTATAAATTCTTCTTATACATACAAGTTTTCAACTTTAAATTTACAAAACGTAGAGACCGAATCCAAGTAAAGTAGGAATCCATCGATCTATTTTGGAATTGTAGTTAAAACAAGTGGATAAATTTAATTCAGTTTTTGATTCAAATAATAAGCACAAGTAAAATAATCTTTTCATTTCTACACCAATACCGATACATCCATACTTAGATAATGTTCAGCTTCACCATAAATTTTTTTCTTTCTAAATATATTTTTACATATGTTTACTAATTAAAATCGTTCATTAAAGTTATTAGAGACAACTAGACAATTACGAGAGTTGTCATTTAGTTTTTCTAAATAGTCTTACATGTATAAGATAATATATATAATAATATAATAATAAATTTAGAATAATTAAGGCGCCTTTTTTTAGTGTTTCTAAGTAGTCTTAATAAAGATTAGAAATAATTACAATAGTCTTTTATCTTCCTAATAATAATCTATAAAATATTTTTTTTAAATTCCACGCACACACACAATTGGGGGACTCGAACGTTGTCTCCGCTCTAATACCACTAGGCTAGAGAGCTCGGACATAAAATATATATTTTAATAATAATATATAAAATACGTATAATACACGTGCATATATACTAGTAAAGCGTAATGATTTATGGTCTATTTGGTAAATCTTAAGTGGAAAAAGATTTAAATTTACAATTTTAAGGATGTAAATGCATATACTTTCTTGTCCCCTAGTATGGGACGAATGTATTTGGTTAAGATAAAAAAATAAAAAAGTAAAAAATGAGAAAATATATTATAATAATAAAAAATTAAGATAATTAGTTTAATAAATAAAGATGAATAACAATTATAATTAATTAAAAGTTTTGCTTAACTAATTAATTTTTCTAATATATAATAAAATAAATACATTATCTCAAATAATAGTTAATTAATTACTAATAATTAGAAAATTTGAAAAACTCAGTACAAATCTAGAAAGTAGCGTACACATCCAAATTTTTTGATCTTGTCGTTTCGGACACGCATAAAAAAAGTCAACAAATGCCTATGGGACGCTCTATGGACAATTATACGTCGTGTCTTTCGTGCCCTTATTTACTGTATCATGTCGCATTCCTCATACAACATAAGTCCAAATCTAAGTACAAAATTTAATATAAATAAACTCCATTATACTAAAAACTAACACTAATTAAGAATAATTTATATTTAAAATGTTAACTAAATATTAATAAATTATTGATTAAATCCAATTGTTGATATATATGCAGTTGATTCATTCACCTTTTTCGAACACAAAATAGAAAGCATTGTAGTTGCCAGCATAAGTAGGCGTGTTTCTGAAACAAGGCTCGTATCCGTATTTCTTGTTAAAACATTGAATATTTAAATCAAATTATGAAACAAGACTCGTATGCCCACTTCTTCTCACTCCGTCCACATCCAGCCAGATCATATATTTACCAAACGTTGCAGTACTATAAAAAGTGGGCATGTTTCAAGCGAAAAACCAAATTCAAAGAACACTTGCATGTTACCAAACTCCCACTTAAAATGTTCTAATTAAGAGTTTTATCATGTGATCATCCATAGATATGCTGCTTGCTTATTTTAATTAGCTGATTCCTCCATTCATATATTTGCATTGACAAAGCAAGCCCAGTAGAGTATTCTTACAGACAAATTTAGGATATTAACATCATCCACCTACAATCCAACCAAATTAACACAGCATTCTCTTTACACTTAGTCCCCTACTAACCTGAGTCTTACCCCTCTTTACATATGTACACACACATATATATAATGCAATCTGGATGAGTTTCTCATACCAAACATCTGTACCACGGTTCATGAACATGGCCCGAGACCGTCGCAACAACAATCAACACCTTAGCTGCCTTCACAACTCGGTCCAAAAGAATACTTGCCCCAACGCGTCGCAGCACCACATCCGCCTGTTTCACGCCTTTCTCCCCGCTGCCTCCCAGCACAAGTGCTCGCGCGGCTAGGTATATGGAACGAGACACCTTTAGAAAGACGGCATCATTGCTCTGCAAACTCCTTGTAAGCATCCTCGCAATCATTTCCTTGAGGCCCTGAAGCTTTGCGTCGGAAGATGAGCCTGCTATTGCATCAACGATCTCTTCTATGCCCAAATCTGGTTTGCTGTCCAAAAGCTGAAAGAGTCTTTCATAAGTATCAGAGATGGTACTTTCCATCTCTGATGGAGAGGCAACCAACTTCTCACTGAGAAGAATCTGCCGAAGCACCAACATGCTGCATTTCAAGATCAAAACATAATTAGGAGACAAGTTCTCTGATAAAAATTAATAACTTCAGGAGAGGAGAAAAGCTGGTGACATAACCTTGTCGAAACAACAATAATTTGTTGTAGTTGGCTCTGCACCGACCTCAATCTCAAAACATTTAGTTCAAGAGTCTCGGGCACTGTTTCCTTCGTCAACCCCTCTATGCCACTTGCAAGTTTCAACAAGCCAAGTCTCAACAAAATGTCGAGCTTCTCCCCACTGCATTCTGGTTTTTCATCATCACCTGTTTCAAAAAATACAAGATCACGATTTTGTTCAATTGTAGGTCGTAGACATTTAACAGTAATGCAAATCAGGCAAATAAGTTTCACAGACATAAGCCCCTAGTTAAGGTATGCACCTGAATCATCCGAGGCAAAACTATTTCTTCCCGCTAGTGGAATGCTACCACCTGTTCGAAGGGCCGTACCAATTGGAAGACCCTGAAAGTAAGATGTGGAGTCAGCAATCTTTCTTAACCATGCAAACTAAAAGCAAATATGTGAATCTGGGACCTACATGGCTTGATGTTGGAGGTGAGAGAGAGTTATGTTCATTCCACTCCTCTTCGGTACTGCTCCCTAAGGATGAAATCCACTGCACAGTTAACGGAAGGGAGGCTGCCGCTGGAGGTCCATAACGCTCGGCAAATGCCTTCTGCAAATACTCCATTCCTGCAGATCCTTTTATAATTGGTTCCATCATCTGTATTCGCGCTCTGCTAATTTCTTTCTTGAGCGTCTGTCAAGGAGAAAAACAATTTGTTGATCCAAATGTGTTCTCTATACAAAATAAAAATATGGCCAAATTGTTGCTACAACAACATAGTTTGGTGAAGATGAAATACAGGTGCTAGTTCCTTGAGTTAGGTTTACTGCATGGAAAGTAGCAAGTACCTGTATCTCCTCCAGCACAAAGCGAAGACCCTTGATTACGGCAATAAAAAAGTACTTTATCTCTTTGCCATCAGATCGAGCCATAGATGCCAATTCGTTCAACAATTCATTGTGGGCCTTCTTCATCTCAGCTTCTTTTGCAGGTGCAGACAATTTCTGCACCATGACAAGCGCATACTCCATAATCCTTCCAAGATATTCTGTATCTTGAGTGCCTGATTCGAGTAGCTTGAATGAGAAAAAAAAGGAAAATGTTAATTTAAGAAAATTGCATAATCCTTCCAAGATATTTGATATCTTGGGTGACAGACTCGAGTAGCTTGAATGAGAAAGAAAAGGAGAAAATGTTAATTTAAGAACAATTGATAACAAAAGTATTGCTGGAGGAGCTGAAAAAAATAGTAGAACAAAACCAAATACATTGCTACATCCTCCCAATAATTTGCCACCACACCCCAATTCAACTGAATTATGAAGGAAATAATTGTTGTTAAACATCATCATGTAAGCTATATAAATTTACCTGAGACAGAATGTCAAGGTCAATACTGTCAAGAATCTCTTTCTTCCAATTTTGTGGAGCCATTTCACTTAATTCATCCCTCACCTCCTTAACAAGACCCACAATTCGACTATAATCAGAAGAATCTTCCTTCAAAGAATCAATGATCCCGTCCCAGAATGCCTTCTCCATAGTCTCTTTAATTTTTGACTGCCAAACAGAAGCGAAAAAAATTCAGAACATAAATTTGCAGAAAAACAAAAAAAAATACAGAAATTTTTGTGGAGAAACAAAATTTGGTGAAGTTCTCCCAAGATACCAAGTTTCAGAAATTTGGTTGGAGAAGTCCCAACTTGCCAAACCCAATGACGATTCCATTGTTTTCTTTTCAACAACAAAAAAAAACGTGACATGGTCTGGCGTTCTCGTCACTAACTTACCAAACCGTCTAGTGTTTCTGTCACCAACACCACAGACGTCTGGCGTTTTAGTTGTTGATAAAAAAATTCACCAAAACGCCAAACCCAATGGCGGCGTATAACCACAAAATATTTAGCTCACAAACGCCGTCAAATTCAATTGCTTTAACCAAACCACTAAGCACATCCCAAATCCGAATAGGCCAAAAAGAACACCCAAACCTTACAAAGATTCTCACTCAAACAAATAAACCACCAAACTGCTCCCAATCCAAAATAATTAATCTCAATGACGTTTCAATTGTTTTCTTTTCAACAACAAAAAACGTGACATGGTCTGGCGTTCTCGTCACTAACTCACCAAACCAGTCACTAACTCACCAAACCGTCTAGTGTTTCTGTCACCAACACCCCAGACATCTATCATTTTAGTTGTTGATTAAAAAAAAATCACCAAACCCAATGGCTGTGTATAACCAACAAAATATTTAGCTCACAAACGCCGTCAAATTCAATTGCTCTAGCCAAACCGCTATGCACATCCCAAATCCCAATAGGACACAGAAAACCCAAACCTTACAAAGATTCTCACTCAAACAAAATAAACTGCTCCTCATCCAAAATAATTAATTTCCATTACTAAAATAATTATATCCCCGACCTTCAATCTCCATAGATCATTTAGTCCACAATAATCTCCTGGAAAAAAAAAATCAACCACCATAACGTTAGACCGTCTGGCATGTTGGTGACAGAAACGCCAGACCATCTGGGGTGTTGGTTTGAGAAATGCCAGACCGTCTGGCGAGTTGGTGACGAAAACGCTAGACCGTCTTGCATTTTTTGTCGTTGAAAAAAACAATGGAAACTCCATTGGGTTTGGCAATTTGAACTTTCTCCAACCAAATTTCTGAAACTTGGTATCCTGGGGAGATTTTCGCCAAAATTTGTTTCTCGACACAAATTTCTAAAAAAAAAAAAAAAATATGACCACCTTGAAAGCCCTCTTATGTTCTAAACCTACAGTGGTTTGCAGAAAAAGCAGCTAACCTTGAGACCAGTTTCTTCTTTATCAGTTGAAGTACTCCAACCACCATGAACAATCTCATTCACCAGCACTTCATTCTCTGTTGGCGGCTGTCTGCTATTTGCGCAACTGAACTCAGCACTCAGACTCTGGGTTTTCGTTCCAACTTTTACTGGAGAAGAAGCATTCCCAAATAAAGAACGAACCACATGGCTGGACCTTCCATTGCTCTCAGAATCCATATGCTGCACAGAAGAACTGGATGGTGACAGTGACGGTACTTGAGCAACAGGGCTAACGGAAGGCGGCCCAGTATCCTTTTCTTCAAAGAATTTAGATCGTGTTTCTGATAAAGCAGACTCCATCCGTACAACTCCTGCACTACCACCCAGATGCAACACTTTCTCTCTTAGGAGTTTCTGGTCTTCAGTAACCTAGGAACATCACAGTAAAATGAAGTAACAGTTAAAACTAAGCAAATTATCTGTGAGAATATTGTGGCAGATGAGCTATAACAGTTTCATGGATTAAAGCGAGTGAGAAAGAAATGTTCTGCAAATACAGCAGGATCACTAGTAGCTCTTGTAATCTCAACAGACAGAGTAGTACCTGTTTCTGAACAGCCTTCATATCATGAGTAAGATCACATGTTTGCCCTCCTGAAGTAAGTTTGCATGTCTGCATCATGGAGAGCTCAAGTTGGCAGGCTGTTCTTACAAGATCATCCTCCAATGATCTTGCATCTTTAATCTTCCAGACCACAAAGCAATAGAGATAAGAACGCCATGTGGCGTCAAAAGCTGACAGCTGGCTTCTAAAGGTGTGCTTGCGAGGTAAACTGACAGAAGATTCTTGGTGGTCACAATCATCAGACATGAAATCAGGGGATGACAGCCTAGACGAGCAACCATCCAATATGATTTTGACCATCAGCTCAAATTCCCTAACAAAATTTGCAGCTGAATCCCTAAGTGCAACTTCGCGTTCCCCCTGTCCACTGAAAACAGCATTTGGATGACCCAGTATCATGTAGGCGCAGAGTACTACTCTCACTGGATACCTCGACAGTTTATTTGATTGCAAATTCCTTAATTCTCTATTTGAGCCTTTCTTTGCCACTCCCCTGGTCCTCGTTGCCCTGTTAGGTGTAGTTCTTTTGATTGGAGATGCTAGGCGTTTCAGCAGATGATCTATATTTTCAGGGTTTGGGTTCGATGAACTAGATAGCTGAGTAAGAAAAAACCGGCTCTCCAACCTATCAAGCAAAGCTTTTACAGCCTGAAGTGTTGCGGCTGACTCTATACGGAGAGCAAGTTGTTCAAATGGCATAGACTTTGCAACTTTCTCGTTGATTCCAAGAGCTGCATATGATTTGGCCAGAGAAAAAGTGGTCTTACTCAATCTCACAAACTGCCTCCAGCACCTGACATCCACATACACAAACTTTTAAACAAAACTATCCTCATATAGACCTGGCACATCATTAAATAACCGAAGACCTTACCGTGCTAGTTTTCTAGCGAGAACGTCTCCGTGCTTGTTCCAGATAATGTGAGCAGAACTTTGAGGGCTTCCTCTCTGTCTCAGATACTCTGCCCTCTGTCGCCTTGCCTGTTCAAAAAAATTAATGTAATGACAACAAGCAAAAACACATCTTTGTGCTCTGCATTCATCGACTTGCCAAAGTCAATGAAACCGAAATTTTGTTCGTCTCAAGGTATACCAAATGGCACTTACAAAGAGATCAATTAGATTTAAGCATGCACATCAAAGTGCAATATAAATCAAATATGGATACTGTTGAAGGGATGTGAGTTCAGGGGGGAGGCTTACCCTTTGAAGGCGATTTTCCAACTTTTCTTTCAGGTTTCTCCTCTCACTCTCTCTTCGATGGTATACAGTTTTTGCTACTCGACGAACCTGCATTACCCTGGCATGCACCCTTGTTTTTTCTTCTTCCAACAATCTCAACCTCTTCTTTTCAGCAGCAACTCTCTTCTGAAAAATTGCAGAGCGAACACATTCTTTATACTTGTTTTCTCGAATCATCCTCTGTGTTAGTAACCTAGCCTTTCTTTCCTGTACAGCTGCACGTCTCTGCATGTGATCCTTAAGCAAGCGCATACGATTTGCCTCAGCTTGCTGCACACGAGATTCAACTCTCGTGCCCAGCTCTTCACGTTCCTTCTCATAACGGATTTCAACACCAGTTTTAGCAGCTTGTCGTAATTCATCCAGCCTAGCTAATCTCATCTGTGCCTTTGTAAGAAGGTTCAACCTATAATCATAAAAGGAAGAAGAAAAACAAATTTGTCAGTGGACAAAAAAAAATGACAAAACTAAGCCGAAGGAACCTCCTAGCCAATTTCAACAGACACAACTTCATATCCCGAAGCTAATGTAAATGTTTACTTACAGTAGTACATTGTAAAGTAACAATAGAACTACTTACGGACACAATATATCGCCATCGTTGTCATTGCATTAGGTTTACTAGTGATACTAACAGAGAGGAAAAGTGTGTTGGAAAAAAGGGCAAATCAATCCCGATTCATGACCCAAACAAAATGCTTCAAATGAAGATGGAGGATCTCAGTATTTCAATGTGACAAGAATAAAGCTCCAATATAGGTATATGATTGAACAAGAAACTACAAATAACTCAGATTTCAGTATTTCACGCTGACTAGATCAAAGCTTCAGTATAGGTATATGGTTGAACAAGGAACTATAACATGAGCAGACACAAGATATTTGTTTGAACAGCATAATACCTTTTCTGCTCAGCTGCATTAAGCTTTGCTTCAAGCCGCTGCCCAAGATCGTCTTCTTGAGATGACCATGACGGGCTCCTTGGTTTCGGCCTTGCCTTGCTCGACAACCACTCGTGAAATTGCTGTCCAAAGAAACACATCTCAGTAACAATACATAGTAGCATCGAAACCAAAAAAGAAGCAGCCATGAACCAGTAAGAGAGAGACGGCCCTGACAGATGAGTTATGCTATCTTCGAACTAACTAATAGAATCATTACAACAAATTGTTCAAGACAAGACCCAACTGCTAATAAACCCAAACTCTTAGACATTTGGCACAGTGACAGGAACTTCAATATCGCAGTAATATAGATAAATGAACCCCAACACTTCATCAAAATGAGTTTTGGCTTTGATACCTAAGTATAACACATACTAGTAGCCAGGTTTTCTTTCATGAAAGGATGAATAAAGGATCATCCTTTAGAAGGTCCAAGGCACAAAATACAAACTTTGCTGAAAGCATCAGTATTGTGCAAGAGCCTCAGAAAACAATACAAATAATGTTAAATTACCCTAATGGTACCCCAACTATAGCGTTCGAACATTTTTGGTGCATTAACTTTTCACTGCTCAATTTTGCCACCAAACTTTATAAATTGCTCTTTTAAAGCACATTTCGTCAATTTTTGAAATACATCGAGACTACTTCAAAAGAATATCTAACAATAAAAGTATTTAAATTGTACTTTTGTACTACAATAATGTTTTTGAAGTGGTCTCGATGTGCTTCAAAATTGAAACAAGATGCTTCAAAAGAACGATTTATGAAGTTTGGATGCCAAAATTGAAGGTTTCAAAAATGTCCGACGTTATAGTTGTGGTGTCATTAGGATAATTTAGCCTACAAATAAAATTCACAAATGCGCGCACGTGCGCACATTTTTTTAGTATTGTGTAAGATTCTCAGAGAAACCATACAAATAAAATTCACACACACCCCAACACACACACACACACACACACACACACATATATATATATATATATATATATATATATATATACATATATATATATGTACATATATATATATAAGAAAGGCTAGCTAGCTACTCAAGCTCAGCCAAGGCACAAAATACAAACTTTGCTGAAAGCAACAGTATTGTGTAAAATTCACACACACACACACACACACACACACACATAAATAGAGAGAGAGAGAGAGAGGCGCGATCCGCATCCCCTCACTTTTTCATCTCTCATGCATCCCCTCTTTCACATCCATTGGATCTTATTTAAGTCATCTAATCTTAACCGTTGCAAAATCAACGGTTAAGATTAGATGACTTAAACAAAGATCCAACGGGTGTTATCACGGAGATACATGGGGATGCAAAAGTGAGGGGATGTTGATCCCTCCTCAAGAAGAAATAAGCAGTATATTTGACAACAAATAGAAGACAAATAAAATCCACAAAAGTGAAAGGAGAAAAAAAGAGAGGCTAAATTACAACTTAATACCCTCAACTATTTACGTTTTTCAACTTAATACCCTCAACTTTGATAGGTACCAACTTAATACCCTTTCCCAACTAATACTTTCAGTTTGCTACCCTCCGTCAATGCAACGTTAAATTTTTCATTAAAAAATAAATAACTTCCTAAAATACCCCTCTCCTTCTCTCTTTCCCATTCACCCACCCCTTCCCGCACCGGGCTGTGCCACTCCCCCCGTGCGTCGCCACCCAGCCCCCCACCTTGCGAACCCCGCCACAGCGCCTCCCTTCGGCTGCGCCCCGCCATCCCCTTCCCGGACTGCACTGCCGTCCCCGCTCCCCCTCTCCGGACTGCCCCGCCGCCCACGCGCCCCCTCCAGCTGCGCGCACAGCCGCCCACAATGCCCCCCTCCGGCCGGAGCAGCGTCCCCGCCCCTGCCCCTGCCCCCGCGCCCCCCTCCGGCTGCTGTTGCAACTGCCGCTGCTGCGACTCCCCCCAACACCCCCCCCCCCCCCTTCTCCAGCCTCCGCTGCGTGCCCCGTCGCCCTCCGGTTGCACGCTCGGCCTCCTCCTCCCCCCTCCTGTTGCGCGCCCCGCGCAGCCACCGACTGCTGCTGCTGTTGCCGCTGCTACTATTCGCTGCTTCGACGCCCCCCCCCCCCCCCCCCCCCCTCCCTTTTTCCCTCCGGACTGCCGGCGCCGGAAAGAGAGAGAGAGAGAGGGGGGGGGGGGGGGGGGGGGGGGGGGGGGGGGGTTGGGGCTGAGGAAGAGAGATGGGGGAGAGAGAATGGAGGTGGGTAATTTTGTCATTTCAGGTCTCCATTTAACACCCTTAGGGCAAAAATGGGTGGAGGGTATCAACTTGATGTCTATTAAAGTTTAGGATATTAAGCTGAACAATTTGAATAGTTTAGGGTATCAAATTGTAACTTAGCAAATATATATATATATATATATATATATATATATATATATATATATATATATTATCGCCAAAGAGAAAGAGAAGAACATGAACCACCACACAGAGAAAAATAATAACAATAGTAAGTAAGGATACATTGATAGAATTTAACATATGAATAGAGTCGAGAAACAAAATTTCCACTTTTGTGTTGAGAGTTCCTCCAAAAAAAAATTATCTGGGCCCATAATATTACTATATGAAGCACTTCAAACAGAGTTGAGAATGAACCACATGAAAAAGAAAAAAAAAAGAGAAAAAAATTACCAAGAAAATTAACACCTAATACCAAGAGAATTAACACACACACATATAAAGAAGAAATAAGCAGTATATTTGACAACAAATAGAAGACGAATAAAATCCACAAAAGTGAAAGGAGAAAAAAAAATATTATCGCCCAAGAGAAAGAGAAGAACATGAACCACCACACAAAGAAAAAATAATAACAATAGTAAAGTAAGGATACATTGATAGAATTTAACATGTGAATAGAGTCGAGAAACAAAATTTCCACTTTTGTGTTTAGAGTTCCTCCAAGAAAAAAAATGTCTGGGCCCATAATATTACTATATGAAGCACTTCAAACGGAGTTGAGAATGAACAACATGAAAAAGAAAAGAAAAAAAAAAAATTAAAAAGAAAATTAACACCTAATACCAAGAGAATTAACACTAATTACTGCAAAAGAAAAAGAAGAAAAATGAAGAGTGTCAGAGATGCATAACAAGAGGCTACTAGACCAATTTTAGGATTATAAAATAAATCAGCACCATGAAAATTTACTCAATAGCTCACAAAAGTTGCGATTTTATAATTAAGAAAAGAAAAAAAATCACACCTTTTTCTTCCAAGAAAGCCAAATAACAATAATACCAAGAGAACTAACACCAATTACTCCAAAAGCGATGATTATGCCAAAACCCTCACATAAATCCGAAAAAGAAAATTCCAATTTCTCCACAAAAATACCCCAAAGATGCAATTTTATCACTTAAAAACTCAAAAAGATTGGATCTTTTTGCAAGAAAGCACAAACCTGTCTACGTAGATCGGCTTCCTTGAGCTTGGCCTCGATCTCCTCAACGCTGGCGGGGCCGCCCCCGCCCCTCCCTTCCAGAAGCCGCCTCCTGATCCTGAGCGGCACCTTCGCCGGAGAATCCCCGGTCGGGAACTCCAGAGCCACCGCTGCTCCGCCCTTATCCGGCGACTCGGCGTCCATGGGCGGAAATCGGGAGAGATTTTTGGTGGATTTTTTCGAAAGATTTTGGAGATTTTGAGAGGAAAGAGGAAAGGAGAAGAGTTATGACTTTGGGTTTTTTTCGCTGGAATTATTCGTTATTTATTTATAGGTGCTTTTGTGTAAATTTTGGGTTGGAAAGTTTATCATCTATCTATCTATCAGTGGAAGTTGACGGCGTTAAGCAACGGATCGATTGATGTCCTTATCTGACTTTTACTTTGTCAAACGTTCACCCAACCTCTTTTGTTTCTTTACCAATATGCCCTTTCTGTTAGAGTAATGACACCTAAATTAGGGTTTATTTACCTAATAATAATAATAACAGAAAATTTACTGTAGGGTAATATATTTTAACGAAATTGCATGCGGGATAACATGTTTGGGCAAATTACAAATAGGAAACCAATCCGACAGAGTGTCTGGTGGAAATTGGACGCGCCCAATTTCCGCCAGACTGTCTGGCGGAAATCCAGCGCCTAGACGCGTGGCGCACTACGCAAGCTCGGTTCGGATTCGTTTTTTGGTTTTTTTTTTTTTTTCACCCAACGGCTAGGATAACGTCTGCGAACCTACTGCAAACAAGTAGGCATAGCTCCCCCCCCCCCCCCCCCCCCCCCCCCTCTCAATTTTCGATATACTGTCTGGCGGAAATTGGACGCGCCCAATTTCCGCCAGACACTCTGTCGGATCGTTTTCGTTCTTGTAATTTTTCCAAATATGTTATCCTACACGTAATTTCGTTAAAATATATTACCCTACAGTAAATTTTCTGTAATAATAATAGTAATATATTATTATTATTATTATTATTATTAGGAGGGAGAAATTGGACGTTCGAAATGGCATCCTATTAAGTTATTTTATTTCTCTATATTATTATTATTATAAATATATTATTGCTTTAACGGATCCAATGATAAGAAAATCTCTCTTTTGACACTTTAGTTTCCGTCATCTAACTCCGAGTAAAAACAAAATTCCATTTTTTTTTGAAAATTTTGTTAATTTTTTGACGGTTTAGAGAGATGAAAATAAATTCTTGACAAATGGTCGAGAAAATATAACAGTAAAAAACAATTGAAACTTTTCTTGACGGTAAAAAAAAAAAAAAATCGAACTCGAATGGATCTTGTGGTTATCGAGGAGAGATATAAGATCCTGACTGGGTGGCAGAAGATCAGCAGATCCGGATCGAGCCACGGGAACGTATTATTCATTCCAATTATTTGGTAAAAGTTAGAGGCAGTGGAACCAACATGTATGTAATTACAGCATGTACAAAATCGCGTATGTATCGTCGAACATCTTAAAAAAAGGGTTAATAAAACTATTCTTTTTTGTAGTGGCATATAACATGGATACTCCAAACTATTTTAGAACATAATATTGTATCAATATCCTCAAGTTCTATACACATCTAGTAACCTTGCCATGAGTTAGTTGTTTGCTTCCCTGTGATACTTATTACTTCTCCTAAACCAACCAGTTAGTACCCCTACCTCTTCTTCTCCAACCATCTAGTTGATTAATTATTTGGGTTGCACTTTGTGCTCAAATTTTGATTAATTATATTAGTTTCTCGTCTTGCTAGAGCATAATAACTTACATTGTAGGAATATTTTAGCGATTCTCTCCATTCAAAATAAAAAAAACTAGCATATGCTTCTACTATTTTGAAAAACTAAGAGATACCTCCGTTTTGTACGAAATAATTAAAATCTCAGTTAAAATAGTGGTGGTATATTTTAGTTTTTTAACTGTTCTGTACAAGAATAGGAATATTTCTTAGTTTTTAAAAGTAATGGAGATATATGCTACTTTCTATATTTTGAATGAAAACATTTGCTAAAATATTCCTACATATTATTCATTATATGTTAGAAAATTTATTGTACCCTGTCGATTCATGAGATGAAGAACATAAATTAAATTGCGGAAGCGTACCTGAATTCATTGCTAGGCTTGATGGATCTTGAAGCGATCGTCTCTTTATGGGGTTTGATCTTCCAACCCGCTACGGCCCTTAATAACAAAGATGAAATCCTTGTTCCTCTCTTTGTTGATGGGGATACATAAGAGAATAGAGAAACCCTCTCTTTGGTGGCCGTATGAGTTGGGGACCATAACCCTAATGAATACACATATTTATATATGTGTTGATATTTCTAATTTGGCTCCTCATCAAATTAGAATTATCTCCGGTATCTACACTTTAATTCTATGACAATTATACCCTTAAGCCAATTTTCAAATAGACCACTTTAATTTGGCTTAATTATTTAGATAGCCCAACACAATTAATTTTACATGTGTGGCCCCATATTATTGAATAATCCAACAATCTTCCACTGGACCACATATGTAACCTTATAAATGTGTTAACCTTAGTGAGCTCATAAATTGCTATCTTAATCCTTAGAGTATATCCGGACAATCTCGTCCATTAACCATATCAACATAGGATCAAAGCGACATTCGTCACATATAGCGTAACTAAACCATCAATGGTCACATATACCAATATAGCTAAACGACATAGATCAATCATGGATGCGTAGCATGAAAATTACACGCAATGTGATCAATACATGTCTATTTCCAACTGGTCCTCCTTAACTTTAATGAGATCAATACTTTAACATAATGAAAACATAATGTACTGAATTTTCATATATCTGATCAGATAAATATCCAAAATACTTTAATACATAAATGTGTCCAAAACCAAATAGCATCCAAATACATAAAATACAAACTTCCACTATATTGTCATATTCTTAATTATTAACACCCATATGAGCAGTATGCTCATGAAAGACCCTGGGTGATAATGTTTTTGTGAGCGGATCCGCTAACATGGAGTTTGTCCTAATGTGCTATATGAACACTATAACCATTCTGAATTCTTTCCTTCACAACTAGAAACTTTATGTCAGTATCCTTTGACTTATACAAGTTTCTGTTGTTATTGGAATACAGTACTGCTGATTTATTGTCACACCATAATTTCATGTGGTCTTTCAACACCGTATTATAGGCGCAGCCTTGTGACAATTTCGCAACCATATTCCCTGAATAGATACCCCACAGCATGTTATAAACCTTGCTTTCATGATGGAAGAAATTATGAGTGCATGTTTGACACTCATCTAAAATATATCTCCATTGGTCAGCATAACCTGATGTGGATCTCCTGCTGTATTAGCATCCAACAAAATCGGAGTCGGAATACCTTATGATCTCCAGAATTATTCCATCTCCTACAAAGAGCATATAATTTCTTGTTCTCTATTAATTACTTAAGTAGTTTGGCTGCTACCCAATGATCCATCCATATATGCTTAAATATCTGCCTAACATTCGAATTACACGCAATATCCTGACGCATACATACTTGTGCATACATTAGACTCCCTACAACTGATCATGAAGGAAAAATCTATTGTATTTTCTTAATTTTAAGGCTAACCTTAGGGCACTTATTTGAGACCGAATTTGTCTCCTTTAACGAGATGTGTCACCTGGTTTGCATTAAATACTTCAATCAATGTACAAAACCAGAAAATTATTTCTACTCCCACTGAACTTGTGATACACACAATCTTTAACAGTGTTCATCTCAAAACCAAACGAGATAGTCACTTGTTAAAACTCGAAGTGTCTTTGACGAGAAACCTGCTTGAGTCCATAAATAGATTCTGTCAGTTTGCGAACCATATTCTTTGGGTCTTCTGACACAAAGTTTTCTGGTTGCACCATATCAATTATTTCGTCAATGTTACCATTAAGAAATACCGTTTTGACATCCATTTGATATAACTCAATATTAAAATGTACAACAAGTACTATGATTGGTTTAAAAGAGTCTTTCAAAGAAACCGAAGAGAAAGTCTCTTTAAAAAACAATCCCTTCCTCTTCTCTTGAGGTTGTTGAGTTTGTTCCTCAGAAACAATTACCTTATCTTGAATGGGGGGTACCTTTATGTTGTCTTGTTGAGGTAGCTCAACATCGACTTATAGAGGTAATTCGACATTGTCTTATTGAGGCTCCGAATTCACTTCTTGATCAATGACAGGTGCAAAATCTTGCACATCGTCAAAAATGATAGTAGGAATCGCAATTGATTCCTCCTCAAAGACAATGTCATTGACTTTATTTCTCCCCCAAACTCAACATCCTCAAAAAATCTTACACTTCTCATCTAAAAAAAAATTCTTTATTTTTGTGTTTAGTACCACGTGGTTCCATATGCAAGATTTCTTTATAGGACGCAATAGTTTCAAGTGATAATAGCATGTCACAAACATTTAAAATAAAAATAATAATAATACCAACATTATTTTAAATTTAAAGATAGATCAAACTTTATTGTTTCCAAATGAACAATGATAAATAAGATTGTCAAATAAGAAAACTGAAACTAAATTTTGTCTAAAAGACGGTACAATAAAAGCTTTAGATAAAATTGTCTATCAAATCCAATAATAACTAATATCCAAAATTTGTCCTATTGCATCCACTTCTACCGACTTGCCGTCTCCCACATAGATGTGTCTTTCACCATCAATTGGCTTTCGGTAGATCTAGTAATCATGCATAGAAACACTGATGTGAGTAGTTGCACCAAAATCTAATCACCATGTGTTTCTTAATACTGAAGCTAAATCATACCAAATTAAGAAATGTACCTTTCTTTACACGCCATGCGTGGTACTTTGTACATTCATTCTTTACGTGTCCCGGCTTGCCACAAAAGAAATAACCATTAGCCTCAGTTTTTTTTGTTTCTTTTGCACTGGACCCTTAGTAGCTTCTGTATTCTTTCGCTTAGTGCCCTTATACTTGTCTTTAGGGGTGGTAGCCAAATTAGCACTTTCAGTTTTATCTTGTTTCAATCTCTCTTCTTCTTGTACACAGTACGAAATGAGCTCATTTAGAGTCCATTTTTTCTTTTGACAGTTGTAACTGACCTTGAACTGATTGTACTGTGTAGAAAGTGAGAGCAATACCAAATAAACGAGCAAGTCATCCGACAAGTCGAGCTTAAGTGTGTTAAGTTTTGAAGCAATATGAGACATCTCTATGATGTACTCCCTTATGTTACCTTTGCCTTTATACTTCATGATAATCAAGCGCAACAAAACTGTGCTTGTTTCCGCCTTATCATTCTTTGCAAATCGCTTCTCGATTTCAGCAAGAAATTGTTTGGCATTAGTAACCTCATCAGATACTGTACCCCTGAATGCCTCTGGAATACCGTGCTTTATGATCATTAGACTCATGCGGTTTGAGCGTTCCCACTTCTCGAAGTTCGCTCTGTCACCAGATGAACTGTCATCCTTAGGAATAGTGGGACGCTCAATCCTAATTGCAAGGTCTAGATCCATGTAGCCGAGAATAATATATATGTTCTCTTTCCAGTCCTTGAAGTTTGTCCCGTTAAGCATTGGAATTGAGTTCAGATTAGCAGATATTGTAGCAACACTAGCTGAAAAGAGAAAAACAACAAAAAATAAAATAAATAAACAAATATGCCCTAATTAATAACCAAAGCGTAAAATATAATCAAACAAATTCAAATAATGGTGAACCCCATCTCAAGATACCTAGTACATCATTAATATCAAGTCTTTGGACAGTGATATTAACTGCAAGTGGTATTCTTGGTGTAATGATCAAATGTTGACAATAAATCATGTCAAATAATAAGCCTATCTTTGGATCGGGTTATTATTCACATGTAAATCGTATAATTGTCACACATTTATCACCACAAGTATGTGCGCAATTCGGCCAAGTATTAACCTTCCTTTGGGCCGGTTAATACCCGCATGAATGTACACACACAAACATCCGACATCCCTCATAGATTATCTACGCAAGAGAGGTCACTTTGGCGACATCTTGTTTCAATGAGTCTACTTAGAATATTGGACAACTATTGCTAGTCATAAAAGGCACCAAAAAAATTTAATGTTGACTAAATTTTACAAAACTGAATCATGTCCAAAACTTTATATACATGCATATTCATAAGATTATTACTCAAATAAAGTAATCAAAAGCATAATCATGAATTTCTATTTGACAAAATTGGATATTATCAATATAACAAAATTCATGAAATAATCTACGGAGGATATGCATCCAAAAAATAATATCAAATAATTCATAAGGATTATTTTAAATAGAATAATCTATAGAAGACCAAATATATATGCATCAACAGATTACATCAGATAATCTTTAAAGATTATACCAAAATTGGTCTACTGTATCAAAAGTATATGAATCTTGTGCATGATTTAAATCACAAATTAAATCACTTTAAATAAAAGAACATTCAAATATTCTTTTAATATAAAAAAAACAATCAGCCAATCAAAGAAACATGCATCCAAAAAAAAAATTATGCTTTAGTTCTGTCAGTTGGTCTAAGGCTGCAAATTAAGGTTCTGATCCGAAATGTTGTGGGTTCAAATCCCACTCTTAACAAAGCAACTTTTTTTTTCTTCTTGAACTGGGGTATCCAGTTGACCGATCAAGAATTTAAAAAAAAAAATCGAAAGTACCCACACAATTCTTATTACCGGAATCCATGAATATTATTATAAGAACTATGTCTACCACTAAACTAAAAAAAAAGAAGCTATTGCTTCATTTCAGAACCCAACACAAGCATTATCTTAAGGATTTGATATTACTCGTAATTATCAAGCTACCACCAAAAGCATTGGATGTCGAAGAACTTGTCATCCAAATTTCGGAATCCATCAATTGAATATATTTATTGCAATCGACAATAATTATTTTAATAAAGTATTATTCTCTATGCGAATTATGATCATAAAAAAATTGATCGATTGTGATCATTAAAAGTTGATGGAACAATCATAACCCTAAATTAAATTAAATCTAACAATATAGGGTTTCTGAACACAAGCAAAAAATGAATCTGAAAACTTCAAACTCATAAATCAAACAAGGAGGCTCTGATACCACTTGTTAGAAAATTTATTGTACCCTATCGATTCATGAGATGAAGAACATAAATTAAATTGCGGAAGCGTACCTGAATCCATTGCTAGGCTTGATGGATCTTGAAGCGATCGTCTCTTTATGGGGTTTGATCTTCCAACCCGCTACGGCCCTTAATAACAAAGATGAAATCCTTGTTCCTCTCTTTGTTGATGGGGATACAGAAGAGAATAGAGAAACCCTCTCTTTGGTGGCCGTATGAGTTGGGGACCATAACCCTAATGAATACACATATTTATATATGTGTTGATATTTCTAATTTGGCCCCTCATCAAATTAGAATTATCTCCGGTATCTACACATTAATTCCATGACAATTATACCCTTAAGCCAATTTCCAAATAGACCACTTTAATTTGGCTTAATTATTTAGATAGCCCAACACAATTAATTTTACATGTGTGGCCCCATATTATTGAATAATCCAACATTATAGGCTTGGAATATAATTAGTTTACAGTTTCATATATATATATATATATATATATATATATATATATATATATATATATATATATATATATATAGCAAATGAGCTCTAGCCTAGTGGTTAAGAGAGATGCATGTGGCCCAAGTGGTCGGAGTTCGAGCCCCAGTGGAGGCGAGTTCGCCACAATTACCCATTGCTTCAAATATATATACTATATATATATATATATATATATATATATATATATATATATATATATATATATATATATATATATATATATATATATATATTCAATTTAAATTTAAATTTGGTATAATTACTGATCCTTGAATTACCCTATGACTTAAGAATTTTAACTCTGACTTATAGTAAGTTGAAGTTTGATTATGTTGTTGTAAATCTTTTGACTTGCTTGTACATATATTTTGATTATATGTGCAAGTGTCTTGTGCATTAGCAAGTACGCGAAGAGGTATCACTAGTGCTTGTTCAATTCTCAAGTATTACTCTACCATAGCTTATTTTACAGACACACACACACATATAGAGAAATTTTGGCTGGTATTCTACTTTTTTTACAATATTTACGGTACACCCCACACAATTACAATAATATAAGGTACCCCCCACTTTGGACGGAAATCATCCCCAACTTACGGTCAACCTCTTCGACCAATTTTTTTGACCAAAATACTCCCGTCTTCTTTTCCGTGTCCCCCAATTTTTCGTGGCTGCCCCTCTTGTCACGACCCGCACCCGGATATACGGGTACGAATACGTGGGCCATGCCCAGCCTACGTTGCAGTATCGACGGTAGAACGATGTCAAGTACCCGATACTAACTACAACATCTAAAAGATCCATAACTATCATGGTACTCATATCACATCACAAATGCTAAGGAAAATAAGACAAAAAAGATAACAATATCACTAGAACAACTAGAATCTACAAAAGGATCATATGAGACAAGAATGAAACAGACAAAAAATAATAACAAAACTAAAGTAACTACCAGATCTAGAACTCCTGGGAGACAACTCACGGTGAAAGAATATCGAGATCTGCCTCAACTAGCATCATCTTGTAGTCCAATAATGAGGGCATAACAACTCCTAAAAATATTGTCAATGTATCCAGTCAGGATGGGAACGAGTATATAAACTAACAACAGTTCCATGTGAATTGACAAATTCTATAAGAGACAATTATAATAAAATACAACACTACTAAAATATGCTATATTAGCGACGTCATTTAGTGACGTAATAAATATTGTCGCTAAATATGTAATATAGCGACTCCTTTCTATAGACATCGCAAAACGTCGCTGAATAGCGACGTTCAGCGACAGTAGATAAATTACGTCGCTGAATAGCGACGTTCAGCGACATTTTATTAAAATATGTCGCCATATATTAAAATATTTACGACGTTTAGCGACGTCGAATCTTGATGTCGCTAACTTTTTTACTTAGGGCACACTGTTTCCTTTTCCCCCCTTCACTCGAAAAACTCAAAAATTTCAGAACGAGCTCTCCCCCACCCCCCCGGCGACCCCTACTCCCCCCCCCCCCGCGAGCTCCTCCTCCTCGAGCTCCTCCTTCCCCAATTCGAGCTCCTCCTCCTCTTCCTCAGGTAAACCCTAACCTAACTCCTCTCCCTCCTCCTCCTCATCTCCCACGGACACACACACACACGGACACACACACACACACACACACACACACACACACACACAGACACACACACACACGGACACACGGACACACACACACACACAGACACACACACACACGGGCCGAACCCAATCGGATAAACCCATTAATGGATTGGGTTAGGGTTGAAGATACTCGGGTTCGGGCTCGGATTTGGGTTAAAATATTTGAACACGATCAACAATCGGGTTGGGCTCGGGTTCATGTGTCGGGTTTATGTCCAAGTCCGATGGCTTGTCCAGCTTGGTCTGTGTTAGAGAGTAGGGAAATTATGGAAGATATGTTAGTAAGATTTCACATATACATAAAGAATAAGATCATTTAGAATCTGGATAACCTACAGCATGTACAAATAAGTAAACAAAATCAAACAGATGCAGTAAAAAACTTTTTGTTATTGTTGTTGATTTAAGTATGGAGGTAAGGAAAAGATTCAATAACAGGATCATAGGAATTGCAAGAGAAATCAAGTGCCATTGGCATTTTCCATCAAGACAATAATGATACTAATTAAACATAATCGTGATCAACAAGCCATGTTCAGAGTTCATACACCTTTTGCTATTTAATTTGCAAGATATCATTTCCTCAATTCCATGTTGAAGATGTGATGCCTATAACCTTTTATTGTACTGCATAGAGTGACAAGAAAGGTTTCCACTACCCTATAAGTGGACACCCAAAAGACATTGAAATGAAATTTCTTAACATTTCTTAGTTGCCACAAGAATGGTTATGTTACAGTCTACAGAACCTTAGTTGCCACAAGAAAACTGGATTTGTTTCCCTTCAGAGTGGACCTCTGAAAGAGTAATTAAACAAACGTTCTTTGTAAGAACACCATGCCATATAAGATACTAATTAGGCGCATCTGGTCACTTATAGTTGGAATTACCACAGCATCTTTTGCTTGCAACATATTATATAATATAAGCAGGGCAGTAACGGAGCTCCAACAATTTTTTGAGGATTTTTCGTGAATTTAGAGCATGTTTTGGGAGCATTCTAACCATATTGTGCAATCTCACCTTTTGTGCCAATGTCATCGAGTTATGGAGATTAATTAAATTTAATCATTAAAATATATAGTCATGTAATATTTTGTAATAGGATGTGGTTTGTGTTAGAGAGTGAGGAAATTGTGGAAGATATGTTAGTAAGATTTTATATTAGAAGTTTTGTATTAGAGTTAGATGTGGGCAAACTTAGCCTAAAAGTGACTAGAATTGACCCGAAACCAAACCAGAGTTGACCAGTTGACTGAAAGTCAACAGTTGGTCAACATTACCCGATGGACCCGACCCAACTCGAGTTCAACCCGATCCTCCGGGCTTGGTCTTGGGCTTCATACGTTGAACCCGAGGTCGGGCCGGGCTTGGGCTCGGATTAGGCTTATGATTCATCTGGTTGGGCTCGGGTCGACCTCAAGCCCGACCCAACCCGCCCGAGTTGTACCCCTACACACGGTTGCCATGTCTCTCTACTATAATATACACTAGGAAGTTCGGACACTGCAAATATTGGTGTTTCTTCCATGCCTATGTCTAGTGAAGGATAATTGCCTAGACTTAGTCAACTTCACCCAGTTTGACTAGTTTTTTCAGACAGATATTGACTTAGTCAACTCAACTTCACCCAGTTTGACTAGTTACTGCGCTGAACATGTGTGTCCATCTTTGCATAATTATTTCCAAATGGATATGAATTACTACTTGCAGAATCGTTTATGGATGTACAATCGTCATCCTGATGATATGTGTGGTGTACGGGATGAATACATAGCGGGAGTAGAGCAGTTCCTACAGTTTGCTAAGGTGTTCCCTCAGTACATGGACGACAATAAAATTAAGTGTCCGTGTATAAAATGTCATAACGTAAAATATTATCCAAAAGTGGAAGTGACATATCATTTATACTCGAAGGATTTCACGTCTAATTACTATCAGTGGACCGCACATGGAGAACTTGTGTCTTTAGCATCAGAGCCGGAGCCTTATGTTGAGTCGTATATGCATGCGGGACCTAATTTTGTTTCAGATAATCATGCATATGACGACGGGTGCGTGAACATGGTTTTCGACGCTACGGGGCCTAGTTTCGTTCATGATGCAGCTGAGGAGGCACCGAATGTCAATGCTGCAAAGTTTATGGAGTTGCTGGAGAATGTAAGGACTCCATTGTATCCTGGTTGTGAGGATCATTCACCGTTGGAGGTGGTTACAAGACTGTTGAGCATTAAGTCAGATTTTAATATGTCGCAAAAATGCTACAACCGAGTGTTGGAGTTGATTATAAAGATCTTGCCGGCGGGTGCTAAGTTACCTAAAGACTTCTATTGGTCTAAGAGGATGGTGAGATCGCTCTGGATGGGATACGAGAAAATTGATTCTTGTCGTAATGGGTGCATGCTGTACTACAAAGACGACAAGGACGCAGATGTGTACAGATTTTGTGGTGCTGGTCGCTATAAGACAACTAGTACAGGAAGGTCTACCGGTGCAAGAAGACCGACCGATTCAATGCACTACTTGCCTTTAACGCCGCGGTTGCAAAGATTATTTATGGTGAAAGAGACGGCCAAAAATATGAGTTGGCACATGCGAGAACAGATTGAAGGAGTGTTGGATCACCCATCCGATGGAGAAGCGTGGAAGCACTTTGATCGAGTGTATCCTGATTTTACTTCAGATCTGCGTAATGTCAGGTTGGGGCTATCTTCTGGCGATTTTACTCCTTTTGGTCTTTCGGGATCCCAGTATTCGTGCTGGCCTGTGATTGTCACTCCGTATAACCTACCGCCTTGGATGTACATGAAGACTCAGTACATATTTCTAACCGTTATAATTCCTGGTCCGAACAATCCCAAGTGGAACATTGATGTGTACTTACAGCGTTTGATAGATGAGTTGAATCAGTTATGGGAAGTAGGCGTTAACACATACGATGTTTCCAGGAAGCAGAATTTTCAGATGAAGGCAACGCTTATGTGGACCATCAACGACTTTCCGGCATATGGAATGTTATCTGGATGGAGCACTCATGGCCGTCTCTCATGTTCGTATTGCATGGACCGTACTAAGGCTTTCCGCTTGAAACACAGAGGAAAATCGTGCTTCTTTGATTGTCATCGGCAATTTCTGCCAAAAGATCATCCGTTCAGAAGGAACAGGAATGCATTCCGTGCCGGCGTTGTAGAGAAGGGTGATCCACCGCCAAGGTGGTACGGAGCCACGATATAGGAGGAGGTTAGAGATTTTCCAAGTGCTATCAAAGATCCTACAACTGGGTACAAGTGTGATAGATTTGGTAGAGATCATAACTGGACAAAGAGGAGCATATTCTGGGATCTGCCATACTGGAGTACCAATCTGATCAGACATAATCTTGATGTCATGCATATTGAGAAGAATGTGTTTGATAACATAATTAATACTGTGATGGACGTAAAGGAAAAAAATAAAAGACAATCACAAGGCCAGGTTGGACTTAGAAGAAATATGCAAACTCCCTGCGTTGCATTTGATAGAGGAGAATGGAAAACAGTTCCTGCCGAAGTCAATTTTCTCACTGGACAAGGAGGATAAAGTGAGACTTTGTCGGTGGATCCAGGGCCTAAAATTTCCAGATGGATATGTGTCAAATCTGAGAAGATGTGTCGATCCGAAGGAAAACAAATTGACGGGTATGAAGAGCCACGATTGTCACGTATTCATGGAGAGGTTAATTCCGATTGCATTTCGGGAATTCTTACAGCAGGTAGTTTGGGATCCATTAACGGAGCTTAGCATATTCTTCAGGGATCTTTGTTCTAAGAAATTGCTCGTTGATCGTCTAGAAAAGTAAGATAAGGATATTGCGGTAATACTATGCAAGCTAGAGAGGGTGTTTCCTCCTGGATTCTTCAACTCTATGGAGCATTTGCCGATTCATCTATCCCATGGGGGATGTGTTGGTGGATCCGTCGAATATCGATGGATGTACCCGTTCGAGCGACATTTGAATCACCTAAAAAGAAAGGTGAAAAATAAGGCACGCGTCGAGGGTTCTATTTGTGAAGCCTATGTTCTCGAGGAGATTACAAACTTTTGTTTGATGTATTTCAAGCCTCATGTTGCAACTAATAGAACGAGAGCTTCCAGAAACGACGACGGAGATCATGAATGTAATAATACAATACTGAAGGTATTCAATGCTCCAGGAAAGCCATCGGATAAAATGAAGAAGAGATATCTGAACGATGATGGGCTAAGGACTGCTCAGGTGTATGTATTACTCAACTGCGACGATGATGAAGTAGAGAAGCTGGAGGGGTAAGTAATTAATACGTCTACATTATTTTAATAGTATTGATTATTATACTATTACATTAATTGAACGATGTTGTTTTCAGCATATTTAATGATGATGTGAGGTCCGGTAGGCCACACATAACAGAAGAAAAACTAGAACAAAAAATGAGGCGTTATTTTTCATCATGGTTGAGTGCATATGTATGACTTGAGAACTCTGTAATTATCTTTCTGTATATGCACTTGATTGAGAATGAGCTTAATTTATTTTTTCGTGGTATTTAGGTCGATCGTCCATACGCAAGACTTGAGAATGAGTCTATTAGAACGCTAGCCAAGGGACCAATTTATGCTGCAAAAATATGGGCAAGCTACTGTGTTAATGGGTTTAGGTTCAAGTCAACAACTTGCCCGATCAGAGAGAACTTTGTGGACCTCGACTCCACCAAAAATAGCTGTTTGTGTATCAGATCTTCGAACTACAAAGATATTGATGCGGACAACGATTTCTATGGCATCTTACGGGAGATTGTGGAGCTGACATATAGTTATGGAATAGAACCTGCTAAGATTGTGTTATTCAGGTGTGATTGGTTCGATTCGATTGAAGGTCAAGGTTGGAAAGTAGACAAGCACGGTCTTGTGGATATAAACTATCGGCGTCGATATCAAGCCTATGAACCATTTGTCCTATCAAGTCAGGCTCAGCTCGTATACTTCACAAGTTATCCTAAACGGGGAACAACAAGGTTGGACTGGTGGGCAGTATGCAAGACCAAAGCTAGAAATACCTTTGAGGTTGACGATATAGCTTGTCAAGAGGATGAACTACCTCTTGTAACAAATATTATAGAAGTGGACACGACGGAAGTTCCTCATTACACATCTAATTATGTAGAAGAAGTAGAATTATCTGAAGAGGAAGATGCAGATGAAAGTGAAGATGTAGAGGAGAAAGAAGAAGAAGAAGATGATGATGATGATGATGAGCTAAACGAACTAGATGAATTTTCAGAAGAGGATTAAATCTGTACGTTTGTTTTATCATCATATTTGACACTTTAGTGACACTTTTATCATATAAATCTGTGACACTTTAGTGACACTTTTATCTGTGACTATGATATTTTTCAAAAATCTGTGATGTCTATCATATAAATATGTATATTTATTTTATTGTCATATGTTATTATCAGGTATGACTAGACCAGGAGGACGACGCGAAGGATATTATATTAGGCAGTCCCGTCTGCCTCGGGCTGGGGATGCAGATTCCGTTCCTTCATCCTCATCTCCGAGTACGCCAGTGTACCATTTTATTTCCGGTCCATTACCGGAACAGGACAGTTCTAGCAGGTTGGCGACTCCTCCCTCGTCGTCCAGCATTCTTGATCCCGCGTCCAGCATTCCTTCCGTGTCCAGCATTCCTCCTGCCGACGGCTCCATGGGGAGAGCCGACGCCGAGCATATGGAGGACGGCGATCAGACTGATCCTGCCCAGGCAGGAGGTGAGAGCGACCCTCCATGCGCTCTCCCGGACGAGACGCGTATGAAGATTTGGACGGACGGGCCTACGAAGTAAGTTAATTAGTTAATATATATTTCTCAAATGATTATATGTACATATATATTCATTAAATTTATTATTGTATAGATATCGGCCTCCTGCAGTACAGATACAGGTGGGGTTATTTTTGAGACAGAACTATGGTGGACCTTGGATTAACTACTTAGATGCTCCCGCAGATAGGAAGGCCTTTTGGTTGGCCCACTTCAAGGTAAAAAATTTGTTTATTTTTAAATTTTAATAATCATTTGTGTATATTATACAACTTTTTTATTTTACTTCTTGTAGAGGACCTATTTCTATCCACCACACCGGGCGACGAAGATCGAGGCCCAATTTTCTGCCGTCGCAGGCAAGCTCATCTGTGATGCGATCCACGACCAGAAGTCTCGTGATCTCTCTGGAAAGTCGATCCATGGTTGGATCACGCCAGAGCAGTGGACTGCGATGAAGGCTAGATTCGGCGAGGCCAGGTACCAGGAGCGGTCTGACAAGGCCAAGGTGGCGCGATCGAGCGCCAGTAAGTTGTGTGGTGGCTCCATTCCGATGACGGAGCATTTTCGTCGTCTGGTACGTTTTCTATGACGGACATTATTTTATATATAGTTGGATAGAATATTTAATACTAATAATTGATAATATATTTTAACAAGTAAAAAAGGGTGAGGACCCCAACATGGTGACCGTCTTCCTGGTCACCCATCGGAGGGCCGGGGAGTTCATTGACGAGAGGGCGACACAGGCATATGTATGTTCTATTCTTTATATTAATTTACTATAATTTAGAAAACAGGAAAATAGATATCAATAAAGACTTTAGCAAACTCTTAGACGTTAGCAAACATTGTTTAAGGCCGAGTTTCTTCGGCTACAAGAGGAGTGTTTTCCATAAATAAATTCCTTTATTTATTGTGTATCTGGGAAAATTACAACTGTGGGAATCTGATCTAGAAGATGATCACTTTATCCCTTTAACTATGCGAAGAAGAAAAGCTCTCAAAATTTTGACAGTAGATAACTATGTATCCCTGTAATGAATGAGAAAAAGAACTCTATTTATAGAGTCGAAAATAATAACTGAAAAGATAACAGTCTTCACAGCCTGTGCTTAGTTGAAAATCACGCAGGATTTAACATACGCAAGACTGTGAGCAGTTACTGGACGTGGCCTGTAACTGTTGGACACATGGCAATCATGCATGAGTCGTGTGCAAGTTACAGGACACGCAGGCAAGAGACCAGTGGCATGGCTGCCACGTACTCCAATTTGATGAAATCCACGCATACTTGTTGAAGACGAAATCCACGCAGACTCGGGGTAGAAAGCTTCAAAATCTACGCAAACTTGGGGCAAGAAGCTTCAGCATCCACGCAGACTTGGTGAGGACGAAATCCACGTAGACTCGGGGTAGAAAGCTTCAAAATCCATACAAACTTGGGGCAAGAAACTTCAGAATCTACACAGACTTTGATGAAGAAAACTTCAGAATCCACGCAGACTTGAGGAAGAAAACTTCAGAATACACGCAGATTTGGGATAGAACTGCCAGCTGTCTTGATTCAGCGTGCCTCGACTGACATAAAATCTCTGGTAGTGATTGCTTTTGTCAGTCACATTAAATAACAAGAAGCTCTTTTGGTACGCCAATCTTGACGAAGGTTGAGTCTTGCTGAAGAAGATTTCGAAAATCATGCAATAGACGGCTGTGATCTCTCGAATTCTGTGCATACGTGGCATACGAAGAGACATTCTTCGACTGTTGTGCTGTCGGTCATAATTACTCTCTGACAAATGATGAGCTGTCTCCCCAGCGTGATTTGTAAATATTGTCTGGCTCAACTGAGCGTAACTTTTGACTCTGTCCTGATCAACTCAGCGTGACTGTCATTTTTAAAGGCCTACAAGACCCCCTTCAAAGTTTTCGAAAAATTAAAAAGACTTCAAAATTTTCGAAATACTTTGAAAATAAGATGATAAAATGAAATCAGTCACGCTGTGATGACTTTAAATTTTTCAGAAGTCGGAAAGACTTCGAAGATCTTTGAGAATATCCAAATGGACTTATTAAATGTCATGATGACTCTTCATTTTTCGAGACTGATTACATCCAGTTTATGGTGGAATATGAACCGCCGGCGAGCTCTGTTATATAAACAGGGAAAAGATTCATTTTTAATCTTCATCTTACGTCAACATGACACCAAAGGAGAAAGCTGAGGAAGAAGCACGCAAGTTGGGCTTTTATTCCCATGGTGACCCCACTTTTGGGGGTGAAGAGCCAAAGCCTCTTGTTTTCGAACTCAAAGATGATCCCTTGCAACTAGCCAAGAATTTCTTGAGCTATTTTGGCTTGGATGGATCGTCCTCTTCTGGTGGGCGCAGCCTCATAGAGCAGCGTGAAGTGTTTAAGGCTCTGTTGCATCGTCTGGGAGTTAGGAGCGTAGAAGAACTAGGTACCAAGCTCAGTCGCTCTGGAAAATAGAGCGTGTCTTTTGTGCTTTTGTTGCACTCTTTTTGTTTTGTCTTTTGTAAGGCCATCAGTGCCTGTCTTGAAGAATAAAGTACAACTTCTGTGTTTAATCTGCGTGCATTAATGAAGAATATTAATTAGCACCCCTTGACTGTTTCTAATGCTGCACTGTCTTCCAAAGCACACGTGACACTCATTCTACGGTTTACGAGCGCTATTTATGCGGATCTTTTCCAAGAATAGACTTGTACTTTGCCCTTTAAATAGATAAAAGAGTTTCACAAATACTCATCTCCCATTCCTCTTCTCCTTTTCTGAGAATGAAATTTTTGGAAGATTTCACTCTCAAACAGGAAAGCAATGTTTTCTAATGTTCAACTTCTGCACACTGTATCAAACATGAGTTTGCCAATCTTTAGCACCAAACTTGAAGGTAAGTCAATGTAATACGTGTACTATTTTTGCTGTTTGAAGATAAGCTTTCTGTTTCTGATTTGAACAATACACGCATGTCTCTGTTTGATAAATGCACACTGAATGATTTCTATTGATACTTTCTGCAGAAATTTGGCTGAAAATTTTCTTCATAACTGGCATTGGGGATGTGGATGCTGTGGAGAATATCCTGCTGACATCTACATCAGGGAGCTCATACGCTTTTGACGCGTAAATCAGACAACTCAGAACTCTTCGTGGGATAGAAGGGTCTTCCTCAGATGGTAGGAAGAGCCTTTATACACGAGAGTTGGATAGTGGAGTCAACTCTACCCCGAGAAATCGGGTAGTAGAGTTCCTTTCACGGGAGAACTAGGAATTGTATCCCAAGGTTTGGATACATTCCTGTCTTCCTTGAGAGGTTACCCCCAATCCACCAATTGTATTGGCAGCACCACGACTTCGGGCAGCCATCCTCTGTGGTTCTCCTCTCGTCTGAGAGAGAAGACCAGAGTTTGATTCCTGCTGATCTGGTCGTGACTGGGACCCAGACAGTCAGGAACTGCCACCAACAACGAACCTGACGGAGAAGGTCCGACGGAGAAGATCCAAAGAAGAAGATAGATCTCTATTAGGTTATTGTTGTGGTGTAGAATGAAAATCCAAGATTTGTAATAGATTTCCATTATGATTTGTAAGAAAGTCTAAGAAAATGTAATAGACTTTTTGTGGTAAAATGAGAAATGGAAATGATAATTCTTCTATGCTCAATGATTTGTATTTGTGGATGAATTGTGGACATGATAGATAATGAAATCTTCTTTTCTGTTTTAGAGTATATGATATTATCAGAGGTATTATGGACGTGATAATATGTAGGAACTCAAAAGAAAATAGATTGATTTCTATGCAGAGGTCAAAAATGACAAATGAGCAAGTAGATTCGGAATTGATTCAGAGGTTATGAAAACATGATCAATAACGAATCCCCACTTTAATAAATTGATAGAAGATCATGAACGGACGAATAAATGAACGGATGAATCGTCGAATGAACACAATTAATGGATGGATGAACCGACGGATGAACGTGACGTTTCATTATTTGTAGAACTTCTGCCTATAAATATAGCAGAAATTTGACAAGAACGAACACTTCTTCTTTCAAACATAAAAAAAATGTCTGAAGAAGCATTCAAGAAAACTGGAATTGCCTCAAAGGTTCAGAAAGATACTGAAGAACACCCTGCTGTTCCAGTTCAATCGAAGAAGACGGAAGCAGGTGAAGGTTCGTCTGCACCCAAGCCACCAAGGGACATTCTGGATTTCCTGCTCGAACCAGGAAAGACTGAAGAAGAAGAAGCTATGAGGATGGCCGTTTGCAAGTTCCTCGTGGGTTCTAGCAAGGAAGTTCTCGACTCTTTTGCTGATCACGTCTTCGAGAAGGACGGCAGTGGCCCACATCCAAATGTAGAAAAGGATGATAGTGATCTTCTTTAATATCATGTATCATCATTCATGATAAAAATAAAAAAATAAAAAAATTATTTCTAAACATGAAACTGTCTGATGATTACAAGCATTTACATTTATACATAGTACTTTTTAAGGAATTTGCCATTAATAGGCATCAAAACTTTTCGACCATCCAATTCTGAGAGTTGATAAGCTCCATTTGAGAAAACTTTGCTCACAATATAGGGTCCTTTCCACTTTGCGTCAAATTTCCCCTTGCTCATATGAGTCATAGTCATAGGACGTCTAACAGTTAGAACAAGTTCTCCTTTTTGATACGCCCGAATTCTGACTTTCTTATTAAAAGCTCTTGAAATTCTAGCTTGATAGAATTCAATATTCTGTTGAGCAGATAATCGCTTTTCATCTAGAGCTTCTAATTCTTGAAGTCGAAGACGATCATTATTTTCTGCAGTGAGTTCATTAGCGATTGCTATCCTTAAAGAAGGAATTTGAATCTCTAATGGAAGAACAGCTTCGCAACCATACACCAGAGAGAAGGGTGTACATTTAGTAGCATTACGAACTGTAGTGCGATAAGCCCACAAACATTCACCGAGCTTCTCACTCCAATTACGTTTGTTAGTAGAGACAAACTTCTTTAGGAGTTTGATGATGGTCTTGTTGAAAGCTTCTGCTAATCCGTTAGCTGCCGGATTATATGCGGTAGAAGCCACATTGTTGATCCGATGATTATCACAGAATCGAGTAAACTTCTGACTAACGAACTGTGGTCCGTTATCATGAATAATGCGTCGAGGAACACCAAATCTGTAGATGACGTGGTGCTTAATAAAGCTAATGACATTGGACTTCTTAACTTCAGACAAAGGAATGGCTTCGGCCCATTTGGAGAAGTAATCGGTTATTGCAAGAATAAACCGATGACCCTTGGATGACGGCGGGTTGATCGGACCAATAATGTTCATGCCCCAAGCTTCGAAGGGCCATGATGCTGTCGTCGGATGTAGAAATTCCGAAGGTTGATGAATAAAATCTGCATGGATTTGACAAGCTTTACACTTCTTTGCATATTCGATGGCGTCTGATACTATAGTAGGCCAATAATAACCCATACGTCGAATACGGTCTTGAAGTTTTGGTCCAGGCTGATGTGCTCCACAAATTCCATCATGTGCTTCACGAATAATTTGTTGAACCTCGTCACCGGCAATACATCGGAGAAGTAAACCATCATAGGCTCGACGATATAAGGTCTTTGTTGTATGATTATAATAGAATCGGAATGATCGTTGTCTGATAGATGCTGCTTCACTCGGATCATCCAGAAGAATATCATACAATACAAAATCTAAGAAAGGAAGTCTCCAATCCGTATCCGTATTTTGATTCTCGGCCGAATGACTGAAGATGAATTCCATGCTGGAATCAGATGAAGATGATGAAGATTTACGACTAAATCCAAATCCTCTTGTTGTGTTGACGTCATGAGATGTTGATTCTTCAATGTCAACTGGAAGTCCTAGGGTCAGGTTATTTTCAAGATGGAACAATTCTCGATTGCGAACAATAATCATTTGTTGTCGTCTAATTGGGATAGCCAACACCGCTGCAAGATTAGCTAGAGCATCAGCTTCTGTGTTACATGCTCGTCTAACATGTTCGATGAAGAATTCTTCAAACGAAGAAGCCATAATTATAGCTGATCTATGATAAGGAACCAGATCTTGATGGCGGACTTCATAAGTACCCTTTATCTGATTGACAATGAGTTTAGAGTCTCCGTACGCCTCCAAATGTTGAATATTTAGATGTTTAGCGAGTTGAAGGCCAATGAGTAATGCATTGTACTCAGCTACATTGTTTGAACACGGCTGATCGAGAGAATAAGCTCTTTGGATAGCAAGACCTTTTGGCGATACAAGAACGATTCCAACTCCAGCGACAATATCACCATTAGGACCTATCCTTGAAGCTCCATCAAAGAATAGACGCCAAGTAGGATCTTCTTCAGCAATTTGGTTTGAATCTAGGACTTCATCTGGAATTTCGTCATAGAGTTTTGAATCTTCTGGAATTGAATGAGCAGCCAGAAAATCAGCTAAAGCTTATCCTTTGACTGACTTCTGAGGAATATAATGCATGTCATACTGTGCAAGTAGGATTCCCCAGTTAGCTAATCGAGAATTCAAAACACTGGGTTTCTTCATCATGATCCGTATAGGATTGATCCTGGAGATGACATGAATAGTCTGGCCAATGATATAATGTCGTGTCTTTTGAACAGCGAACATCAAGGCTAGACATTCTTTTTCGACCGATGAATATCGAGGTTCAGCTCCGGTCATAGTACGACTGAGATAGTAGATGGCTTGTTCATGACCATTTTGATTCTTTTGAGCGAGTAATGCACCCAATGAATGACTCATTGCTCGAGTATATAGGAGAAATGGAATTCCTGAAACGGGAGATACCAATACTGGAGGGCTCATCAGATATTGTTTTATATCATCAAATGCTTTCTGACATTCATCGTTCCAGACAAAAGAAACACCTTTCTTCATAAGTTTATTGAATGGTCTGCAGCGTCCTGATAAATTAGAGATGAATCTCCTGATATAAGCGATCCTTCCTTGAAATTCTCGTAGCTCTTTTAAGGTGCGTGGAGGATGCATCTCTTGGATGGCTTTGATCTTCTCGGGATCCACGTGTATACCTTTAGAGGTAATGACGAAGCCAAGAAATTTACCACTAGAGACGCCTAAGAAAGACTTAGTAGGGTTCATCTTTAATTGATGCTTACGCATTAGATCAAATATAGTCTTCAAATCTTGGATATGATCCTCCTTTTGTCGACTTTTGACTGCAATATCATCAACATAGCATTCGACTGTTTTTCGTAAATGTTAACGGAATATAGTGCTCATAGCTCATTGATAAGTTGCTCCTGCATTCTTGAGACCGAATGGCATAACTGTATAACAGTATGTACCGATCGGCGTTCTGAAAGAAGTGTGCTTCTCGTCATCTGGAAACATTTTAATCTGATTGTATCCAGAATACCCGTCCATGAATGACATCCGCTCAAATCCACATGTATTATCAATCATGACATCAGTGATTGGTAGAGGGAATTCGTCTTTAGGGCATGACGTATTGAGATCGCGGAAGTCTATGCATACTCTGATCTTGCTAGTCTTTTTAAGGACAGGAACAATATTAGCCACCCAATCGGGATGTTGTTCCTCTCTAATAAACCCGGAGGTTATGAGTTTATTGACTTCAGCTTCAATTGCATCCATAATGTCTGGACGAAATCGTCGCTGTTGTTGTTTGACCGGTTTAACATTCGACAAGATATTGAGCTTGTGAGTTGCAATTTGTGGATCAAGTCCTGGCATATCTTCATAACTCCAAGCGAAGACATCGATGTAGTCACGAATGAGTTTGATCATGTCTTGCTTATCAGTTTCAGAAAGACTTTCACTGATGAATATTGGTTTGGGAGATCCCTCTTCACCAACATCTATTTGAACAAGTTTGTCTTCAGTCGGAGGTTCTTTTTGCTCGAAACGGAACTCCCATTGATTATCTAATCTTTGGGCCCATTGTTCCAATTCAGGTGAGATTTCAAACTCTTCTTCGTCTTCATCATTTTCTTCAGAATAGTCAATGGAAACCATGTTGGAAGACAGAAGGTTGCAGTAGAAGTCACCGATACTTATATCGGAATCCCAAGAAGTGGTACTTGAAGAATCAGATCTCTTATCTTCGTCTGACTCGAGATCTTCATAGATAATATTGATAAAAGGAGTAGGAGCTATATAGCCCAATCCGTATTTCGTCCTTCCATATTTCAGAGGAGGAATACGAACATGCATTTTTCTTCCTTTTCCACTATTGAGGCCAGTCCTGAAGTCATAGCCCATATTTTTGATGATGTCTTTAGATTGCTGACTATAACGACGTAGTTGTAATCTTCCAGTGTTATCATTTTTGTCTTCATCTTCTAAATCAGAAGGACTTTGGGGCCCTTTATAGAAGAATATTGGAATGTCTCCTGGCTTTCTGCTGGAAACTAGAAAGTATGAAGATTGTACAGGTTCTAGGGATACATCTGTATGAACAGTCTGTACCACCCCTATGGTTATTGTGTTCAAGTCATCTAACAAATGTAAATAACTATGAACATAACTACACACATCAGCATACTGCAAAGATAGAGACTTTTCATTAAATGTAAAAGCAGCAGTATTTACATTGGGAGAAGGCTGAGCCTTAGAGATTTTAGCCAAGTCAATGACTAAAGGGGGAGAAGAAGAACGAGAAGAAGCGTTGTTTCGATTAAGATCGATAACAAATGGCTCAGAAGGGGTGAGCTCCCTTGAAGCTTGAGATGGAAGAATAATCCGCCCTCCAACTGGAATTAGCAGAGTATCCTGTTTCACATATGGAGATGCAGGAATTGCAGTACGCCCACTGACAGGAATAATTATTGTGTCTTGAGCAAACGACTGAGGTAACGGAGAAATCCGTCCACTCACCGGAATGATGAAAGAACCTTCTTCAGAGAGTTTGGGAGATTGTTGCTGAATAGTTCGACCTTTAACAGGAATTATTAAGGTCTCACTTTGTGAATCTTCTTTCTCCATAGCTTGTATAACCCTCGTATACTCTTCTTTGTATATTCGGAAATCATTGAAATAAGCTTCAACCCCATGGAAGGGATTTATATCAGCAACCTCTTTTTGTACTCTTCCATTGCTATCAATGTATTTAAAACACTGATGAAGAGTAGAAGGCACCACATTATTTTCATGAAGAAAGGGCCTCCCCAGAAGAAGATTATAGGATCCCACGATCTCGATCACATAGAAAGCGACTTTGGATCTGAAATCACCTATTTGAAGCTTCAGATGAATCTTTCCCAAAGGTTCGCTTCGGCTTTGATTGAATCCCAGGATAGTAGTAACCGTCTTGGAGAGTTTGTGAAGAGGGATTTTTAGTTCATCCAATAAACTCTTTGGCATGATGCTTATAGCAGACCCTGGATCAATGAGGATACGATCTATCTTCATTGTATCGATATAACCGGTGTAGTAAAGAGGCCGATCATGTCGATTATCCTCCAGTAGCATGTCGTCTTGTGTAAAGGTGATATTTGGGATAATCTCCAATACACTGTTGCAATATAAGCAAGTAGCAGGTTCTGCATCTGGCTTCTTCAATTGTGCAAGACAAGAGTCAGCTTATAGAAGTGCTTCACTTAATGTCTCCCGAGTCTCTTTGGAAAGACGTAGAAGTTCAAAGAGGGACATTCTAGCTGGAGTATTAGCAAGCTGAGCTAAAATGTCGAAATTATAAGGCTTCTGAAGTCCGAGAGGAGAGGACTTCTTGATTGGCTTATCAAACCGAGCCTGTTGTTTGCCTTTCTCCAGAGCTGTAGGCTTGGGAGGAACAGGTTCAGTGGATGATTCTTCTTCAGGAAGAACATTAGAAGCATCTTTATCAGCTGGAGGGATATCAAGAGGATCCTCAGGATTTTTGGAATAATCCTTTAGATAAGGTTTCCCCGTTCGAGTAGCACTAACAAGTGCTTCTTCTTTCTTTTGGCTCTGTGTCAGAAATAGATCCAAGAGAAGTCATATGACATGATTTAATCTTTCCAGCCTTCTTGGACTTTCGAGAAGTAGTCTTTTGAGGAGAAGGCGATTCAAAATCTGCCACTAGATCAGGATGGATCCACATGATTTCTCCAGTTTCCAAAGTGATCGGCACTAATCCTTCAGACCGTGGAGGAGGAAGATTCACTATGTCAAGAGTTGCCTTGGAAATAGGAACGATCCCACTTTCAAGGAGTTGAGGAGGAAAATCTCCGAATTGTATAGAGACGACGTTGGAGGTGATGGTCTTCTCTTTTGGAGTAAGAGAGATAGCTCCAGATTTAATCATTTCTTGGATCTTTCCTTTCAGTACATAACATGTACGAATTGTATGACCCAACATTCTGTGATATGGGCAGTATTTGGGATGATCTGTTTTACCAGCTTTATCAGGTTTCTTGATCTCAGGTAGTTGTATCTTATTACCTTTCAGCAGACATTCAAAGATACCAAGGACATCGTCGTCATCGAAAGAGTATTCTTCTTTGGGGCGAGGTGTTCTCGGTTGTTGAGTTGTAGGAGAAGTTTGAATAGTTGATGCATCTTTGCTTTGAAGATTAACTTCAAGAGTTTATTTTCCCTTGCGAGCATTGTTTTTATTGTTAGTACCTTGACCTGTTTCTTTAGGAGTCATCTGTACTCCTAAACCTTTGAAGGTTTCAGCACTAATTTCTGCGGCCTTGGCACTAACTATGAAAGAAGGCCAGTCTTGGAATTGAGTGGATTCTGTCTACATGCTGATGATTGGCAACAAGTTTGATTTGCATGTGTCGATGGTGACAGCATCAGGAGTTCCAAGAGGCATCTTCAGAGCTTCTCTTCGAAACCGTTCAATGTACTCTTCTGTAGTTTCATTATTTTTCTGCTTGATTCTAATAAGAGCAGACATAGTCATGTCATTGAGCCCTTCATAGAACCGTTCAAAAAACATCTGTTTGAAACCGAAAAATGAGGTAATGCTCCCATCTGGGAGACTTCTATACCATTCATAAGCCGTTCCCTTGAGACATCCAACAAACACCCGAGTAAGGAGGGCGTCGCTTGGTTGCAGCTGATCAGTCATCACTTTAAAGTGATTAATGAACTGGCTTGGAGAAGTGGTTCCATCATAGAATGAGATAGTGGGAGGCTTGTATTTAGGAGGATACGATACTTGCTTCCATTCTATCGGATAAGGTTGTTTGATGCCTAACCTTTGTAAACCATCCTTCTGTTTGAATGCCTCGAATTGAGTTCTGAGATTCCTCAATTCTTCATTAACAACTTCGGAAGATTGTGGAGTTGTAACTTGTAGAGAATAGTTGGGAGGAGGAACAGCATTATAAGCACTACCCCCAGCTCCAGAGAGACTAGGGTTTGGTTGAGCTGGTCCAGGAGTATTGGATTGTACTGCTGGAGAAACTTGTACTGGACTCATATCAGTGTCAGTTGGTATGGCATCTGGTACAGTCTGTCGATTTTGCATCTGTGTTGCCATGAGTTCATACATCGACTTCATAGTATCAGCCATAGACTTCATTTGTTGTTCCAAAGAAGCAATTCTTTGATCTTGAGGAGTCAAGGAAGAAGAAGGTTCATCAGTATTCCCATCAACCATATAAGTCGTGACTGTACGAAGAATTATTGATGAACTGGTAGATGTTGTTTGTTCTGAATCATTGCTTTGTGCATCAAAGTCAATTATAGGAGGACTACCCCCAGTAGGAAGAGGTGGGAAGTTAGATTCTCCAAGGAATTCAGAATCATCTTCAGAGATCAAATTTCTTTGACTAGAAGCTAAGGCTCTTGCTCTGGTATTTCTGTATACTCCATCTGGACTATCAACTCTACCCCCAGCATCCCGAGAGGTCATATTGACAGAAGCAAACAAAGGCTCATCTTCATCAGGCATAGGTTCACACTGAATCCGATTGAAGACAGATTGTCGTTTTGTTTGACATCTGCATTGTATTGTGACTCTTGGCTGGAAGTCACATTCATGATCAACATGATCATGAGCCATGACATGACATCTGCATTGAATTATGACTCTTGGATAGAAGTCACATTCAGCATGGTCCTTTGACACAGAATCACTTCTTCTCTTCTGTTGAAGATATTCTCGTAAATCTGTTTGTGAAGATTGAGGAGTATATTTCCTGTTCTTGGGTCTTGATGGCTCTTGATTATATAGAGAATGATTAATATGAGCCACATAGTTTCTTGCATACTCTGCATCTGGATCTCTTATCCTTGTTTCCAACTGGTATGGTTTCTTAACACCAGAAGTGTTAATTTTTGTTCTTAGATCAGTTGGAGGTAACACATTGGTTTTGGAAACATGGAGTTTTCCTTCCATTGATCTGGATATTTGCAGAGAAGGAAGAGTTGAACCACCCCCTTGATTAGGAGTTGGTAACAGACCTTTTCTAGACAAATTCTGTGCCCAATTCGAAGAAGTCATAGAAGAAGACATTAAGAAATGTTTCTTCTTAGACTCATTCAAGTTTTGAGACATAGAATGTCCAGAAGGAAGAGTAGTCAAAAGACCATCTCCTTTTCTTTGACTAACAAAATTGTCAGTCAAAGCTGTTCCTGAAGTAAAAACTACAGGAGCAGAAGAAACAACTAAAGAGTTATTTCTTTTCGAAGGGACTTTGTGTGAAAGACCACCCCCAGTTCTAGTAGAACTTGGCAAAGAAGAAGAGATAGCTAAAGAGCTATTCTTCTTAGATGAAATACACGCTGAAACAGGCTTGGTTAAAGAACCAGTGCTGTTGGCGTGACTTTTGATTTTGGAAATACACGCTGGAACAGATTTGGCTAAGGAGCCAGTATTGTTAGCGTGATTGTTGATTTAGAATTACACACTGGAACAGACTTGGCTAAGGAACCAGTGCTGTCAGCGTGACTTTTGAGGTTGAAATTGCACGCTGGAACAGATTTGGCTAAGGAGCCAGTACTGTCAGCGTGACTTTCAACTTTGGAGACACACACTGGAACAGATTTGGCTAAGGAGCCAGTACTGTTAGCGTGATCTTTAACTGCTGTCATCTTCGAGCGCACAAGAGTGTGCGTACTTGCAGTAGAGTTCTTGCCAGTGTTAGGAGCAGACACTGTGGCAGAGACTTTACCATTGGCTGCCAACTGATTCTTAGGGACATAGATAGAGTGTCCCTTCGACTTGGCAGTGATGATGGAGGCTGTAGTGGGCTTACCACTCTTAGCCCGCTGCATTTCTTCATAGGCGAGTTGATCGAATTGGATCGTCATCACCTTCTTCGTCGAGCCGATTGACGAAGTATCGCATTGAGTTGTTGCCATCTCAGAAGAGGAGATGGTTTTTTCCCCAGCAGAGTCGTCAATTTGTTTTCCATAAATAAATTCCTTTATTTATTGTGTATCTGGGAAAATTACAACTGTGGGAATCTGATCTAGAAGATGATCACTTTATCCCTTGGACTATGCGAAGAAGAAAAGCTCTCAAAATTTTGACAGTAGATAACTATGTATCCCTGTAATGAATGAGAAAAAGAACTCTATTTGTAGAGTCGAAAATAATAACTGAAAAGATAACTGTCTTCACAGCCTGTGCTTAGTTGAAAATCATGCAGGATTTAACATACGCAAGACTGTGAACAGTTACTGGACGTGGCCTGTAACTGTTGGACACATGGCAATCATGCATGAGTCGTGTGCAAGTTGCAGGATACGCAGGCGAGAGACCAGTGGCATGGCTGTCACGTACTCCAATTTGATGAAATCCACGCAGACTTGTTGAAGACGAAATCCACGCAGACTCGGGGTAGAAAGCTTCAAAATCTACGCAAACTTGGGGCAAGAAGCTTCAGAATCCATGTAGACTTGGTGAGGACGAAATCCACGCAGACTCGGGGTAGAAAGCTTCAAAATCCACGCAAATTTGGGGCAAGAAACTTTAGAATCTACACAGACTTTGATGAAGAAAACTTCAGAATCCACGCAGACTTGAGGAAGAAAACTTCAGAATACACGCAGATTTGGGATAGAACTGCCAGCTGTCTTGATTCAGCGTACCTCGACTGACACAAAATCTCTGGTAGTGATTGCTTTTGTCAGTCACATTAAATGACAAGAAGCTCTTTTGGTACGCCAATCTTGACGAAGGTTGAGTCTTGCTGAAGAAGATTTCGAAAATCACGCAATAGACGGCTGTGATCTCTCGAATTCTGTGCATACGTGGCATACGAAGAGACATTCTTCGACTGTTGTGCTGTCAGTCATAATTACTCTCTGACAAATGATGAGCTGTCTCCCCAGCGTGATTTGTAAATATTGTCTGGCTCAACTGAGCGTGACTTTTGACTCTGTCCTGATCAACTCAGCGTGACTGTCATTTTTAAAGGCCTACAAGGAGGCGGCTGCTGCTGCTAGTGCGCCAGCAGAGAGAGTGTCGCGACCCGATCCCAAATAATTGGGTCGAACCGGATCATGCCCAGCCTGCACCGTTGTGAGACGATGGCAGTAAGATGTTCTATACGTAGGTGTTCACAACAACATCTATACATTTGTCACAACTCAATATACGGAAATTTTAAAACTTTATTTAACGTTTGAAAAGTACAACTGGAAATAAAAGAACTGAAATAAAATGCTGAATTCAAATTAACAAAATTTCGAAACAACAAAACTAGAAAACTGGAAATGACTAGCTAAGCGGTCGGCTCGTCGGCCTCAGGTCCTGCGTCCTCCAAGGGGGACTCTGGCAACACCACAGAGTACAGAACCGGATCATAATAGCTATTGTACAATAGCTCAGCATCCTCAATATCACCTAAAAATGTTGTCTCCAGTCAGGAGGGAGCAAGTACGAATATGCATCTCATATTTCAAGTAATAATGGAAAAGTGCAGGCTAAACAGTTTAAACAATATTTTCCAGCATTCTACAATTGAAAACAATGTGATTTGAATGTGTAATCGTCTATGACCGGCTTGGGTTATACAATAGCGTCATAGCGACGCGATACGGCTTATCCCCGTGTGTAAGAGGGGTAAGCTTGCACAATATACAATATGAGGGATATTGGCCATAAACGTTACACTATTCCCCCAATCCCCCCAATCAATCAATCAATATCTGAACCCTAGGAGAGGGTTCCGTGTAGCAATGTGGTTTAAACATGCAGCTAGACAATTACTAAATAAAATACAAGAAAAACATAACCGCAACTTGTCTTTGTTTATGACTGGATCAGTAAAGTCGGTTCCGAGGAGGATGTCAGGTTCATCTCCGAGATCCTACAGTTGAGAACCTTGACTTAGAAACAATATGAAACCATTCTAGGTGTGTTAGTTACAATCTCTAGAGTTGGTCCTAATTCAGTTTTAATTTTATTAATTATTCTACCGGAAATCGTCTAACGTCGCAATTCTACGTTCATTGTTATCTAATTAAAATAAGCCAGTTATCGATTAATTGGAAAAATGGCAATTACCGGTTAATTTGGCAAAACTTTGTATTTTGTAATATTTTATATAAAGCTAATATTTTTCTTTAAATAAGAAGAACGTAAATTTGTTTAAATAACAAACTTGTAATTTTTTCTAATTATTTATTGTGAGAAAATGATATTAATTTTCTATATCCAAAATAATGTCTTTTTAATATTTTACGAGTCTATCGACAAACCAACATCCCAGAAAATAAATAAAATCTATTCTACGAAATACAGGATCGCAGCAAAGAAAATAGAAAACTGGGCTTATGCCCTTACAATTACTTATATAAATGAATTTTAAGAATAATAATAAAACTCAGGTGAATCCTGAACGCCGAGAAGCGGTCCATTCAGCAGGCCGAAGTCCTGCACCAAAAATACTAACAGCAGTACCCGTTCTGAAAATAATTATAAATATAAATATTATATTAAAGAGTCTCAGATAGGTCTAATAATCATTCTTAGGTAATACCTCAACGTCCAGAATGACTGGTTTTGTTTGCATTTTGCTAGGGCCCATTGATCGGTACGATCGTCGCCCGAAAATCCATTTAATAAACCTTTTTGGAAAACCAGTTTTCAAAATCATATATATATAGTTTTACGAAAAAATTGGACAGCATTTCCTCTACATCTGGAATAACCCAATACTGGGAAATTGTGCCAACCACACAAATAATATCCCAAACCAGGGAAATAACCCATGAATTCATTTCCACGACAAAATATATATAAACCAAACACAGAACTAAGTCCGAGAGCATTGCCGAACTAACTCGGAATTTCCGAGAAGTCACAAAGCTTTACACCAAAACCAATCACAGCACAAAATTACTACTGAACTTCAAAAATTTCCGAAATCGAAATCATCTAAACCGAATTCCGTAATGGGATCGGGGACCAAAATCATCATCGACACTCTGAGAAGGAACACGGGGACACGAGATATAACTTGGGTTGCTCGGCTAGAGCTCTCAGATGCAATAATAAAGATAGAAAATCACGTTCCCGCGAACTCGGGAAAATCCCAACTCGCGAACAGCAGCGGGAAACCACCGAAACAGCGCTGGACAGCGCTGTTGGAACAACGGGGCGCACGCGGGCTGAGCCGGGCGCGGACAGCGGGGTCTGGCCGAGATAGCCGAAAAAAACGGCGGGCACCGGGCTAGGGCACGACGAGAATGGGAGAGGACGGCGCCGGGAGGTCGGGGTCACGCGCGAGAGGGCGAAGCCGCGGGCTGGACGCGGTCGGAGGCGCGCGCGGGTGGCCAGCTGGGTGGTGTGCGGCCCTGAGAGGCGGTCGCGGGCGGAGTCCTGGCCGGAGTGGGGTCGGGCGCTGGTGTCGAGGGTGGCCGGCGTGGACGGCCGGAGGAAGCCGGGGGCGAACGGGATCAACGCCGGAGGGGTGCTGCGCGGCTGGGCCGGGGTCGCCGGAGGAAGGGCGCTCGGGGGTGGCGCGGAAAGCTCGGGTGGAGAGAGGGGTTCTTTTGAGATGGAAGTGGTGGTGGTGTTGAGAGTTTGGTTTAAGAAGAATGAGAAAGGAATGTATGGATGAGTGCTGGAGTAGTTCGTGAGTGGTGATGGTGGGTTATTAAAAGGAAAGTGGGAAAATAACGTATGGAGTAGAGAGAAAGGGGGAGCAGGAGAATAGGCAGGGATGGCCTGGTCGTGGGTGACCAGGCCCAACGTGAGTTTATTTTTTTTAATAACAGATATTAATCAGAATTTGAATGAATAAAAAAGATTGGTTCAGAACGGGATTGGGTTTCGGGAAACCGGGTTCGAACTCGGGTTCGGAGTCCGGACTCGGGATCGGGACAGGGCCGCAATCAAAAATCAACGATAATTTTAAAAATAATATTTTTTTCCGACTAATAAATAATAATAATAATAATAATAATAATAATAATAATAATAAACTAAACTAATTATCACACTACAAATCCAATAATTCATTAATCATAAAATCTGGGTTTCACAATCTTCCCTCCTTAGAAAATTTTGTCCTCGAAATTAAAGGCAGGCTTAGGGGTTACCTCAAGTCTCAAACAGATACGGATACTGCTCCCGCATCTTGTCTTCTCGCTCCCAGGTAGACTCTCCTGGTGAGTTGTGCCGCCACATAACTCTGACTTTTGGTATCACAGAGTTTCGGGTTCTCTTCTCTCCTCTGTCCAATATTGCAACCGGCTTCTCTGGCACTGTGAGGCTGGGTCCAATTTCCAGCTCCGAATGGTCCAATATGTGGCTCGAGTCTGGGATGTAGCATCTCAGCTGCGAAACATGGAAGACGTTGTGGACGCCTTCGAGACTTGGGGGTAGAGCCACCCGATAAGCTACTTCTCCAATCCTGTTACTTCAAAAGGACCAATATACCTGGGACTTAGCTTTTCTGCCCGGCCGAAACGGATGGTTCCTCTGGTAGGGAAGATCTTCACGAACACACTGTCACCTTCTTCAAACTCCAACGGCCGTCGGCTGCTATCGGCCCAATGCTTCTGTCTGTCCTGGGCAATCCTGAGCTTATCCCTAATCATCTTTACTTTCTCTGCTGCATCGGTCACCATCTCAGGTCCAAGCAATATTTGTTCTCCTACATCGTCCCAAGCAAGTGGAGTGCGGCAACGACGTCCATAGAGTGCCTCGAACGGTGTCATACCGATGCTAGCTTGGTAGCTGTTGTTGTAGGAGAACTCTACCAAGTGCAAATGGTCTTCCCAAGACCCTCCAAATTCCAAGACGCAGGATCTCAGCATATCTTCTAGCGTCTGGATTGTTCTCTCTGATTGCCCGTCAGTCTGGAGATGATAGGCGGTGCTGAACATCAGTTGCATTCCCAAACTGTCATGCAAGCTCTTCCTAAACTGAGAGGTGAACCTGGTATCCCTGTCAGACATAATACTTACCGGAACTCCATGAATCCGGTAGATGTGCCGCATGTACAGTGCCGCCAACTTTTCAGTGGATAGACCCACCTTGAAAGGAATAAAGTGGGCTGACTTCGTCAGTCGGTCCACGATAACCCAAATGGCATCCTTCCCTCCTTGGGATCGAGGCAGTCCTGACACAAAGTCCATCGTTATGTGCTCCCATTTCCACTCCGGGATGTCTAGCGACTGCAACAGTCCTGCTGGTCTCTGTCTGCTAGCTTTCACTTGTTGACAAATTAAACATCTAGCTACATACCTGGATACGTCATTCTTTATTCTGTACCACCACACTATAGTACGCATATCCCGATACATTTTGTTGGCTCCTGGATGTATGGAATACTGCGACTGGTGTGCTTCTTGCATCAGCTTGTTTCTCAGTTCGCCAGTTGGTACGCACAGCCTCGTACCATGCTTCAGTGCTCCGTCGTTGGCGATTGAGAATCCTTCAAGTGTTTTCGCCAGCACTTGATCTCTGAGTTTGCAAAGCGTCTCGTCTTGGAATTGTGCCTCCTTGACTCTGTCCATTAAACTTGAACGCACTTGCAACTGCATCATTGTTGAATCAGCTCCTAGTACAATGGCTTCTCTTTCCAGTTTCTTCATTTCATCTTCGAGCAGTACAATCTCCACTCCAAGCTTTTCTATGTCCTCCAGCAAATGACGCTCCTTGGTCAAAAATATTGCCATCGGGTATCGACTAAGTGCATCTACAACAACATTAGCCTTACCCGGATGATACTGCAGGTTGATGTCGAAATCCTTCATCAGCTCTAGCCATCGTCTCTGTCGCATGTTCAGCTCCTTCTGAGTGAAAACATATTTAAGACTTTTGTGGTCTGTAAATATTTCCACTCTCTCTCCATAAAGGTAGTGCTTCCATAGCTTCAATACAAATATCACCGCTGCAAGCTCCAAATCATGTGTGGGATAGTTCTTCTCATGAGTCCGTAATTGCCTAGATGCGTAAGCAATTACTTTCCCGTGCTGTTGAAGAACGCAGCCCAAACCCTTACCGGAAGCATCACTATAAATTGAAAAACCGCCGGTACCTGAGGGTATCGCAAGTATCGGCGCCGTTGTAAGCCTTTTCTTCAGTTCTTCAAATGCTAACTGGCAAGCTTCAGACCAAATGAATTCTTCGTTCTTCCTAGTGAGCTTCGTCATCGGCTCAGCAATCCTGGAGAAATCCTTCACAAATTTTCGGTAGTAGCCAGCTAAACCCAAAAAACTTATAATTTCTGCAACTAAACTTGGTGCAGTCCACTTCTCAATAGCAGCTATCTTCATTGGATCCACCGAAATTCCTTCTCCTGTGACAATATGGCCAAGAAAATCCACTTTGTCTAAGAAGAATTCGCATTTAGATAGCTTACCATAGAGCTTCTCCTTTCTTAAAGTTTTCAGGACTTTCCTCAGGTGCTCTTCATGCTCTTCTTCAGTCTTCGAGTAGATCAGAATATCGTCGATGAAGACTACAACAAACTGATCCAGATATTCATGGAAGACCTTGTTCATAAGGTTCATGAATACTGCAGGGGCATTCGTCAGTCCAAACGGCATGACCAAAAATTTATACTGACCATATTTGGTGTTGAACGTCGTCTTTGGAATATCCTCCTTCCTGACCTTGATTTGATGGTAGCCAGACCTGAGATCTATCTTCGAAAATACCTTAGCTCCACTCAGTTGATCAAACAGGTCGTCGATCCGGGGCAGAGGGTACTTGTTCTTGATGGTGATGTTGTTCAGCGCCCGGTAATCGATGTACATCCGTACGGTTCCATCCTTCTTAGGCACGAACAAAACTGGTGCTTCCCAGGGTGAAGCCCCATCTCTGATAAATCCTTGTGCCTTCAATTCGTCAATCTGGTCCTTCATCTCCTTTGCCTCCTTGGGGTTGACTCTGTAGAATCCTAGAGAAATAGGGGAAGAGCCGGGTACTAGGTCGATGGTGAATTCCACACCTCGATCTGGCGGCAATCCTGGAAGACTATCTGGAAAGACGTCCATAAATTCTGCTATAATAGGGTGAGGAGGCCCGGGTTCTTCGGTGATAGAGGAGTAGGTAACACTCTTCATGTCTTCCGGAGCTCGAGAGATTTCAAACTCCGGTTCTCCTGGTGGGCTGAAGATTACACATCCTCTGTGACAATCTATCAGCACATGCTGCTCACTTAACCAGTCCATCCCTAGGACTACATCATAGTTGGGCAAGGGCATCACAAGTAAGGGTGTAAAGAATTTGTGGCCTGAGATAGTTATGGGACAGTTACAAGCCTCGGTGATGGGTATGGGTCCACCACCGGTCATAACTCTACTAATCATCTTCCTAAGTCCTGTATCTAGGTAGTGTGCGGAAATAAACTTTGATGATATGAAACTGTGTGATGCACCAGAATCAAATAATGCTAGAGCAGGATGTGAAAACACATAAATAAAACCTGTGATGACATCAGCGGTGGGTTCCTGCTCTGGTTCTTGCTCGTCTGCTGCTAGGGCAAAAGCTCACCCGATCTTCTGCTGATGTTGCCCGAACCGTTGTTGCTGAGTGGGTAGAGAAGCTCTTTGCTGAGTTGCTCCGGTCCGGTTGAATGCGGTGGGGCAGTCCCTCACTTGGTGGGTGGCAGACCCACAAACTAGACAGTATCCCATTTTCTTCCTGCAGATGTTCGCCTGGTGTCCTGGCCTCTTGCAGTAGTCGCAGACAGGGATCTGCTTCTGAGGCATTCTGTCACTGGTTCTTGCCTGATGGTGTTGCTGGTGGTGGTGCGAAGGCCTGTTGTTGTTGTTGTTGTTGGGCCTCTTCTGGTTACCCTGGAAGTTTCTAGTTCCAGGATACTCCTTTTTTGAACGAGAAGGTTGGCTCTTCTCCACGTCCTGAGCTCGTATCAGAATCTTCTCGTATGTCTTGGCGCCACCTGCGATCACAGGGGTACAAATTTTCTCCCTTAGTCCATACCTGAATCTTTCAGCACGATCCTTGGGGTCAGCAACCAAGTTCTTGGCAAAGCGGCTAAGTCGGCCGAACTCTGCCACATACTCTCCAACCGTCATGTTCCCTTGCTTCAGATCCTGGAACTGTCTTTCCATCTCCCGCAACTCAGATGTTGGAAAGAACTTCCTGCAGAACAGCCTCTTGAAGGTGTCCCAGTCAAGCTGCTTGTCCTGGAGTCGAGGTTCATTCCGGTACCAGGTGCTTGCCACATCTTGCAGCTGGAGTCCTACTGCTTCGGTCTTGAGGTCCTCTGGGAGTCGAGCGACACTCAAGAGACGCTCTATGCTGTCTAGCCATTCATCGGCGTAGATGATTCCCTCGGTTCCTTTGAAAGGTCGAGGGCCCTGCTTCTTGAAACTCTCTATATCTCCGACCTTCACATAATAATACGCCTCTTATCAAAAGAATGGCCTAAATGATACATAACTTAACTCCTGGATTTATGTTTACCTTGGCAGGTCGTGGCTCCAATGAAGTTGTCCCTCCTCTCTCGGGCAGCCATAGCCACGTTGTGGGCATTCTCCATGCCTTCTCTCATGATCGCGGTCTGCTCGCGATGGGCTTCAGCTTGGGCTGCGGTTTGTTCACGATGAGCTTCTGCTTGGGCTCTCTGGGCTTTAAGCACTCCTCGTAGCATGCCCACTAGATCGGTGGGATCCACGGGCACTGGTGGGACAGCTGGTGCGGCCACTACCGCAGGGGACTGCGGCTCAGTCCGGGGAAGTGCAGGTTCTGTCGTCTGCGCTGTAGTAGCGTAAACGGGGCGGGTGCTGGTGCAGCATGGGGACGGTCAGTCAACTGCAAAGGAGGTGGGTCCCGGCGTGCTTGAGGAGGTGGGGTGTGATCGGTAGATGACACCTCATCTTCAGCAGGGCCGGAACGGGTAGTCTTCCCTTTGGCCATACTCTGGAAGGTTTAGGGTACAAACATAAGCAAGGTATCCTACCAGTCTATAATCAAACAAAAATATTTATGTATATAATTCGGACCTATGTTGTGACAAATCAATGTTCTAGTGTTCTAATTATTTCTAGGTATGTTTTCCTAAGTTGTTGTTTCATGACCTGCATGGGCCACCACTAAAAACATGTCATGATCCGATCCCAAATAATTGGGTCGAACCGAATCATGCCCAGCCTGCACCGTTGTGAGACGGCGGCAGTAAGCTGTTCTATACGCAGGTGTTCACAACAATATCTATACATTTGTCACAACTCAATATACGGAAATTTTAAAACTTTATTTAACGTTTGAAAAGTACTACTGAAAATAAAAGAACTGAAATAAAATGCTGAATTCAAATTAACAAAATTTTGAAACAACAAAACTAAAAAACTGGAAATGACTAGCTAAGCGGTCAGCTCGTCGGCCTCAGGTCCTGCGTCCTCCAAGGGGGACTCTGGCAACACCACAGGGTACAGAACCGGGTCATAATAGCTATTGTACAATAGCTCAGTATTCTCAATATCACCTAAAAATGTTATCTTCAGTCAGGAGGGAGCAAGTACGAATATGCATCTCATATTTCAATTAATAATGAAAAAGTGCAGGCTAAACAGTTTAAACAATATTTTCCAGCATTCTACAATTGAAAACAATGTGATTTGAATGTGTAATCGTCTATGACCGGCTTGGGTTATACAATAGCGTCCTAGCGACGCGATACGGCTTATCCCCGTGTGTAAGAGGGGTAAGCTCGCACAATATACAATATGAGGGATATTGGCCATAAACGTTACACTATTCCCCCAATCCTCCCAATCAATCAATCAATATCTGAACCCTAGGAGAGGGTTCCGTGTAGCAATGTGGTTTAAACATGCAGCTAGACAATTACTAAATAAAATACAAGAAAAACATAACCGCAACTTGTCTTTGTTTATGACTGGATCAGTAAAGTCGGTTCCAAGGAGGATGTCAGGTTCGTCTCCGAGATCCTACAGTTGAGAACCTTGACTTAGAACCAATATGAAACCATTCTAGGTGTGTTAGTTACGATCTCTAGAATTGGTCCTAATTCAGTTTTAAGTTTATTAATTATTCTACCGGAAATCGTCTAACGTCGCAATTCTACGTTCGTTGTTATTTAATTAAAATAAGCCGGTTATCGATTAATTAGAAAAATGGCAATTAGCGGTTAATTTGGCAAAACTTTGTATTTTGTAATATTGTATATAAAACTAATATTTTTCTTTAAATGAGAAGAACGTGAATTTGTTTAAATAACAAACTTGTAATTTTTTCTAATTATTTATTGTGAGAAAATGCTATTAATTTTTTATATCCAAAATAATGTCTTTTTAATATTTACGAGTCTATCGACAAACCAACATCCCAGAAAATAAATAAAATCTATTCTACGAAATACAGGATCGCAGCAAAAAAATAGAAAACTGGGCTTATGCCCTTACAATTATTTACATAAATAAATTTTAAGAATAATAATAAAACACAGGTGAATCCTGAACGCCGGGAAGCGGTCCATTCAGCAGGCCGAAGCCCTGTACCAAAAATACTAACAGCAGTACCCGTTCTGAAAATAATTATAAATATAAATATTATATTAAAGAGTCTCAGATTGGTCCAATAATCATTCTTAGCTAATGCCTCAACGTCCAGAATGACTGGTTTCGTTTGCATTTCGCTAGGGCCCATTAACCGGTACGGTCGTCGCCCGAAAATCCATTTAATAAACCTTTTTGGAAAACCAGTTTTGAAAATCATATATATATAGTTTTACGAAAAAATTGGGCAGCATTTTCTCTATATCTGGAATAACCCAATACTGGAAAATTGTGCCAACCACACAAATAATATCCCAAACCAGGGAAATAACCCATGAATTTATTTCCACCACAAAATATATATAAACCAAACACAAAACTAAGTCCGAGAGCATTGTCGAACTAACTCGGAATTTCCGAGAAGTCACAAAGCTTTACACCAAAACCAATCACAGCACAAAATTACTACCGAACTGAACTTCGAAAATTTCCGAAAACGAAATCGTCTAAACCGAATCCCGTAACGGGATCGGGGACCAAAATCATCATCGACACTCTGAGAAGGGACACGGGGACACGAGATATACCTTGGGTTGCTCGGCTAGAGCTCTCAGATGCAATAATAAAGATAGAAAATCACGTTCCCGCGGACTCGGGAAAATCCCAACTCGCGGACAGCAGCGGGAAACCACCGAAACAGCGCTGGACAGCGCTGTTGGAACAACGGGGCGCACGCGGGCTGAGTAGGGCGCGGACAGCGGGGTCTGGCCGAGATCGCCGGAGAAAACGGCGGGCACCGGGCTAGGGCACGGCGGGAACGGGAGAGGGCGGCACCGGGAGGTCGGGGTCGCGCACATGAGGGCGGAGTCGCGGGCTGGACGCGGCCGGAGGCGCGCGCGGGTGGCCGGCTGGGTGGTGTGCGGCCCTGGGAGGCGGCCGCGGACGGAGTCCTGGCCGGAGTGGGGTTGGGCGCTGGAGTCGAGGGTGGCCGACGTGGGCGGCCGGAGGAAGCCGGGGGCGAGCGGGATCAACGCCGGAGGGGCGCTGCGCGGCTGGGCCGGGGTCGCCGGAGGAAGGGCGCTCGGGGGTGGCACGGAAAGCTCGGGTGGAGAGAGGGGTTCTTTTGAGATGGAAGTGGTGGTGGTGTTGTGAGTTTGGTTTAAGAAGAATGAGAAAGGAATGTATGGATGAGTGCTGGAGTAGTTCGTTAGTGGTGATGGTGGGTTATTAAAAGGAAAGTGGGAAAATAACGTGTGGAGTAGAGAGAAAGGGAGAGGAGGAGAATAGGCAGGGATGGCCTGGTCGTGGGTGACCAGGCCCAACGTGAGTTTATTTTTTTATTTTTTTTAATAACAGATATTAATCAGAATTTGAATGAGTAAAAAAGATTGGTTCGAAACGGGATTGGGTTTCGGAAAACCGGGTTCGAACTCAAGTTCGGAGTCCGGACTCGGGATCGGGACAGGGCCGCAATAAAAAATCAACGATAATTTTAAAAATAATATTTTTTTCGACTAATAAATAATAATAATAATAATAATAATAATAATAATAATAATAATAATAATAATAATAATAATAATAATAAACTAAACTAATTATCACACTACAAATCTAATAATTCATTAATCCTAAAATCTGGGTTTCACAGGGAGGGGCTGGTACTTCCTCCCAGCCGCCTACAGCTCCATCGCCGGACGACCTCTGGATGACCGCCGTTGGTGGTCGTCAGAAGGGTACGTACTACGGTACGGGATCCTACGGCACCTATTTGGCTTCAGAGTCATCCCGGGCCCCCTCTGTCAGTGCGCAGTCTCCAGCTTCGCAGGCGTCATCACGAGCTCAGGATATTGGTCGTCAGATCGACGAGCTGCGTCGCAAGTTGCAGCAGCAGATTTTTGATCACCATACCGTAGAGCGACGATCCGACGATCCGATGATCACCGGACGATTTGATGCAGTCGAGCGCAGTATACAGGAGCTGATGAGTCTGCAGCAGGCTATAGCTGCTAGCTTGCACACGCTCACCGAGTCTACGCAGCGCACAGAGCGTAGACAGGTCGAGGTGGAGGGATCGCAGAGGACCATGTCTGCCTCACTCACTCAGGTACAAACTTCGATTGAGGAGAGTACTCAGAGGATGGTGAGTATCCTTGCTGCGCATGGTGAGCGACTGCGAGAGCTGGAGCAGATACGTCCTCCCGGTCTATCGACGGCGCCGACTCCAGACATTGCACTGCCTCCTACTGCCCCTACGGTGCAGCTCACACAGGAGCAGTATGAGTACATGCTATCTCAGATGCGCGGCAGGGGTCCTCAGTGATCCAGTAGATTTTTTTTATCATCTTTGTATGTATTGGCCCTATGGGCCCATTGACCGTTCTGTACACTGATTTTCATTCTTATTTGCCCTCCATTGTGGACATGTATATTTGTTGGACATGTATGTTTGTGATATTTACTTTGTTGGTATTTTCATTGAGTACATGTATGATACTTACTTGGATATGTATGTTTGTGATATCTGCGACGGGGATGACAAATATACCTACGCTGGGTTATAAGCGATGATCTGATATACAAAGGAGGTGCTGCCCAAAATTTTAAAAAATATGTTTGGCATTTTTATGATGATGTGTGTAAACACAGACACACAGCATAACAAAAATACCAAACATATTTTTTTAAAAAAAATTCATAATATCTGCGACGTATAGCGACGTTCTGCGACGTATAGCGACGTATCCAGACGTCGCTAATTAGCACCGTCATGTCGCTATCCGTCGCTCAGTAGCTAACATGGCTGAGAGTTGACGTCACTAATTCGGTCGCTGTACGTCGCTACCCTGCTGACGTGGCAGGCATGCCATGTCATCACATAAAAAGAAATAACGTCGCTACGTAGTGGCACTACGTCGCTAATTTGGCGACGTTCAAATCGTCGCCCTCCGTCGCTAATTTTGCGACGACCCAGCGACATTGGGGGTGACGTCGCAAACAGCGACGGAGGGCGACGAATTTGTCATCTGCGACTAGCTTTTTTGCGACCTTCATCTTTCGTCGCTAAAGTCGTCGCTAATTACGTTTAGCGACGCATTTTCCTTAATTAGCGACGTATCTGGACGTCGCTAATTTGCCTTATTTTAGTAGTGCAAGATAAAATATCAAGACTGGAATATAAACAGGATATGTAAAACCGGATATCATGTCAAGGTATGAGATACTGGAATGTAGAACAGTACAGTAGTATCTGATGTATAATATAAATATAAACAATGCCTTGAGATATTAGAGCATTATATGATTGGCTTAGGAACTTGCACAGGAATATGGCCCGGCTAGTCATACGTGAGATGTATGACTAACACTTGGCTAATCATACATGGGTTGTATGATTAACACTCACATGAAACACGCATGGTGGGGTATGATCGCATAACCTCTAATAACTTCCATCCCCGAGTAGTATAATGAATCCGGACATGTCACATCATGATGCAGGATTCTCTAAGAGGGTAACAAATTCTCTTAAAAATTGGCGTCTATACAAGTACAAGAAAATAAGATCGAACAATGTACCAATATACCATAGTAACCCAGGAATGGCGTCTCATGATAGGATCCGACGTATGCTAGTCTGTGTGCCATCGTGTCGAAAATCAAGTAAAACACTACAACTGAATCGGATATAGCAGATATCAAGACAATGAAAATGTCACGTCCCAGAACCAGAATACTGGAGAGCGGGGGAATGACTCAGCCAGCTACGTATTACGGGTAGAAGAATACCTTATAATACGATCAATGCTGTCTAACCAGACAAGGGGGTCATACTACATGAAAGTCTCACTATGGTCACTTCACATCTATTGTCTCAATCATTCAAACAAGAAGCGAAAATAGAGAACATGTAAGATAAAGCAGTAAGGCATCCCAAACGCTCAATCAAAATGTCCTTGAGATCTGGCTTTACAAAACATAGCCAGATGATATAGTAACATATACACAATTGTTATCAGCTGCAGTCTGACTTAATTACAATTATGTAAAAGCAAGTGCAAGACTATCCGACTAACATGTCGGTGCCAAACGGCTAAGTATAAAGTAAATAACAAAACGAGCGGTAAAGTAAGGAACCCACTCGAGTCCTCCTGCGATCATTCCCCTAGTATTGACCATCTTGGAGGTGGAAGTAAGTTGAGTCCTCGGGAACCGGCTCTAAATCTGGCCATACAAAACTAGAGAGGTTAGACCTCTAATAGCAAGTACCACAAGGAAGTACGATATGAAAGATTAAACCAGTAAGTAAGAGAATATAATAATAGATCTCTGCTTTCCACTAGGATTCACATAACATCACGACACTTCGAACCAACCTCCCAACCAAACAAGGACAGAAGTTGGCCCGTCATGTCCTGACATTCTGATCATCTCAGTTAGGCAACAGAGTAGGTACAGTGCACAAACAAATCATCTTGAACGGCCAATCAACTCCTATGGCTTGCTATTGTGAGTCCCAAGTTATCCTGGAATTATGCAATCTTACTACGTGCGAGCAAGGCTAGTCTATCCAGTCAATCAATTACGCCAATCATGAATTAGACGAGTCCCAGCGGGACGCCCGTCATCAATATACGATATACAATAATAATATAAGCAGATACCGCTCCCTGCCCGTGTGGCAGGTTTATAGTATTTGTGGAAACCAGCCGGTCTGTCGGGCACTACTAGTCCCAAGAGGGCTGCCATGTAAGAACTCGGGGATCCATTCTCTCCATGCAATCATTATTTTATTTATCTTAATAGTCCCTACGTTGAGTGAAATCCCATGCCGTGGATTATGGTCTTTCAAATGAGTACTTTCGTACGGGGTACGATATGCGCAACTCTATAACGATACCCGTACGGCTAGGTTGTAGGTCTTACATAGCGTAATGCAGCAATTAAATCTAACCACGGAGTAATCATACCTTGACCATAAAGTACACATGCTGCTTTTGTAAAATAAATAAATAAATAAATAAATAAATTGAAGCCTGCATGTGCCTGTACGTCAATATTCGGGATCAGCCAGTCGATTACAATAGTTCATTACATGAACGTGTCTCATTCATTTAATTCAATAAGACGACTAGCCAGTCTCTTAGTTTCAACTAGGAACGCATGATCAATTTTAGTCAAGATAACCATCGTCATCAATGGTGACAAGGCATGAAAGTCAATTAGTATTAAATGGGTCGAGTCTATAACTCTCAAGGTCAAGTTCCAGTCTTACTGGGTATCCATAAACCAATCAAGACACAGGGCACGTTCTACACAACCATATGTATTAAAAATATTAACATGCTAAGATTATCGAGTTCATAAAAGGCGTAAGGATATAATAGAAGAATTATCATGCCACCATTAAATGAATAAATTATAGAACAAATAAAACACCCAGGTCAGGAAGTCACGCCAACAAGTCTATGCTAAGGCCAACAAGTCACGCCAACAAGTCTATGCTAAGGCCAATAAGTCACGCAAGAATCGTACGCGTAAAAAGGTACGCCAAGTCTAGTAGGAAGTAGTGAGCGTATAAACAGCGTGAGCGTGAAAAGTGGTTCACGTTGGCACGCACAGCGTGAGCGTATGAGCGTGAAAAAGCGTGATAAGAAATTAACGCACGCACAAAGTGAGCGTGAAGACTCAAAATTCGCGCTGAACACGTAAAGACGTGTGCGTGACTAAAATTCACGCAGACACGTAAAGAACGTGAGCGTGACTCAAAATTCATGCTAAACACGTAAAGACGTGTGCGTGACTAAAATTCACGCTGGCACGTCAGAACATGAGCGTGACTCAAAATTCTCGCTAAACACGTAAAGACGTGTGCGTGACTAAAATTCACGCAGACACGTAAAGACGTGTGCGTGAATGAAAATTCACACAGACACGTAAGAACGTGTGCGTGACTGAACCTTCGTTCCAAGCCAGAAATGAAGTTCCCATGGTTCAGAACCCATGGGCAACCGAGAATACACGCCAGGTTGGGAGATCAAAACCCATGAACAACCGAGAATACAACAACTTAGATCTAGAAGAAACAAGCCAAAGAAATCGAAAATGCTAAGTACTAAACTCTCTCAGGATCATGAGAGGAAAACAAATAAACCATAAAAATGGTTCTCCAAGTGGGAAGCAAGAAACAAGATGTACTTGCCTGCTGTTGGTTGGTGGAGAGAGTGAAGAGGAAGAAAAAGAAGTAATGGTGAAGGAAAGTTATGAGGAGAGAGAAGGAGATGGAGGCTTAAATAGGAAGGGTGGTGGTAGGTGGGGTTCGGTTCATAGAACCACCATGAACCCAAAAATAACCAGCCATGGCCGAACCACGATAAGACTAAAGCAGAGAAGTTAAAAGCAGGAAATAAAATACAGAAATAAAATACAGGAATAAAATTACAAGAAATAAAATGCAGATAATTAATTAACATGAAATTAAAGGAATTTAAATACAGGATGATATATGATAAATACTAAATAAATATATATGAGTTGTACATGTATAAAAATACGCATTCTGGGAATGGAGAGTGACAGAAAACTATCAGAGAATGTACTCGCCTGCTGTCCTGAGCAATAAGTGAGGGCATGTGCCTGAACTGACGTCACAGAGACCTAATATAAATTTACAGAGTTACTTAGTGATCTAAAGTAAACAATATATATAAATACATTAATTCGATGCTTCTAGGCCTATTCTAGGTTAAACTCAGTCAAATTAAGTCAAATTGGTTCAAAGGTTGACTTACAATTGACTTTGGTCAACTGGTCAACTCTGGTCAACTCCTAGTCTACTCTAGGTTAAACTAGGTCAAAGCTAGTCTTTATAATCATCCACATGGTCAACTCATCAATTTCAGTGATGTGAAATCACTGGAATCGACGGATCTCAATTTCGATGTACGGATCTCAAATTACAAACTGAAAAGAGAAGGATTATAACAAATGGTAATAGATAAGGGAAAAAGTCTACAGATGTTGTCGGATGATGAAACAAGCATCACCAACGTGTCCAGAATGGTCAAAATAGCTAGAATAGCCTACCCATAAGTCCAATTTAGACACATGAGCAAAAAGGTAATTTCGAGTCAAAACAGTGTCCGTGTCAGACCCTCTTTGCACTAAAAAACATGCCAGGATAAAAGTTCTCAAAACCTAGCAAAATATGTCCACGAATCCAGAATGACGATACGAACTCAAAGGTATATCCGAAATTGAATTCCGATGAGCCGATCTCAAAATGGTCCGCTAACCCGGATATTAGAATCCGATTTGTATAAAAATGCGTGCCGGAGCCAATGTCCACTAAATCTAGCAAAGTATATGTCAATGAGTCCAAAATGACGATACGAACTCAATGGTATATCCGAAATTGGATTCCGATGAGCCGATCTCAAAATGGCCCGTTGACTCTGACTTTGGGGACCGTCTTGTACCGAAATGTATGTCGGGATCCATGTCCTCCAAATCAGGCAAATTTTATATAAATTCGTGCCAGAACGACGTCACGAGTTTACTGGTGGTGTCAGAAATTGAATCTGGAGTCCCGGGTTCAAAATTAGAATTTTACAAGTTGAAAATTACGAATTACGAATTCGCGTAGAACTACCACCGCTTAAACGAATCGAGACACGTACTTCTATTTTGATTAGGCAATATTAGGTAGAATGAAACTTAAGGGACAGGAAGAGGGTTAAACCAGCTGTGCACAGTAACTGGTGGCACGCCAAACGGAGCTGCGATGGCGGAGATACGAGTCCACGAAGTTGGCTCCACAAAACTGTCCAAAATGTACACAATTTAAATGGTCAACTTGGTGGCCGATTTTGACACATCAAACGACGGAAATAAAGGGGTATATACCGAGATGGAGACGAAAAAAATGGATCGACGATCCAACGATCGAATTTCTCGAAAAACGTGTACGAAGTCGCTGCGACGAAACACGAATTCTGAGTTCAAACTCGCGCGTCACGACGAAACACGAATTCTGAGTTCAGAAGCACGACATGACAATTACGGTTAAAAGATATGAGGTATATTAAAACAAACTGATATACATTAATAAGACAAAGCAACATGTAGTTAAGAATGTAACACTGAGATTTCAGCACATACGCGAACGTAATTGATACTTAAATATCTATCTCCATACTAATGATCATCAAGATGTTATTCAGGTCGGACGGTACAAAATCTTTTTCGATCAAATTCTAGCTGGATCGGTCCTGTCCACCAGGGCCGGCTCTGGCACAAGACAACCAGGACGATCGTCCAGGACCCACGAATAGAAAAACCCTAAATAAAATTAGTTTAAATATAAATTTATTAATAGTTTTATATCTAAAATAGACCTAATATATTTTTAGCCATATTTAAAATAAAACAATTACGATGTAGTGGTTATTATATTAGGTTCTCATATATGTGGTCTTTAGTTCATTTTTTGTTGATGATAATTTTTTTAATTTACTTTTGTTTTAGTTTTTTTTTCTTTACATTATGTATGGGGGTCCATTTTAAAATTTCGTCTCGGACCCCCATGAGCTCAGAGCCGGCGATGCTGTCCACCTTTCCCTACGAATCAAGCTGGGTTATATTCTTCCAAGCCAGGTCCAGTCCGGCTCTCCTATCGAACTCGATCCAGGTTTCATCCCCCAATTCGATTGACCCAACCTAGTCTAGTGGATAAGTCCGATCAGGCTGAACACCCTACAGTGGGCTCCCTCCACCCCTTAGACATGTGGACGTGCGTTGCACCTTAATTTTTTTTTTTCCTCTAATATTTTTAGCTATTTATAATTTTTCTCTAATATTATTAAAAATAATTAAAATTATTATTTGTTATAGATATGAATTGAATATATTTTTAAATATGATTTGTTATATATATATTTATATTAGATTAAGGGGGTAGAAGTGGAAAGAGGAGGATCAAAGGGGGTAGAAGTGGAAATCCAGTTGTAAAAGTCGTATGCGTGGGGGAACCTTGTTCCCGTTGATTCAAGAATCAAGTTCTTGCCGTCACCGTTAAGTCGGGGGAACCGTCGGCTTAGATGACGGAAGCAATGCATTTTGTGAAGGGGACGCCACGTCATCGTTTGGACGCTTCGCGTAGGAAGCGACACGTCCGTCTTTTATGGAGACGCCACCTCCTTTTTATTTATCATCAAATTAATCAATTATTTATTTCCCCCGGAGGAAATTGAAGGCTGCCAACGCTTCTTCATTCTCACGCATCCTGGCCCTTTAATAATTAAATAATTACACGCCACGGTGTCCGATTTGCATATCCATCCCTATTTAATGGTAACAATTGCACCTTCCTACTTGGCAGAAGAGGGTAGGTAGTAGGTGAATCCAGACATCATATTGGTCAGGTTAATGAATATATGTGACCTTTTGGAGTTCTTACAACCAAAATCTCCTATAATTGTATTATACAATAAATTGTGGAATTATTTATACAAAATAGTGCAAAAATAAAATAAATTATTATTCGTATTTCAATATGTTCTCTAGCATTGGCGGAGCTGACCTCTAAGATTATAGAGGGCTAAACATCAGATATAGTTTGAACAACACACACTAGTATTATACCGCTAAAATATTAAAAAAAATTAAAATTTTATTTATCACTTAATTGTTGTATATTCTAATTTCAAATAAAATATTTATCACATACTCCAAAACCAAACAAAAGAACAAAATATAACTAAGATAACATTTTTTTAAAACCTAAAAAAAAAAAAAAAAAAAAAAAAACTTGGGCCGAACTACAGCCCGACTGTGTCCTTGTGGGGCTCTGTCTCTGTTTCCCAGCCCATCATCTAATAGAGTGCAGATAACAATAGTCTAGAAGAATATTACTCTCGTTCCAATTTATGTTCTCGTACTCTAACAGATAGAGTGTTCGAGTTCAAATTCGATCGCAAATAGTAATTTTTTAAAAAAATTATGCAACATTCCATATGATCTTACATCTTATTTAGAACAACTTCGATAGTAACAGTTTGTAATCACTAATTTTTATCAATTTATCAGTACAATACAACTCTCTTTTGATGAACCGATAAATAATAATTTTAGCCATTCCATTACGCAAATGTGTTGTTGAACATTTGATGATGCCAATGGAGAGATTTGCTAATATGTTTAGTTGTCATACAAAACCAAACATGTCATACTAAAATTAATATTTAGTAGAAAATTCAGGCTTGATAATAAATATATAAGAGTTGGTACCACATAGCTAGCCAATTCCATTACGCAATTGTAATCCTAATAATAAAAGCTTTTTTTCTCCCTTGTGTCGCACACGAGTTTTGGACTTAAACTTCATAGTCAAGATGATTAAGATAATCTCTCCATTTAGCGACGGAACATTTGTCATCACTATACCAAAAAAAAAAAAATCATATTAGAGATAAATTTATACCGTAATAATTATCTTGACTAATAATTTGACACCAAAAGTAGATTTTGTTATTCTCTATTTAGACCGAGAAGGATGATGACAACGGTCCGATGATGACATGGAATCTTATGACGCGGTACGTCGTGCGGCTCCAATCATTCTCAAGTATTGTTGTGTTATGAAATTTGAAGATTTTTTTTTTTTTTGGCATATTGGTTCGTCTTTCATGTTTTTTTTTTTTTTCTAAGTATCTGCTTGGCAATTATAGGGATAGCGGTTACGAGGTATTTTTAGACTACGAGTTATGAACAATTATGAGGGGTCCGACTCGGAGCGACGATTACGAGAGGTCCGATTTTGGATGATTTTAAGTAGCGGTTTTTAAACCATTCGAATTTATGCTTGTCAATTCATTAACGAATGGTTTTGAAAGTTTTTTACACGAATAAATTTTTTTTATATGTCCATATGTAAACAAAACGGTCCCGAGCTTAGGAACTGTTACCTAGCCCACTCCTCGATCATGAAGTAGAAGTCTATATTTGATCAAAATAATAGCAACACATGAAATAATAGAAACGTCATGCTGAAAGTATGAGATTTTTTTTTTAATTTAACAAAAAAAGTTGGCCATAGTTTGCAAGAAGTAGAAGAGAAATACAGATAGAAAGAAAAAAAATATGATAGGGTATTAGTAGTTATAATTTTATATTTTTCTTATGAAGATATAAATGGAATAAAATAGTAAAATTTCTCAAAACTTATGGATTTGGGGTGTTTAATAAAGCCATCAAAATTATATTACATCGATTTTGGAGGATTTTGGAGCCGACAAAAATCAGTCTCAAAAAAATTAACAAGCAAGAGTTTTCATAAAACAGTCCGTTCATAAACATTCCAAAACCGACGTAAACACCGAGCAGACCATAAGGGGGCGTTTGGTATGTGGAATACTATATAGCCGAGAATTCTATATTCCCGGGAATCAAATTCCAAGGAATTAAATTCCCTGAAAAATTACATTCCCATGTTTGGTGACAATATAAATATGCCCGGAAAAAAAATAATAATAACGAAAAAAAATGAACAAATATAAAAAGAAAAACCGGTAAAAACGACAAAAAATCGGTAAAAACGAAAAAAACGGTAAAAACGACAAAAAATCGATAAAAACAACCAAATAAAAAAAACGACAAAAACGATAAAAAACGACAAAAAATCGGTTAAAACGACAAAAATGACCAAAAAGCGACAAAAAATAACAATAAAAGGGTAAAAACGATAAAAATAACCAAAACACGACAAAAATGACATAAAATCGGTAAAAACGACAAAAAACCAAAATGCGGCAAAAAACAACAAAAAATCGGTTAAAACGATAAAAAAATGACAAAAAAATCGGTTAAAAACGACAAAAAATGGGTTAAAAACAAAAAAATCGGTTAAAACGATAAAAATAACAAAAAAGCGACAAAAATAAAAAATAATCGATAAAAACGACAAAAATGACAAAAAATCGGTTAAAACGACAAAAAAATCGGTTAAAACGACAAAAAATAACCAAAAAGCGACAAAAAATGGGTAAAAGCGACAAAAATGGCACAAAACGACATAAAATCAGTAAAAATGACCAAAAAAACGAAAAAAAACGACAAAAAAGACAAAAAGACAAAAAAGACTAAAAATCGGTAAAAATAACAAAAAAAAGCTACAAAAACGACAAAAAATTGCTTAAAACGACAAAAATTGACAAAAAAGCGACAAAAAGGACAAAAATTGGGTAAAAACGACAAAAAAAATCAAAAAGTGACAAAAAAGACAAAAAATGGGTAAAAACGACAAAAAATCGCTTAAAACGACAAAAAATTGGTAAAAACGACAAAAAATGACAAAAAAAACGATAGAAATGACAAAAAAAAAGAAAAAAAATGTTCAAAACTAATCAAAATTGATCAAAAAAGAAAAAAAAATTTAGACAATATTTTTTTGCCCGGGCAAAAGGAACAATATCCACCTATTCTCATGGGATAGAATTCCCATATTTTATGGATAAACTATTTACCCGGATATTTATAATTTTCGAAAATAAATTTTTTATATGCCAAACAAATGTGGTAATAGATTCCATCTTAAATTTTTTCGAGAATAAAAAAAATACCGCGTACCAAACGTCTCCTAACGCCTCCTAAGAAACATAACCCAAGTTAATTTGTCATAACTTAAATATGTATACAAGTTATTGCTCTGTCAACAATAGACGAAACACAAGTGTACAAACACGTTTTAAACAATATAGACCTTCAACTTCGATTCCACGGTCAGAGGTGTGCTTTTCCAATATTAGGTCAAAGATATGTATAATAATGGTTTTTAATTTCACAGATCAGATGTGCAAAATATACTTCTCCCATACTAATTGTTAGGCTTAGGCTAACAATTATGTGTATATTACTACACTGACTTTATTGACATGATATTGAAATATTTTGAAATTATTCCAAGTTATTTGTACAAGTGTATGTGCTACCAAACTCAGTTTTTTTACTTTTTACACAAAAAAGGGGGAAATCTTTCTAAACTAGCACCTTCACATTTATGTAAGACTTTATCATCAAAAATTCATAAACTTGCACGCCATGTCGTGCACCAAACCATTGATTTAGTGACATATAGGTTCCTAATTAGGTATTGTCTTGGTTGTTTTGTTTCTTTTTTTCGACCTTAAACCAACTATTAAATTTTTTGAAGTAGTAGCTATTAGATTTTATTTTTGACCGTACATATTAATTCAAAATCTTGCAAAAATGTAGGATATTTATTTTTTGAAATCCCACACACACACACATTTGGGGGCTCCAATCTTGTCGGCCCCTTCGTGGCCTACTGGCAGCGCCGGAGGCTCCCATGATGGAGGCCAGGGTTAGAGTCCTCCCATGGGATCCTCTTTGGATCATCTTTGGAAAAAAAAAATGGAAGAATAATTTTATATGTAATTAGTAGTGATTTCAAATTTTCACTTACAATCTTAAGTTTTGTACTGATAAAAATGTCAACCATGGTATTCTGATAAATGAAATTTGGACAAGGTTATGAAAAAAAAAAATCAAATTTACTTATAAATACAGAAATTTTCATATACAGTAAAGAATTTCAATTCAATTACAAGAAAGAGGAAAAGTTTCGAAAAATTACGGATGGAATAAAGGTGCGACATTGGAGTTGGCGTGCGACGGGGACGCGTCATCAGAGTTGGCGCTCTGGAGCGAGCGCATGAGTACGTGCCATGAGCGCGCGTGCAGGCCAGACGCGCCATGATCGTTGGCGCGTAATGGTTGCTAATAATTTCTCTTCAAAACTACATCAAGAAAGCATTTCTTAATAGGGACCTCTCTGAAGAACTGATCATGACATTACCTTCGTATCCTGGTCCATAAAATATGTTTTTTCCCTCCTTTTTAGAAATTAAGGGGATATGTTGGTTGCTAATAATTTCTCTTCAAAAGTGTCTTACCACTAACAAAAGTGTGATGCCGCAGTATGTTGGTGCTAACAGCGTCCGGATGAATGGAATTAGCAGTCATTTCTACCCCTTTCCTATATCAACAACAAACTTAAAATATCAACTAATTAAGACAATATTAGCATGTGGGTCAGCCGTCCCACTGCGCGCCATCTCTGATGGCGCGTTCCCCACGGCCCTCCATGTCCGTCTCGTTCCCAGTGCGCGCGCCAGGGATCATGGCGCGGCCGGCCTGCGCGCGCCAGTGCTCATGTCGTGTCCCCATCCGATAGCGCATCCCGTCTCTCTCCTCCAATTACCCGTCGCACGCCAACTCCAATGTCGCACCTTTATCCCATCCGTAATTTTTCTAAAATTTTCCTCTTTTTTGTAATTGTGTTAAACTTCTTTATTCTATAAGAAAATTTCTGTTATAAATATGGGTTTGATATTTTTGGAGTTTATGAAAAAATTGTCATTAGCTACTACAGGTAAACTATAATCTAGAAGTTGTCTCAAAAAGTAGTTGACACCAAAAACGATGAAATATTTAAATCTCCATTAGGTTAAGAACAGCACACACAGTAGACGGAGTCGGCATGGTTCAAACTTCCTAACAATAAAGACGTATCGGTGTATATAGATTGTAATAAAAATAAAAAGAAATTATCTGAAAATGGCCAAACACAAAAATGTATTATTAAAATTGCTTTATCTTTAGACAGAGAGGGAAAAAAAACCCTCTTAAAGCAACCAAAAAAAGCTACAACACGTTTGAAAAGCACCGATTTCCTTTCTATAACACACGTTCGTATGTGCACCTTTGGAAGATGATAATAATATTGTAAAAGTAGATCGGATAATATTTCATATATGAAATATATGCTTAGCTTTTTTTCTTTTCTTTTTTTTAAAGAAAAGCAAACACTCCGAGTCAAAGTTCCTACATCACGATGAATCTCTAATCATAAAGGAATATATATAAACTAAGCAGGGTCGGCTTAAGAGTGAGCCAAATAAGACTTTAGATTTGGACAATTCTTCTATGTTTGAAGAAATCCACAGATTCAGCATGATCCCCACAAAAGGTCGGTATAACAAATGATCCTCCAGAATCGATCTACGATCAAAATTAAAGGACAACAAAAAGTAGTTCTGGATAAGACAATCCAAATCCGTGGACCGGCCTTAAAACTAAGTAATTACAAAGTTTGACGCCCTCCTATATGTTTCTAGCTCTTTCTTCCCCCCTTATCCATTCCTCCAAGTTCCTTAACAAACAAGTCAAAATTGAGTTGGTGGCAATTGAAAGTCTATCATCAAGGAATAGTTATGGACATGTTCCTGAGAACATCCAGGAACTTGAGAAAATAACCTTCATCCTTTATTCCATTACGCAAGGCTACGCGTAAGCTTGCACCCTATCTTGATAGGAAATTTATTTTAAACAAACCCACAAGAACCCTCCTGGAATTAATATTTGCACACACGTTGAACTTAGATGTGCAATTTTTTTAGATTTGCTGTATTTTATATTTGGTTCCCTCAACTGAATTCTGGTATGATCACACCGCCCAACCCTTTTATCACAATCCTGTTGAAGATAATATCATGATATATATATATACACGATATAGACATCAATTTTTGTTAGATGGAGTCTGGATTTAGTAACATTATATTTGTGTGGCGTCAGAATTAAATATTTGATTTAATTAGATTTGAACATCCATAGCTAATGCCGGACTATTATAGAATTTTATATTACCTAAAATAGTGTATCTTATTTTAGTATTAGAATTTTCTATTTAGGGTTTATTATTCTAGAAATTTCTATAACATAAAATAGGATTTCATATATATATATATATATATATATATATATATATATATATATATAGAGAGAGAGAGAGAGAGAGAGAGAGAGAGAGAGAGGATGAGGGAGGTGATAGGCCTGTCAATGGTAGCTTATTGGTCGGATATTGGCATTACCATATCCGAACCATTAACTATCGGATATATCCGATAACTATCCGATATCCGATCGGATATAATTTTTGGCTACCATACCCGTTACCAATAATTTTAATGGATATCGGATAATATCCGAACCAATAAGATTACTAAAAAAAATATAAAAAAAAGGGAAGAAAAAAAATGAGTTAAAACGTTTTGGTTGTCACCTTGCTGGTTTAGATCGGGTAGATACTTCAAACTATGTTTTTCAGCCGCTTGCAAGGTGACAACCAAAACATTCGAACTCTTTAGATATGATATGTCAAATATATTATAGTATATACGTTACTGAAAATTTAAGTTCAACCCTATGGTACCGATCTAAACCACTTAAAGTGGCTGAAAAATATAGTTTGAAGTATCTACACTTTCCAATAAATTTTGGTTGAAAAATATAATTTGTAGTAAATATCATTTTAAATTTATTAAATAATTTAAATATTATTGGTTCGGATATTATTGGTTCGGATATGACACTTACCGTATCCGCATCCGATATCCGATAAATATCCGATATGATATCCGAATCCGTATCCGTATCCGAAATTTCGGATATTTTCGGTTCGAATACGGATCGGATACGAATTTTCGGTCTACCATTGACAGGCCTAGGAGGTGAGGTGCCACCCTATGGAGGGTGTCTACTTGTCACCCCCCACATGCTATCATCATGCACCCATGTGCATGATGATAGCATGGGGGGTGACAAGTAGACACCCCCCCCCCCCCGTGAGGTGTATATATATATATATATATATATATATATATATATATATATATATATAAAGTTCTGCCGCGGGAGTCCTGCCGAAGTCCCGCACCATCGGATCGGAGGAGGGGGGGGGGGGGGTTTCCGCTCGATCCAACGGTCGAGGGGTGGGCGGAACTTCCGCAGGAGTCACGATCCGGACCATATCTATTCTACTATATAATAGGAAAACTTAGATGGTGAAACTTTTAAATTCCGAAAATATCCTTACATACTTATACTAATTAAAAATAGTTCATTAATTTTAATAAGGACAACTTAGTAATTAGAAAGACTACTCTTTGGTCTTCCTAAACTAATTAAGAAATGTTAAACTACGTGCAAGGCACGTGCACATATGCTAGTATATATAGTGTGTGTGTGTGTTGTGTGTGGATGCACTAGAAAATAGCACAAAAGGAAGATTTATGATGCTTGTCCATAGAAAATATAAGAAAAAAGTTTCTACTTTGCTCTTAGAGGTCACCATTCGAGAGAGAAGATATGTGCGGGAAGCAGGAAGAGAAGATATGTGCGGGGAGTCGTCGTCTTCGTACAGGGAGATCGTTACGGGTAGGGGTGGGGTGAGCGTTTTCAAGTTGTAATATTCTTCTTTCTACTTAGTTTAGTGAGGGGGTAAATCTTTGGACAAATAATTCAATGTTGTAATTTTCCTTAAGGTTTTAAATATTAGGATTTGTCCCGGTTACACAATTACCAAAAATATTGTGTTATCATCTGTGCTTAGTATTCGTGTTAGATGGGTGGTTGGTTATCTCAAGGGTGTTGGTCTAGTTTCCGCTGAGGTCAGTTTGAGACACGTTGGGTTAGAACACGGTATCGGCGTTGCTGGTCTCAAGATTTGGTTCCGAGTTTTTGGCTCTGGTCTGCTTCCAACAATTTTCATACAACAATGTCACCTATGTTGTAAGAATCAAGCTTCACAATAACGATATCGGAATCGGATCCTTCTTATGAGTATCATGATCGGCGGTTTCGATCAAAGTACCGAATTCTTTGGTATCAAAAAACAAATTATTATTAATAAATTATTAAAAATTTAGAAAAATGTATTTTATATACTTATGCATAATTTTAAGTATTTTATGTGTTATTTTTTGTAGTAGTTTTGGAATTAAATGAAATACTAATCATCCTTCCGATTGATTTACGTGTGATATACAAGTTTTTTTCTTCTTTTTACATGCTTGTACAACCTTATTATGCTTCCCTTGTTGATGGTCGTTATCGTTCATTTTTTTTTACCGAATTGACTAAAAAATAGACCTCCGATCTCGGTATCGGTCAATATCGGTATCGATAGGTATCGGATCGGAACATTCCAAATAGTATTGATATCAATTGTATCAGATCGGTATCGACCGATACTGTAAACTACGATAAGGATACGGACACAACAAGATAATAATGGCTGACATTGCTTGTTTCCTTTTATGTACATCATCAAGCAAACATGGAGACACATAGCAAGGAAAGAATAGAAGGGAAGGGAAGGGAAGAGAGAAGACCCCACCATCTTCTCTTTCCCCATCAAACAGCACTGGTGTGTTTTGTGTGGATAGCCAGTGGATTGTGGAGAACAAGTATGAATTACTCGGATTAGATAAGAGAAGCTTTCAGAGGTCCTCTCCTCTCCTCTCCTCCAACAGTCAGTGTCAGTGTCAGTGTCAGTGTCAGTCACAGACTCACATACATAAGAAGAAGTGGTGGTGGTGGTCATGCAAGCAAATCTCCTCACTCAATCTTGCGTTTGTGGGAACCACACAGCATTAACACTTGGGGAAAGTTGTCACAACCACAAGAAAGAAATTAATTAAGAAGGAAGGAAAGAAAGCTGCAGCACTTCCTGGAAGTAGTGATCAACCGATTTTTCCTGGGCTCAATCAACAATGGTACCACCACTGAGTGGAAGGATCTTGCTCCACCACATTTAGCTAGAAATGTTGTGAAGGGGTGGTGACGAACAACAACAATATCATCATCATCAACTGTCGACCAACCGTTAACTTCGTCCGGGTAGCAAGTTGCCGGCCATTAACACAAAAAATTTAATTAAAAATAAATAAATTAATGTTAGATAAAATAGTTTTTTTTTAGAACTGGTTGGTTTAATACCGCCCTACTCTTTTTTCAGAAAAATGAATCTGGTCAATCCTATCGGTCAGACCACCGAAATCGTCTGACTGAGTTTTGAACTGGTTTAATCCTGAATTTTGTTTTGGACTTTACATACAATTAAAGTTAATATGTTTGCTTCTTGACTAATTCTACTATAGTAAGCATACAGAACTTCTAAATAGTACATATACGTAGTTGTGTACTATATGATATATTCAATGGAAGATTGTAAGTCTATATAACTGGTTCAATTCGAATTACTCCAGTGATTTGACCGGATTGGCTGAAGGACGATGCTAGTCCTGGCATGCGGGCCACATGTCATCCTCTAATTGGATGGAGGGACGGGTGGACCCCGAAGGAAGCAGAGGGGCCTGTGGGGTGGTGGCATGCAGCATGCGGACACACGCACGGTCACCACCCGCAGGTCACTTATCATTTTCTTTGGCCGAATCCGGTGTCTTGACCGGGTCGATCACTGGCCCGATTTTTTAAAACATTGGTTGGAGTTATTAAAGTGCAGATAAGCACGAAGAACAAATGGATATGATAATATGTGCCGGTTTGTCCTGTTACTTTCCCAGCTTCCTTTATCAAGCAAGTATCATCTCTATAAGTTTATGATGATTAGTGTTATAGCAACAGTACAACTAACGCTACCAGAATTCTAGACTCGCCATTAGTATTCAACTCATCTGAGCTGATCTCACTTTGAATTGTGTGAATTCTCCCGTGGGCGTGACATAAAAAAAACTAAAGAGACTCATGAACTCATGGGATTGTATATATACACAGGCAAATGGGATATCCAGTTCTATAGCAGGTGTGCAAAAATAGTAGACAATGATGTTATATCATACAATTCTTAGTAGGCTAAATTATCCTAATAGTACCACAACTATAACGTTTGGACATTTTTTACACCTCAACTTTCCACTGCTCGACTTTGGCACCCCAACTTTATAAATTATTCTTTTTAAAACATCTTTTGTCAATTTTGAAACACATCGAATCCACTTGGAAAAAAAAAAATATCAGACAATACAAGTATTTAAATTACGCTTTTGTGCTGCAAAATATATTTTTGAAATAGTCTCGATGTGCTTCAAAATTGACAAAATGTACTCCAAAATAACAACTTATAAAATTGGGGCCAAATCAAACATTGAAAAGTTGAGGATGTACCGAAAATGTCCGAACTCTATAGTTGAGGTGCCATTAGGGTAATTAATTCCGAGTCCGGTATGGAAATGCATGAATCATCTGATTGGCGTCCGAAAGTTGGACCTCCTGATCAAATCAATTTAAGATCACCCAACAAAGGAGTATGAGAACTCGACATAATTCTGAGTCGACTATGGGAAATGCATGAATCATCATGCCCAAGTCATCACTAGCAATAGCTAAATAACAAAGGTTAAGAATACAGTACAGAGCCAAGAATTACACAAAGTAGGAAACTCCAATATGATATATAATCTTCGGCAAGCTTCGCCACAACCTCCAAACGCTCCCAAACATGCAAGGGTTTTGAAGAGCATTAACAAAGTGCAAAAGCTACTATTACACAATGCAGCAGATGAACTAGAATCAATGGCACCAGCAGAACAGAAGTTGAACAAGAGTACTTTCTGACGAGTCCGATGGGATAAGGTGCAGAAGAAGTAGATTAGGCATAATGAAAATGAAACTACAGGTAAAACCTAACACCTCCGACGAATCGAGCATCAACGGATTATGAGCGTGAGCTGAAGATGACCGCCAGGTGCAAATCTTGAACAGGTGGAGGATGAAGAAAAACAAGAATTAGATCCTCAAATTATTCACCTTGGATAGGTTACTAAGACGCAACTCAATTCTCCTGTCAATATCTGGAAAGCCACGCAGTAGAGGTGGGGCTTAGATCCACCAAATTGTCTGGACGCCAAGCAGATGCGAAACAAGGAGTGGATATTCAATTTCTCAGAGGCCAAGTTACTGGATCTCGTCCAGCATTGGCCTCTTTGGGCTTCAAAGAAAGATTTGTGAACTGTGACTCAAGGTCCCTGCTGTTACTGCGACTGTGAGTAGGAGCAGGTGATGGTGACGGTGACGGTTGCTGGTGCTGCTGAAACAACAATCGCAAGCGAGCAATTTCTTTTTCCAACATCTCCTGCTGAACTGCAAAGGTTCCACACAAACCAAGTTATTATTATCATGTTAAAGCAAATTAGTACGCCAGGCAATACACACACACAAGGTACTAGTTCCCATAATTTCTACAAGAAAATCCACAATAGTAGGGACAATAAAAAAATATTCCTCAAAAAGCACTTTTTCTACAGTACTTGGACCAAACTGACACCAACAGCAGGGTCCGCATCATGCAAACAATAAACACACTGTTGAATTGTGAATTGTTATGCTATCATGCATTGTAGAATATATATACCTTGAAATCTGACATAAACCATGGAACCAAACAATATATGTGCACATCAACCTTTTTTTTGATATTTTGTTTTTATGTGTAGAACTATTTCCTGGAGCCAACTGTTTAGATTTTAGATCACGAGAAGTCCCAGATGTACTAAAATCTTAACCAATATATGAATGTCATTCCTCTGCTAATTGACTTGTTTCATGGAGATGAATGCCACTGTATCAATCTTTCCTCTTCCACTACTCTTTTCCGGTGTAGGGGAACTTGTAGGGTGCTCCTTCGCCAAATGAGCTTAAATTGCATGACCAAAAAAGGTTCTCTAAATAGCACATCTTCTACAGTACTTGGCCAAACAGACACCAACAGATACATATCATGCGAACAAAAGACACTGTTTAATTGTGAAAGTATCATGCAATCCAGTTCAAACTCAATATCTTGAATATACTTTACATTGACAGCGGAACCAAAAAATTGTATGCATCAACAGGTTTTGAGATTTCTTGTACTCAACCTTGAGTGAAAACTAGTTCCAGTAACTAATCTATAAGATAAATGGCCTAGAAGAGTCCACATGCTCTAAAAACTTCACCAATTTAATCTCTGATAATGTCATTCATTCACCCTTTGGCTTGTGCCATAGTGACAAATCCAACTGCCTAGAGAAAATTGTATCAGCTTACCTTTTCGTCTGTCTTTTATGGTCAAACTGAACTTAGAGGATGCTCCTTGGTTGCATGAGCTTAAAGTGCAAACCAAAAAGGTAGGTCTACATACCTTTATGTGAACATTGAAAGAGAGATGAAGAATGCTCTCAATAGAGAATAATTTGGGGCAAATATGCCAGTAATATGTAACCAAATCTATTTCGCACGGGCACGGAAAAATGGCCGTATATGTATCATGTCCTTACCCATGTCCATATTCGTGCAACACAAACGATTATAGTGTACATATTCGGAAACGTATGTATCATGTACCCATATCGTGTCCTTGTCTGTATCCCATGTTTGTATCTGCACAGCATAGAACCCAGTATAAAAGGAAGGGTAATACTAGTATGCACTTTTAGAGAGAAGAATTCTCTACTATCTTTTTTTTTGGAAATCCCACACACACAATTGGGGGGCTCGAACCTTGCCGGCCCCTCCGGGTGTCCGCTCTAATACCACTAGGCTAGAGAGCTCGGACAAATTCTCTACCATCTTAATAGGCACTTAAATAACCTACACTTTTATTTTAAAGTTAAATACCCTAACCTATCGTAATTTGTGGTTGGAGGCTAAAGTTAAGTGGCAAAAGACAACTTTGCCCCTATATACAAACCCTAATATCATTAAATTCTTCCCTACTTGCAAAATCCCAATTTCCTAACCCTAATCCTACCGTAATTTGATATTCTTCCCTAATTAAACCCCAACCCTAATGGCCTAACATGTCCTCCTCCCTCCCTTACCCCATCCCGTTGTTGCATAGCACTCGCCCGTGTCCGCCACCGAGGCAGCAAGCAGTCCTGGAAAAAGACAAAATAAATACCTTCATAAACAACTCCAAAACTTCTATATAAGAACTTACAGTTCAATGCATTTAGAAATGCACAAGCATCCTTTCCTACCTCAAAATAATGTTCCTTGGGCCAACAAATTCATAGAGATGCATGTGTGTATATGAATCTTTTGCTCTGAACACAGCCAATTTCAAAAACTCGCCCAAAACAGCCAGAAATTGCCATTTGCTTATGCAGCTAATTGAACTAAGCAAGCAGGTTGTCCCTTATAATCCAGCCTGAACGCAACCGTCGGGCCTTATAATCCACCACTTGATCAAGACATCAACTTGGCAATATGAATATTAGGGAATTTTTTGTACCACAATAACTCAAATTTGCAAACTTAGCGGCAGTGAACGGGAGGCAGCAATGGGCTGGGGAGGACATGGTTAGGGTTTAATCATGAAATAATTAGTAAAAAATATATACAATCTTTCTTTTTTTACATTTAGGGGCAAAACAGTCCAATATAATTATATGACTTGCACAAAACCATTAAGTGAGACGAGAGACTAAAGGATGGGTTAGTGCAAAAGTACGTATAGTTCAGGCTATTTAAGACTTTTAAGTGTAATTTAGCATAAAAGGACAAAAGATGATATAGGGAAGATTAAGAGGAGTTAGAAACTTAAAAGTCTTAAATAGCCTGAACTATACGTACTTTTGTTCTTTTTTTCCTTTTAGGCTAAAAAGACGGAGATAGAGCTTATTGTTAAAAAGGCGGATCCTATCAAATAGCCAAGGCCAGACGGTTTTGGGGGTGCTCTATCTCCTCCATTGACACTAAGCTCTATCTCCTCCATTCCACCCATCCAACTATCACATGGTGTTACAGGGAAGACTCCCCCAAAGCTTTAATCATTTGATTTGGACATCAAACCTCATTGGTTGCTATAGAACTAGTGAACTTCCAAGCAGTAGCTTGATACATCAGAGTTGAAACTATATCCCTCTCACAAATAAATGTGTTAAGAAAGGTAATAATGTTTGGCTGTCAGGGATTCCAAAGCAAAAACTAGAGAGAACCAGACAAATGTTGCACTTGGTATCCACTATCAATCAAAAGTAGTTTACAGCCAATAAATAATTGTCTATGATTACATCAACAATTACCTAAACTTTTTCGGTCAATAAGAAACTTCTCGGGTCAAGAGGGAACCTAGTCCTTATTATCTCTAATGAAGTTTAACGTGAAATTTTCTAAGAAATGAGAAACAACATGGAAAATAAATAAAAACAAAAATATTATAGGATTTCTTAACCAGCTCATACTAATACAGATGCTGTATTCCATTTTGTAAGTATGTCTCAATCTTTTCCATAATTGAGATGGTTATAGAAAACTGGAGGCAGGTGCAGGTGCAGGTGCAGGTGCAGATGCAGGGATATGAAGGGTTCATTAACTTCCAGTTGCAATCGAGGGAGCCTTACTCAGAGGGGGCTCCTCTCGGTGTGGAAATGCAAAAAAGAACATAAATTGTAGCTAGCTTCATATGTATCTCTCTCCCTGTATAAAGTTGACCTTAAGCCTAATACAGTACTCACCATTTTCAAAATGTAGTCTCTAAGTATCATATGTATCTCCCACTTTGGCTAGAGTAGCTAACCTCATATGTCTCTCTCCCTATATATAGTTGGCCGTGAACCTATGTTGTTACGGGCGACGCCTAGGCGTGCCCGGTTTGAACAGGTCGCCTCGACCTGCATAGTTTGCTGCAGTAGAAGGCGAGGGCCGCCTAGGCGGGCGCCTAGGTTCGTCCAGGGGCCCCTGCGGGCGCCTAAGCGGTGGATCTCAGGATGGGCTAGGGGCTTTTTACTTTTTTTTTGGTGCGGCCTTACAATATTTACACAATATTTGCTGCCTTCTGCTACTGCTATTGTTGCCTTTTGATACTGCTACTGCTGCCTTCTCCCTCCTATTGCAATCTGCTACTGCTGCTGCGGCCTTATGCTACTGTTGCTGCTGACTTTTGCTACTGCTGCTGCCTGGAAGGTTTACACAGGTTTAGAGACCCAGAAATCTGGACGGGCGCCTGGGCGAGACGGGCATGATCTCGCCTCGCCTCGCCTAGCGCCCAATACAACATAGCCGTGAACCTAATGAAAGTAATCTCAACATTTCCAAAATTTAGTCTCTAACATGGTATGGGAGCCAAGGTGACGACATCCCAACCCTAGCCTCCACCAAATATCCAAAACCTAGCCTCCATCGTCTTCCCTAAATAGAACTCGAGTACCATCTTTCACAAAATTCCTAAGACCTAACTCTGGTCCTAGCTCCATCTTATATATCTGTAAGCCTTACCCATTTGCAACAAACCCACACCAGTCTCTCCATTCTTCTTCTTTCTCACAACGCAGTCTACCAACATAGAGTATAGAGTCTATAGACATCTCCAACCAATTGTCTATAACCCTAAACCGAAAGCCACCATCTCCATCTTCCAGTCTTCTCAGCATCAACACCTTCCTAACTAATCCTCTTTCTTCCCATCTCTTACCCTTCCTCTCTGCACAAAATCCCTCCCTAATCTACATTCACTAGATCCCCATGATTACTCAGCCATACATATTGAACAGGAACAAACTTTGACCTAATGAACTTGTAGAGTCTCAACCACATTCCCTTTCCGTGGCCATGACAAACTTGCTCTTGGTCCTCTCTGTCATAAATGGATTGATCACAGCAAGTACATCCATGAAAACCTTTCCAGTCACCATCTCCGGAAGGTTTTCCTTAGAAAAATGAGAGTACCCAGTTGCAAGCAACCTTGAGCTCCCCCTCTCGAGAATGTCCTTGAGATCAGTCACCTATATAATGGAGTCCGCAGCTGCCAATCTGACCGGCTCTTCCTCGAAAACAACTGGATGCCTACTCACCTCCATCGCACCTGTACACATCCACAATAGTCACCTCCCTCGGCCCGTTTCTCCGTCGTCTGCCGCCAACCACCATACCAGATCTCCTGATTACTCCACGCGCCACTGCCATACCAGAGCTCCTGATTGCTCCAAGATCAGCTGGCACACTCTCTCTAGCATGACGACAACAACATACATATGAAGGCTCTCAACGGCCTCATGAATGTTAACTCCCTCTTCAACTTCACTATCTTCGTGCACATGTGGGTCTTTTCCGCCTCCACTGGGCAACATTGCCTCGAGAACGACTCCGATGCACTGAACCTGTTCGACAAAATGTCCCGGTGTCCTCTTTGTTGCCTCCTTTGACCTCCGGCTAGCAAACAATCAAACCATACACCCGTGAGTCCTCCGGACACAACTCCATTGATGGCCTTTCATATATCCAGCTCCGACCTCAATTTTTGCATGATTTTGTCGTCAACCAATTTTCCAATATCAACTCGACTACTGCTTTGTTTCTTTCAAAGTCCACGCTCCTGTGGCACCCTCAGGCCACCCCGTGGGATTGTTTCATCAAAATCCACTCTTATGTGGCACCCTTGGGCCACCTTGACAGAGGCTACTTCATCAAAGCCCACGCTCATGTGGCACCCTGTGACCTTTCATATAACCAATGTTGTAAAAATCGCTAGGCGGAGTCGGTGCGCCGGAGGGCCGACTAGCGCCTAGGGCGCCTAGACGGCGCCGACGCCCATTTTTTTTTTAATATGTATATATATATATATGTAGGGGGGGGGGGGGAGGAGAGAGACAGCAGAAGCAGCAGCAGATGCAGCACTCCCCTCTCCCCTCCGCTCCTCCTCCCCTTTCCTCTCCTCCTCCTCCTCCCCTCCCCTCCCCTCCCCTCCCCTCTCCTCCTCCCCTCCCACCACCTCCCCTCTCCTCTCCTCCTCCGCTCCCCTCTCCTCCTCCCCTCCCACCACCACCACCACCACCACCGCCACCACCAGCAGCAGCAGCAGCAGCAGCAGCAGCAGCAGCAGCAGCAGCAGCAGCAGCAGCAGCAGCCACCACCACCACCACCACCCGCCGCCGCCGCCACCGGCGACTACGACGACGACGGCGGCGACGGCGGCGGCGGCGGCGACGGCGGCGGCGGCGGCGACGGCGGCGGCGGCGGCAGGTAAGTATGTAATTTTGTTTTTTTTTTGAATTTTTAAAAAAAATTGGCCGCCTAAGGGCCGCCTAGGGCCGCCTAGGGGCCGCCTAGACCGAAACCGCCTAGGACCGCCGCCTAGGGGATTTTCGGTGCGGCGGGCGGCCGCCTAGCGCCTAGGCCGATTTTTAGAACACTGCATATAACCAGCTCCGGTCTCAATTTTGCATGATTTTGTCGTCGACCCATTTTCCAATATCAACTTGACTACTGCTTTGGCTTTCATAGTCCATGCTTCCGTGGCACCCTCAGGCCACCCCGTGGGATTGTTTCATCAACATCCACTCTCATGTGGCACCCTTGGGCCACCTTGAGAGAGGCTGCTTTATCAAAGCCCGCGCTCATGTGGCACCCTGTGACCACCCGGGGGAGGGGGGTCTGTTTCACAAAAGTCGGAACTATTTCACGAGGGCGCCCCCATTTCTCTGTTCCCGTCCCTGACTCTTATGTCCGACTTCGTCTCCAATGTCGTCAGCACCGTCCTTGACACAAATGTTAATATACCATCGAGCCGCCACATACTAAATGGCATTTAACTTTAACAAACACTCATTGGTATAACCATTAGCTGGACCCAAAAATTCGGGATAAATGCTTTTGTTGATCGGAATTTTTGTTTTTGGGTGGTGGTGGTGTGTGAGTTAAGTATATTGTGAAATGTATAGGTTCTATCCTTATTAATTAGTATGTGCTTCTTTTAGTCCCATATTCGCTAGAGTAGCTATCCTCATAATCCTTCCCTATAAAGTATTCATAGTTGGCCATGAACCTAATGAAACCAATCTCAACTTTTCCAAAATGTACTCTCCAACACCGTATCCATTCAAATCATCATACATGTTTAAGGTTAAAAAACAGAGACTCCCTCAATGCACAATTGTAATTATTCTTGAGCATGTTAACATTATTAGGGATTAGCAGAGTATTTCTATTTCTAGATATTATATATAGTAAGTGCAAAAAGGGAACCCATAAATGCAAAAGGGCATCAACTAGTCTAGGAGAAAAAGCTTACGTCGCTTGACAAGTTGCTCCTGTGCCAGACTATCCAGTCGTTGCTTCAGGGCTTTATTTTCCAAATCCAATATGATATTCTGCTGGTCCATAAATTTCAATTCGGCTGAAACTTCCATTCCTTCCGCCTATAAGTAATGTACAATGTGAAAGCAGGAATGCCAGGAAGTCATAAATTTTCAGTAGCCACGGTTCCTAACCCAAGAGCTTTAATTCTAGGGTGATGCCAGCATTTACCTGTAAAGCTTGAACATTTCTCTCCAGTTCAGCAATGTACTGAAGCTTCCTTACCCGGGATTGCTGAGCAAATTGCCTATAAAAATTAGAACACTTCAGCATTCAGAAATAAACTGAGAGTTATAGCATTATAGCCATATGTATGTGTAGCCATGTGCAAATACCTATAGCCAAGCCATACATATATATATATATATATATATATATATATATATATATGGCTTGAAAAAAAAAAAAAATATATATATATATATATATATATATATATATATATATATATATATATATATATACCCCATAACAACTTGGAATCAATATTTTCCATAATTTCAAAAGTTCTCTTTCTTCATTAAACCTTTGTTTGAATATTGGGAAGATTACCAATGACACTTTACTTGGATTCTTTCCTGGGAATCAACATGAGTGCCCAAGGTGCAACAACAAAGCCTTTATCCCAATTTTTTGGGGTCGGCTTTTAAAATCCTTTTCTTCCGTTCAGCTGTGTTTAGGACCCGGTCATGTCCTATGTAACACTCACAAAAAACATATCCAAGGTGCACAAAAAAATACCTTGGAAATAATTTCAATAACAATTTGGAGGTGGATAAAAGTGGTTTTTAGAAAGCAAAAAAAGAGAGAGGTTAAATTAGATATTAGAAATCAGTTAAACCAATATATAATAATTAAATAACTAAAGGAGGTTGGGTGGAGAAAGGGAGGGAAAGCCATTAGGTGACCTCTAATGACCTTGGTAAAGTTTCTTTTTTAAATTTTAAGTAATAGGCATGTCTTTATCTTTTGCATCAGGAATCGCAATAATCATAACTAAAAAGAGGCCATATATTGACTATGTTACGGATATCCAAACACCATGGTTCTAGGCGAAGTGTCATTTCTCAGAATTCTCATTTGACCATGATGTTCACAAAAGGGGATTATTAAACAGGCTCCAGGAGTAATAAGAGTTTCAAGTTCTACGACTTCCTCCAGGAAAAATTGGTTAGAACTATGAAGTGTTAACGTTTATGTATATAAAGTTTCCTCGTGTCAATCTATGTTTCCATGGTATTATATGTCATCCCTCTGCAGTATAAGTTAAAGAGGAAGCTGGTGACCTAGGACTGGACAAAACCTCGAGTCAAATCAATGGGTATGACGAAGAAAGGGTGATCAGCTTGATTCCCCACCATAAACAATTGTTTGGATATTGATTGAGCTCAATTTTGTCAAATGTCAAATAGACAGCAGTTTATCCATTAAATTAAATTTATAGCAAAAGATAAGGGAAATTACCCAACATGTTTCAAATTGGAAAGCAAGCAAACAAAAATACCAATTTTATACAAAATGACAAGCCGGGTATCAAACTATCATAACCATGATCCTAGTCTAGAATACTTGCAGACACATGAAAGGCAACTAAAGGAGAATCTAGAATGGTGTATGAAAGGTTTTGATTCCATCATTGTAATCAATATTCAAAATGTGAGAATAATATTTTGTTTCCATCTTATAATTTCAGTCTAAGCCAACTAGAGTTATGTGACATATTTATTCTATTCCTATTGGCTTGATAGGTTCCTTTGTAATCAATATTTATTCAGAAACAACTATGATAAATGGCACATTAACCATGAGATTGACAACAATGCATAGTGGGCATTGCCAGAGCAACCACGATGACAACATTTCTGGTGGGGAAGTGGTGATTTGCTAGACTCCCCATATCTCACTTTTGTTAAATCTCACGTAGACATTGGTTTATCTATTCACTTAAATTTGTAGCCAACAATAACGGCAGATGTGCAACATGTTTCAAATTGGAAAGCACACAAAGACATAACAGTTTGTTCAGCTTTATTCAATGGCAAACAAGAGTCGACATCTTGTTTGCCATCGAACAAAGTTGAAGAAAGAAGTACAAAGAAATCCTAAATAGGAAAGTACAAAGTTTTTTATTCTGGAAAAGTGTGACGATGGAGATCGAATATTGCAGCTGATTCCTTTACTCCGTTGACGATCCGACAAGACGAAAGAGGATTGCAAGTCTCTCCTCAACAGCAAGAAGGACAGCAATTCGGCTCTCTCGATTGGATGCTCAAACTCTCTGTATCTGGGGGTTGAAATGAAAAAAGGCTCCTTTTATTTATAGTAACCTGGAGAAATCTATCCATGCGCGCATATGCAATGAACGTATGGATTTTGGCACGCATGAGTGCTACGCGCATGAGTTTTGTTACCACGTGGCATTTCTGAACAGAATGCAGTTACAACTGTGCGCGTATGGCGCAGTTGATGCCACGTGGGTGTAGTTGGGATAGGGTGGTTGCTGAGATCTTGGGTGGTTGGCACTCGTTCAAAGGCGTAACCGAGTCAATGACACGTGACGCGTGCCCACTGCTCAAAGATCTTATTCTGTTGGAACAGAAAAGATCTCTACGCCACGGAAAATCGATGTTCCATGCTGATTTGGCGTATGAATGTGATCAGGGTGTATTGAAACTTTGGCGTAGGGTGCATCCCTACGCCTGGAGGAACTTGGCGTTTGTTGAAGGCCTTGGTGTGGGGGAGATCCGTACTTGGTTAGCCACGTGGCCCTGCACTCTGACAGAACTTTTCATACGCTGACGTAAGCGTTGACATATGTTGTCAGCACGTTCTTTGAAGCGTTTTGACTTTAATGGGGGAAGGCTTGGCTACGCCTGTGTTACAATACGCCAAGTGCCACTGCGGTACTGGGCGTATGGGTCTGTAAGGAGAGTGGCTCCTCGGTTTCTAAGTTGCCGTCGTCTACACAGAACTCGAGGCGCACCCTGCACCACACTCGAGTTGACAACTGACATCTGACAGACTTTGTCAGTGGAGCATTAAATGCTCTTTTTGCTAAAGGGGCGCCTAGGCGTAGTGCTTCCTTTAGCGTAGCAACCTGAAGCTCTTTAGCAATTTGTAGGCGCATGATCTTCTTGGCGTAGGGTTTGCTGGCGCGTAAGATTAAATGTGTAGGATTTTCAGGGCGCATGGTTCTTGTATTTTCCATGCTCCTACAATAACCAATTTTGTGCAAAATGATAAAGCAAGGTAAGCAAGCTATCATAACCAGGATCTTACCAGAATGCTTGCATTCACATGAAAGTCGACTAAAGTACAACTTAGAATGGTGCATGGATGGTTTTGGTTCCATCGATGCAATCAATAACAGAAATTAGAGGTAATTTTTGTTTTGATCTTCTAAATTTGTCTAAGCTAACAGAGTTATTTAACATATTTATATTATACTCCAGAGGCATAGGCATCTTTGTAATTAATATTTAGGCTTAATTGCAACTTGATACCCTCAACCATTCCAGTTTTTTAACTTGATACCCTAAATTTTTTTACTCGACAACTTAATACCATCAACTATTTAATATTTTCAAGTTGATACCCAAAATTTTAAAAAAGACAAAATTACCCCCGTCTTCCCAACCCCTCCCTCCTCCCTCCTCTCTCGATTGTCCCCCCCCCCCCCTCTCATTGCCCCGCCCCCTCTCCCCCATCTTCAGCTGCACCACAATATTTGGTAGAGGGCATCGACGGAGCAACCACAATGACAACATTTATGGTGGGGAGGTGGTTACGTTAATGAGACGATGATGATAACAAAGAAGAAGTGGTGAGTGGTAATCGTGTGGCATCTTGAAGTTGTTGATAGATATCACTCAAGCTTAAAACGACACTGATTCTAGCTCTAGTGACAGCGCAGGAAGCATTGACACATTGCTCCTCTTCAAACTACAAAATGAACAGGTTGACCATCACATGCAATGGTGGTGGAAGAATGGCAAACTAGTTGCCATCGAAGGAAAAGCTAGTCCAGGGAGAAACTTAGTATTAGGAGACACTTGATATTGAAACAGTTAAGACAAGCTACCCACAAGCAGAATGCAAAGGTAAAGGATGGAGTGGAGACTAATTTTACTTGATCATAAAAAGATAAAAGGTGTTTATTATATCCACCAACTCATAGAATGATGTCAACTTATCTCTCTCGCTTTTCTTTCTTACCCCCTTCGGTTTCCGTTGTAGAGAAAAAGATCGTAAGACGGGCGACATTAATATAACATTCTTTCTCTGTTAGCTTTTTATGACTAAAAATAACTCTCTGGCTTATCAGAAGGAGAGCATAGCTGGACGTCACAAAAAAGGTAGCTGGGCTAGCATAATTTTATTTCAGATACAATACTACAGTATTTTATTCCATCTTTTACTAGCAGAGTAAAGACATTATATTCTTGAAGGTGGGGAATTAAGCATAATTATATGTTAATTTAGTTCATAAGGAGGCCACCATTAACATAGTACAAAGGGGTAGACTGATTTACCTAGAATATATGAGATCCAGTATTATGTTCCTATTGTTTAGCAATGTCTATAAGATTTCAATCATTAAACCATTTCTTGATGCATAACTGCATAAGGTAGTCTTAAAATTATGGGGGCGATGATAGCTCGTCAAGACAAAATGCAAGGAGATTCTTAACTTCAGGAGTGGCTAAGGCAATCTTAAATAATGCACCATTGCTTTGTCCATTCCTAAGTCCTAACAGAACAGGGGGACTTGGGGAAGGGGCCTTTCAAGACACCATCTCCACAGTGACACAGAAACAGCATCCACCTCCATGCCATTTATTGGTATAAAGGTTCCTTGGTTCAGCGAGATAGGTTAAGGAACATATCCTCAAAGGCAAAATTCATTTACTTGTGAAAGAGACCTTGATATGCTCTGCTACTAAAGAGAACATGCATAGAAAATGACAGGATGGCATCATCCTCTTCTCAACTCACCCACAAAGTGTAAAGCACAACTAAATCCCTCAAAATAACCCCTCAAAGTTGGTACATTATACCTACTCACATCTTTACCTACCCTACCCATTAAGCTTCAGCCGACTTCAAGGGGGTACTGAAGCATAGAATAGCTTCCGACTTCAACTGTGAAACAAACCAATGAAACAACAACCTAGCTAATGTGAATCATTCCTACACTTTGAACTTAGCCACGCCATCATTTAGACGGATGGCAACCACAAATCCAACTATTTTGCCTCTCCTCCCTCCTCCAACGTCCACCACACTCCTCCCTTGGCTAGGAACTAAGTCGAAGGACTAAATATGTGAGAAGAAAAAGCATCATCCAAGTGCACTAGCTGACAAGTTTCCCTGAAACCAGGTTACCAGAAAAGAAGAGGAAGAATAAAAAACAACTTTTAAAATATGAGCTTTATTAGTAAACAAGTAAAGCAATTTAATGGATCACATCATAAACTTCACAAGACTAATGCATAAAATGGAAGTTCGTCCTATAAAAACATTGGTAATGCATTATCATTGCATCTTCAATGTGATGTTATTTGTAGAACAAGCAAACATGCAACTGTAACCAGAGAAAAAAAGGCATATCTCAAAAAAGCTAAATAAGGAATCAGTGAAAAGCTTACTGTTTAACACGCTTTGTATCAGTCTCTGATTGAGAATGCTTAGCATGTGATCCTTCCTTCTTCTCGGTTGCAACTCTGGAATCTTGAGTAGATTCATCTTTCTCGTGTTTATCAGCGACGCTAGAAGATGCCAATGCATCAGGTTCTCTCGATACACATGATGACCCAGGATGAACAACCTTATCTTTCAGAGGTGGAAGACTACTCGGGTAATTCGCCACATTCAGGCCAGACTCCCATCCTCTAATTTGTGGTCTTGCAAACGGCTTGGCCTCCGAATAATAATTTGTCCGCTTAACATCTCTAATTTGATCGAACTCCTGGGCTCCCCACTGAGGTACCGTACCCGCATTTCTCAGCCTAAACTCCTCCTGACCTGAACTATCTACATTAGAGTACATACTAGCCGCGTCAAAGTAAGCAAACGAATCGCTTGACGAGCGGCGATGAGCTCCACGCTTCACGGGTGTCTCCGGCTCGTTAAGGAGCTCGTCGAGCCAAGAAGGTTGCTCCTCGATAAGAAAGCTCTCGGACGAGGTACGCTGATGGTGCCTGTGCCCCTCTCTCGGCTTAGCAATCCCGTTCAATCCGATGGAGCCGTAGTCCCCGTACAACGGGGGAACCGTTGGGAAAGGGCTCTTGGGGGGAAGGAAGGCTTGTTTCCCAGCGCAAGTCTGGTTTTTGAAGTTGAAAGCCCCTCTCATATTTGACATTGGTCCAAGAGAGCAGCAATTTTTCTCCCTACATAGAAAGTAACTACTATTTCAGCTACCAGTAATCTTTAGTAACAGCACAAGTAAACTTAGAATAACGCACGATACTTGACCTACAAATCTAGGGAGCACTGACAGTTCAAAATTGCATGCCGTGTCCGTATCATGGAGCACAGCAAAATATAGTAAGACGCTCTAAAATCGGTGTCGTGTCCGTAACCTTCGCAAAGTCTCATCTTTTGAGTAAAAGAAACGCAAATTGACACAAATTAACAAGCAAGAGAGGACTGAACTCAAATTTAACGAGTAATGAATAGATCTTATCGGCACATGACAGTACAGAATAATCTAAAGCTCAAAATCGGATCTTTGAGCTCAAAAATAAAATAAAAATCCGGATCTCGACAGCAAGCAACAGAAAAATAGAGTCTTCGACCAAAATTTGAGGAATGCATTACCAGATCGATCGTCCCCCCACCCGCAGATTCCGATCGAAATCCTAATTCCGACGAAAAATCCCTCGAAAAATTAGGGTTTCGGAAAGAGGGAAAGAGCTCTGGAGAAGAAGAGAACGAGAGGAGAATGAAATAGTTCGGTAAGAGAGGAGCAAAAAAAGAAAAATAAAATTATTTTAAAGGTCGGATTGATTCAGACCGTCGGATCTCGAGGGACGTGCGGCGGGGATTGAGTGTCCTTGGGCGTAATTTTTGAGGCAGGGTGGAGGACCACCCCACCAATATTGACAGCTTAATGCCACCTCCAACTGTTGGGAGTTTGTTGGCATGTCTCACTTGGTTGATCTGTACAATAAATAATTTTTGCGTTTAGGGTTTGCGGGTCTTGCCCTAAGGCAAATGGGTGTGTGGTTGCAACTTGCAAGTTGTGGGACTCATCAATTCGGTTTGTCGACGCCATTAGATCTAAATCATAGGTCGTATTCGCGGATGATGGAACGAGAGAAGTATTGAGAATCGTAAATAAGATTATCAAATTGAATATGATTAGTATGTAGATCGTGACTCGTGACTTGCTAGTTATACTGGTCCCGACTTTGGATTCGAAAATTTATTTGTATAAGTTTTGTAAATTTTTTTATTACAACTCACATACACATACACGTCGTTACGGTTGAGGAACTCGAACCTTGTCGATCCCACCTTGTATCCGTGCTGCTTTTTACATGAGCTACAAGTGTTGGGTTCGACTCGAATATGGATCCTTTATAATTGATTGCGCTGGAAAGAAAATAATAATAATAATAATAATAATAAAAAGATTGTGCTTTATTATTCTTTCGACTACATCTCTTGTTTTGGTTCAAGACATGGCCCATGTACTTCGATACAGTGCATACAAGAGTGATAGAATTTGTATAAATTTATATTATGATACGTACTAGCAAATATGTGCTACGCAAATGTATAATGGTTTAGTAAGAAGAGTTGGGAAGTCACCCGATACCAAAGGCTTTCATGATCATCTAATTTGAAAGGACAACTAGGTAAGGGCGGAGCCACATAATAGATAACTAGTCACCTTCACGTGCGTTGTGCGTATAAAAAAAACAATAATAGTATTAATAAAGTATATAAAAATTTAAATTATATTAGAATATTTTAAATATAATTTTAATATGATTTGTTATGATTATTTTTTTAATTCTGGATATGTGTTTAATTAGATAATATTATGTAGTTAGTTTAAACATAATTTTAATTTCAAATATATTCTAGTATTGGGTGGTTTTTAATTTTTTACGTGAGAAGATAGTTCGGTTATCCACACTGAAGATAAGAAAGGTAGTTAATTTTAAAATTGTTGTAAAAATAAGAGAAAGAGAAAAATATTGGTAGCCAAAAATTTGTACATAGTTTTTCTCATTGATAACATATAAAAAGAGAATATGATAGAGGTTGTTGTGGGTATAGATAAGGGTATCCATATTTGGGTTTATCCAAATCACAACACTCCCCATTGGATGCGTGCATCTTTGGGATACGTGCATCTTCGAGATGCGTGCATATTCAGGATGTTCTCCCTAAAATTATAAAAATTACATATAGTTCTTACATCAATAAGAAAAGAAAAATAACCTCCCAGTACATTTGAATATTACATCTCATCCCAATCTTTGTATATACATTTTTATACATCATATCCTTATGAAGAGGTTGCAGGCTTTATTTGTGATTCCTGAAAGGTTGCAACTTTTTCTGATATGTTGAACTATTGAAATTATAGCTATGCACATTCTTTGTTTGCTTTGATGAAATTGCCGCAATGATTTGATTTATTCTTCCTAAAATACCTGCAACATTATTTATAAAACATACCTTGTTTGTGGTATCCCCTTAGTGGGTATCCGATAAATATCATTCATCTGCATATCTCATTAGATCAAAACATTCATAAAAAATAATTTATGTGTCTTATGTCATTTTAGTAGATGCATATCAGCAAATTTACATAAAATATTGTGCTGAGTGAATGACAATACAACATAAAATATTATGTTGAGTGAATGACAATAAAGAATTTATATTTACATATGGTACTTCAGGACCAATAACATGTTCTTTTAATAATAACGGATTCTATTGACCTAACCATTATAGGTATATTATTCATATTAAAACTCTACAGGAGTTCTATCTCTACAGGAGTTTTATATTTTCTCTCTCTTCAGAAGATTAATATATCTCTTCAAGTGATTATAGTAGATATCTTCTAGAGATTCATCTTTTCATGAGATTACTGAAAAACAGATGGCAACTCTAGAGGGGGTGAATAGAGTTTATAGCGATAATAGCCAATTAAAAATTTAAACTCTTTCACAAGAAAAACTAATCAGAGTAAATACGGAAATAAATAAGGAGCAAGAAAGCATACGCAAACACAGCCGATTTTAACCTGGTTTCCCTCGTGGAGGACTAGTCTAGGCCTGAGAACTCTAGCTCAGGATTAAATCCACTATTTGTGAAATAGTAGTTACACCCCGTGCCTTTTCTTCAGAAGAGCACGTCAACTTCTTACAAAGGATCGCAGTGGCGATGCTTGGAATTTTCCAAGCGACTTCTTGAACTCTTGCACAAGACTCCTAACTGAGAGATGCTGAGCACTCGAGACTTAGAAAGTTTGTGGCTAGTAGATGAAGAAGGGTATGGCTTATATTGAGCTTTAGAGAGAAGAGAAGATGGGATGGGATGATTTTGAAAATGAGAAAATTTTTGGTCTATTTATAGGGTTTTAGCAGGCAGAATTCGGCCAGAATTCTGGTAGGAATTTTCAAAAAATTGGCCGTTGGACAACTAGCAACCAGCTAACCCTAAAAATTAGGGTGCTAATTTTTAGGGGACAGAGTTCGGCCCGAACTCTGTGTGGAGGCAGAGTTCGGCCCGAACTCTGTCTCCAGAGCACAGAATGGGTCTTAAGGTCCAATGGGCTTATTTTTGGATGTGGAGCTTTATGGATTTTGGATAGGTTATAGGTCAAGTCTCAAGAGCTCAGCACCACTCAGCTTACAACAGTCTAGACTCAATAAATATAAAGTACAGACTCTAAAACGACTTGCATTTTGCAAAAACTGAGCTGTCGTCTGGCTTGAGCTGGATGTAGTCGTCGTGTGTCGTATTGAATTATTACAAGTATTATTTAGTCAATGTTATCAATATTTGGTTGACTGTGACTTTGTGTCAACAATCTCCCCCATATTGATAATTGACAAAATAATAATTATATATTCAATATTCATACCTGGACACATGTAAAGACATAGCTCCCCCATAATTAGTGCCAGCTTAAGAATAGCTCCCCCGTAAATAATGCTGGAAATCTTGTTGGCCTGTTAATAACATTCTTCCAAAAGCATAATAGACAAAAAAGAATATAGAATATACATATCTTCCCCTTTTGGCATTTAGCAATATAAGATAAACAAGCAAACACACCAAAAGATATGAGAAGAAACTGCATATAAACTGATATAACGACCAAATGTCTCAAGAGTCATAATGACATAAACTGATAGAACTACTAAAGTCTCAAAAGTCACAACCCATAATAAGTCTAATACAAACCAAGTACATAAAAGCAACTAAAAATAAAATGCATAAACCATAATCTATGATCCTCAGTAGCAGTAGCATGGAGCAGTCCATATCCATCATCGAGTGCGTGAAGGCCCAGCGTCGTCCGATGGATCAGTAAAGGAGCGACGAGGGTCCACAAAGGCTGCATCTGGATCTAAGTAGCGAATGACCCAAGGGTCATCGATACGATAGCCCTCACGACCGGGATCTCGCTCCATAGGAATGGGCATGGAAGGATGGCGAGACATGGAATACCGAATATCATGCAGCGAGTTGCTGATAGCACTCATCTGCAAGGTGGTCCGATAATCCAGCTGAGTCCATCGATCGTCCTCCAAAGTGAAGCGATCTCGGAGCATGGTCTGAAGAGACTCGAGAGTGGCAGGAGGAGGAGGAGGATCTTGTCCAAGAGGAGGGGCATCTAGCTCATCATCAGAATGCTCAGATACTACTGGTGAGCCAATGGCCGCCTGAAGCCTCCTTGCCTTAGAGAGGAAGGCAGGGGCAGGTAAGAATGGACACTCATCAAGGGGTACATAAAACGCACGAAAGATCATAGGAAGGTATAATGCATAAACCAAAGATCTTGGTTTCTTCCTACAGTTAATCATCCAATCCATCATTGTGTGTGGAAGATTAAAGGGAACATGGAAGTGGAGATGGTATAAGGCCGAGATTTCAAAATAAGTGACTTCATCTGTAGAATCCGCTTTGGGTAGAATGGTGTTGAAAATGATCCGATGAAGCTCATAGAAATAGGGATTGAAGAATTTAGCCAAAAGCTTACGAGGATGTGTGTTAGGGCTACACAAGTCGTCCTTGAAGCTTTCAAGTGAAATCCCTTCGAGAAATTGAAATGATCTAGCTTCAACAAGCTTTTCCCAAGAATTAGGCTCTTGAAGCTCAAGATATTCGGCCAATTCGAAATCGTCAAAGGAGATCAATTCCCGCAACTCGTGAATAAATATGAGTATCATCATGGGTTAAGTTGCAGTAGAACATTTGAATAGCACTACGATAAATGACCGAATTTGTGGTAACAAGTTCATCAAGGCAAAGGTCATGAAATAGTGCATCATATTGTGAGAATATAGTAAAGTTGATGGGGTGTCCCGCAAGCACCGGACGTGTCCGAAAATCACTAAACCAATCATTTGAGGCGTCTAGTGATACAAAAATTCGGTCGTCAAAAGTGTTTGGATCATGTGGACGTAGAGGATTGAACAACGGATGGATTGGTTGTTCAATGGCCGGTGCAACGGGTTGTGCAACGGGCGGTTCACCGGGAGGAGGAGCATTCGACGAGGATGTGCCCTCGGTCCGAAGTCTCTTTCCGCGGTTGAACAAACGAGGAGCCATAATACAATAGATAATAAAAGAAATTAAGATATAGAAGAGTGTGGAATTATATCTCAAACTAGTGATGAACAATGTAGGAGAATTGAAAAAGAAGCATTTTCCTTGAGTTTGGGGAAGAATTGACCTCTAGAAAGGAGAAATTAGGGTTAGGGTTTTGAGAGAATTGAGTAGGAGAAGTGGAAAAGGTGGTAATGAGGAAGGAGAGGGAAGAGAAACCGAAAATATGGTGAGGGTTTCTCTTGGTCGGAGCAAATAATAGCCATTGGATCTAACATTTGATCAACGGCTGAGACTGTTCCCGGTTCTGGAACAGTCAGGCCGAATTCGGCCCGAACTCTGGTAAAGGCAGAGTTCGGCCCGAATTTCGGATCCTGGTCACAGAACAGGAATCAGGCAGAAAATAAAAACGAATGGTTAAGTAAGAAAGACCAATATAAGATATGAGTATAAATACAAGAAAAGATCCAAAAGTAAACAAATGAATAACGGATAGTGAGTTCGAAGCAGCAATATGAAGTTGAAAAGTAGTATTTCAGCATGTGATAAATAAAAATAAACCGTATAAAAAAAGGAATTATATCATAATTCAATATTTTGAAGCTGCTATGGGTTAGCTGCAGGGGCCGGATCCCAGCTAGCGGTAGTCCTGAGGACTAGTGCACCGTATCGCTTAGGCTTTTACGCCTTGTTGTTAGAAGGACCCTTTCGGCTTGTACCCATAGCAGGTTCATCATAAGAGAATCAAAATATACTCAATATTTACGCAGGTTTATTTTAATTTACAACAGCTTCATCTAAAATTTTAAGTTCACGACAAAGAAAATTGAAGTGCTCTTCGGATAATAGTTTTGTGAAGAAATCTGCTAACTGATGATCAGTGTCAATAAATTCTAAGTTAATCGTGCCATTTTGCTGATGATCACGCAAAAAGTGATGACGAATTTCAATGTGCTTCGTGCGTGAGTGACAAATGGGGTTCTTAGTAAGATTTATAGCACTAGTGTTGTCACAAAAGATTGGAATATGCATGAAAGATAAGTTATAGTCTTCAAGGGTTTGCTTCATCCACAGAATTTGTGCACAACAACGTCCAACTGCGATGTATTCAGCTTCTGTTGTGGATAGTGCGACAGAATTCTGCTTCTTGCTAAACCAAGAGACTAAAGCTTTTCCTAATAAATGACACGTACCGCTCGTACTTTTACGGTCGACCTTGCATCCGGCGAAGTCAGCATCAGAGTAACCAATGAGGTCAAATGACGTTGACTTGGGATACTATAGGCCCACTGTAACCGTACCCTTAAGGTATCGAAAGATACGCTTAACCGCGGTCATGTGTGATTCCTTAGGATTTGCTTGATATCTAGCACACAGGCAAACGCTAAACATAATATCAGGGCGACTAGCAGTAAGGTAGAGTAGACTGCCTATCATACCTCGATACTTACATTGATCTACGGGTTTGTCGCTATCATCTGGTTCAAGTTTGGTTGAAGTAGCCATTGGAGTGCTGATTGGTTTGACGTTGTCAAGTTCGAATTTCTTCAGCATGTCCTTTGTATACTTTGACTGACAGATGAAGGTTCCATTTGACATTTGTTTGACTTGCAGCCCAAGAAAGTAGTTGAGCTCCCCCATCATGCTCATCTCAAACTCGGTCTGCATACACTTGGCAAAATCTTAACAAAGGGTTTCATTAGTAGAACCAAATATAATATCATCTACATATATTTGTACTAAAAGAATAGTATCTTTAAAAGATTTTATGAAAAGTGTGGTGTCAATTTTCCCTTTTGAAAAACCTTTCTCAAGCAAGAAATTACTTAGCCGTTCATACCAAGCTCTAGGGGCTTGTTTGAGGCTATACAGCGCTTTCTTTAGCTTGAACACGTGGTCAAGAAATTTGTGATTTTCAAAGCCAGGAGGTTGTTTCACATAAACTTCCTCCTTAATAAATCCATTCAAGAAAGCACTTTTAACATCCATTTGAAATAATTTGAAATTTTAAAAATTTGTAAATGCACAAAGCATCCGAATGGATTCCAATCTAGCAACAGGAGCATACGTCTCATCGTAGTCGATACCTTCCTCTTGGTTGTATCCTTGGGCTACTAGACGAGCTTTGTTGCGTGTGACTGAACCATCTTCATTTACTTTGTTTCTAAAAATCCATTTAGTACCAATAATCGAGTGATTAGCCGGTCTAGGAACGAGTTCCCATACTTGGCTCCTCTCGAATTGGTTGAGTTCCTCTTGTATAGCAGAAATCCAAAATTCATCATTGAAAGCTTCTAAAATGTTTTTTGGCTCAATTTGTGAAATAAAGGCAGTGCTAGCAATAGAGTCTCTTAATGATGATCTAGTAGTTACTCCACGTGAAACCTCACCGATCACCAAATTTTCTGGGTGTGATGCTTGAAGGAGAATTTCTTTGGCAAGCCCTCCAGAGGATTGGCTTCGGTTGTGGTATTCATTGGAGTAGAAGTTGATGGCTCAACATCATCATCAAGAGTAGCTGCTGCACTGTTATCTTCATCAAAAGTCACATTTGTAGACTCTTCCACAATTAATGAGCGTTTGTTAAAAAACTCTATATCCCTTACTCTTGGCAGCATAGCCAAGAAAAATACCATCGTCAGCTTTGGCATCAAATTTGCCTAAGTTATCTTTGGTGTTAAAGATAAAGCATCTACAACCAAAAACTCTAAAATAAGAAACATTTGGGGTTCTCCCAAACCAAAGCTCATAGGGTGTTTTCTTCGTAATAGGACGAATAAGCACCATATTTAAAATGTGGCATGTTGTACTGACAGCTTCAGCCCAAAAGTATTTCGGAAGTGAAAACTTGTTCAACATGACTCTAGCCATATCGCCAAGAGTCCTATTCTTCCGCTCCACAACACCATTTTGTTGAGGAGTTCTTAGATAAGAAAACTCATGATCAAAACCATTAGAATCACAAAAATTTTCAAAATCAGAATTTTCGAATTCGTCTCCATGATCACTTCGGATTCGAGTAATCATGTAGCCTTTTTCGTTTTGAACTTTCTTAACAAAAATCTTGAAAACCGAAATAACATCACTTTTATTTGTAAGAAAGAAAACCCAAGTAAATCTTGAAAAGTCATCAACAATAACAAAGGCATAGAGTTTTCCACCAAGACTGGCTACTCTACTAGGGCCAAATAAATCCATATGGAAAAGTTGTAGGGGTCTAGTAGTACTTACAGAGTTAATGGAATGAAATGAGGACTTGGTTGCCTTATTCAATTCACATTCAGCACATACAGTGTCCTTTTTGAATATAATATCGGGCAAGCCTCTAACTAGCTTCTTGGTCGATAGCCTGGATATAGTATCCATATTGGCATGACCAAGACGCTGGTGCCATAGTAATCGTTCATCTTTATGAGCATATAGGCATCTACCTGCATTGTTAGTATTTTCAGACAAATAGAAAATATAAATATTATCCTCTCTTACCCCTTCAAAAGTGATGTCTCCCGTTGACCTATCATAAATAAGGCATTTATTTTGTCCAAAGTTAATGTCATATCCATGGTCAGCAAGATGACTAATGCTGAGCAGGTTATGCTTTAACTCGGTCACTAGGCAAACATCCTTTATTACGGGAGAGGGAGGATAACCAATATTACCATTACCTATAATATAACCTTTTAGGTTGTTGCCGAATGATACATATCCTTCTCTCTTCATCGATAGTGATGCGAAAAGATTTGCGTCTCCCGTCATATGCCGCGAGCATCCACTATCGAGAATCCACTTACTTTTAGTTGAGGAGGGAAGGTCCACCTACATCAAGAGTAGATGTGACCTTTGGTACCCAAGTTCTTGAGGGTCCTGAAAAGTTAGTTTTTAGAAACCATGTATATATCTTTCTATCTACTAATCTTCTAATTCTATATTGTGGTGAAATGTGTCCATGTAAACCACAATAAGTACATGTAGCATTCCTATTTATATTAGGAGCATGCTGATGATGTCTATAAGTAGAGTGATGAGGAAAAGTATGATGATATATAGAATTAGCATGGTGATGATGACTATGTGTAGAGTGATGTGGAGTGGCATGGTGATATTGTCTATATGGAGTAGCATGGTGATGATGTCTATATGTAGAGTGATGGTGATGCTATTTTTGTGCAACATGGTGATGATTGTATCTATGTGTAGCATGATGATTTTGTGACATATGATAGTTATTTCTACGTACATGTGGTTTGTGTCCTTTGTGAAAGTGTGTGTATATGTAAGCATGGTTACGTGTTGTAGGTGGATGACGTGGGTGACTAGTATGAGAAGTATCATGCTTTGTGAGTGTCTCTTGGGTTTGAGGTTGAGCAACCTGTTTTTCTAATTTAGTCTCTAGTTTCTTAGAGACATCTTGCAGTTCAGTAATCTTAGCATTCAAACCATGCATCTTAGTAATAGAAATCTTGTGTCTACTCTTTTCTTCTGCAAGCTCTGTGTTGAGTATTGTAATTTCTTGTATTTCTTGTTCAATACGTGCTTCGGCATCATGTAAGCTTATTTTAAGCTTAGATACCTTATCTGTGAAATCTGTGGGTGAAGTGTCTCTAATGTTATCAAGTAATAGAGAAAGTCTTTGAATTTTGACTTCATGACTTTTGATTTTGTCCTTGGCATGTTTGTATTTACCAATGACCTTTTTGTGATCATTAAGTAAATCGGTGAAAGCATCGCCAAGTTCATCAAAAGTGAAGTCATCAAGAGTTTCGTTTGATACCTTGTCGGAAGTTGCCATTAGGCACACATTAGCTGTATCTTGAGGGAAGTCCTTTTCTTCCTCGGAGTTACTAGCTTCGCTTTTATGCCAAATGCTTGTGTTGGCATATTTCTTTGAGGAAGTCTTCTTGTATGGCTTCTCATAACGGTTGCTCTTCTTTAAGTATGGACAATCTTTTCGGACATGTCCTGTCTTCTTGCAACCATAGCAGGTTGGCTCTTCTTCGTCGTCTTCTTGAGGTTCTTTCTTTCTTCGGTTGAAGCGAAGGAATTTCTTAAAGTTGCGGACGAGGAGAGCTTGATCGTCACCTTCCGAGTTGTCGTCATCCGTCTCTTCGGGGTCAGCCCTCCGTCGGTGAGCTTTGAGTGCGATCTCCTTAGCCTTAGGAGCAGGCTCTTCGAAGTCCTTGAGGTCAAGCTCATGAGTCATTAGCTTTCCCATCAAGGTCTCCAAGGACATGGTTGTGAGATCATTTCCTTCTATGATGGCTGTCACCTTAGGGTTCCAAATATTTGGGAGCCCCCTAAGTAGCTTGCGAATCTTCTCGTGATTTAAATATTGTTTGCCAAGCGAAGACAGGGGATTGATGATGTCGAGGAATCTTGTGAAAATTTGCGTAATCGTCTCATTTGGCTTCATCTTGAAAGCCTCATATTCTTGAGTGAGACGGCTTATCTTTGATTCCTTGACTTGGGTGGTTCCTTCATGCGTCACTTCTAGAAGTCTCCATACTTCGTGAGATGTGGTGCATGTAGAGACCCTGTTGAACTCATTCCTGTCTATAGCACAGAATAAAGCATTAATAGCTCTCGTGTCTAGACTTGCCTGTTTCTTCTCTTTGTCAGAATACTTGTCATGTGATTTCTCAACGAGATCACCATTGCCAACTATTCTGGCGGGCTTTTTGTAACCGTCAGTGACGATAGTCCACAGGTCAAAGTCTAGCGACTTGAGATAAAAGCTCATCCTTGTTTTCCAATATGTGTAGTTAGTTCCATCAAATAAGGGAGGCCTATGAGTGGACTGCCCTTCACCATGATTGGAAATCAAGAATTGTGTGGTTGCCATGGATCAGCTCTAGTATGTTAGTCCTTGTTGAGAGAACAGAGCTCTGATACCAATTGAAAAACAGATGGCAACTCTAGAGGGGGGTGAATAGAGTTTATAGCGATAATAGCCAATTAAAAATTTAAACTCTTTCACAAGAAAAACTAATCAGAGTAAATACAGAAATAAATAAGGAGCAAGAAGGCATACGCAAACACAGCCAATTTTAACCTGGTTTCCATCGTGGAGGACTAGTCCAGGCTTGAGAACTCTAGCTCAGGATTAAATCCACTATTTGTGAAATAGTAGTTACACCCCGTGCCTTTTCTTCAGAAGAGCACGTCAACTTCTTACAAAGGATCGCAGTGGCGATGCTTAGAATTTTCCAAGCAACTTTTTGAACTCTTGCACAAGACTCCTAACTGAGAGATGCTGAGCACTTGAGACTTAGGAAGCTTGTGGCTAGTAGATGAAGAAGGGTATGGCTTATATTGAGCTTTAGAGAGAAGAGAAGATGGGATGGGATGATTTTGAAAATGAGAAAATTCTTGGTCTATTTATAGGGTTTTAGCAGGCAGAATTCGGCGAAAATTCTGGTAAAATTTTTTAAAAAATTGTCCGTTGGACAACTAGCAACCAGCCAACCCTAAAAATTAGGGTGCTGATTTTTAGGGGACAGAGTTCGGCCCGAACTCTGTGTGGAGGCAGAGTTCGGCCCGAACTCTGTCTCCAGAGCACAGAATGGGTCTTAAGGTCCAATGGGCTTATTTTTGGATGTGGAGCTTTATGGATTTTGGATAGGTTATAGGTCAAGTCTCAAGAGCTCAGCACCACTCAGCTTACAACAGTCTAGACTCAATAAATATAAAAGTACAGACTCTAAAACGACTTGTATTTTGCAAAAATTGAGCTGTCGTCTGGCTTGAGCTGGATGTAGTCGTGTGTCGTATTGAATTATTACAAGTATTATTTAGTCAATGTTATCAATATTTGGTTGACTGTGACTTTGTGTCAACAATTACATGAGATCTCTTCTGAAGATTTTTCTCTTCTAGAGTTTATCTCTTATGAGATCTCTTCGGAAGAATCTGATTTCTTCAGGAGATATCCAATCTCTTCTGGAGATATCTGATCTCTTCGAAAGATTTTCCCTCTCTTCGGGAGATATTATCATATTCTCTATCTTTTAAGGAGATTTTCTCTTTTGGGGACACTTTAATCTTTTCAGGTGATCTTCGCTTCAGGAGGTACTCTATAGACGACCATTTTGATGAATTCGTTCAGGAATTTCTTCATAAACTCAATGAGCCTATCACATTCTTCTGATGGTTCATCCTTCAAGGATATACCTAGAAATTTTAAATCTACGACCTTCGAGGGTATATCTTATCGTCTAGGTTATCACGATCGAAGAATATATTTATTTATGTTCTATTCATGATCATTTCGTGAATCCTTGAGCTAACATTGCTCTTATACATTTTGATCTCTATTTGTTACAAACATACATTCAAAATATACTGAATTTATTTCTTTTTGATTTTGTACTGTAGGACCGAACACACCACGTCTTGCGAGAGATATCGTATCTTTCCATTATATTATTCGTGATTTTAGTGTTTTCCTTTAATTTTATCACCCTTTTTATTCTTATTTGATAATGTCATTTATGACAAACTTCTTAATTCCAAATTTCTCTCAACTGTGTATAAAATATAGATTTTATGGGTACTAGTACCTATTTCTCAGTCTCTTCTGGAATCTGAGATATATCCTCTACTGAAGCGATATACTTTGAAAAATTTCATCTTTGGTTCATGACATCTTCCGGACCGTCACAAACTTTTTCTCTATAAGAGATGCTTCTTCGAGAGCATTATGGTTTGTTATATTATTCGGCCTCTTCTTCGGAAGAGCTGAATATTTAGAATCTTTGGGTCTTATGCGTCCTTACTATATAACTTATTCATTTGCTGCATTTATTTGGTTCTTTTGGTATTTCGATTAGAAAATAAATTCATAGTTGGTATAACTATTTATACATAGTTGGTATAACTATTTATACAACATAATCGAGTAAGCATCTAATAATTTATTTGTAATGAAATACAAGAAATAATTTTCCTAATTTAGTCAAGATTAGATAAAGTGTAAGCCATGATACGTTCTTCTGGAATGATGCGTTAGAATGTTCTCCTAGAACAAGGATTCAAGACGTTCTTCTAGAACGATACTTTACGACGTTCTTCTAGAATAATAATTTACTACGTTTTTCTAGAACGATAATGTATCTTCTTCCTACCTCCCCCTAACGGCGGGAATTCCGTCTTATTAACGTGACAGATCAAAAAAATCTTATATCTAGAAGATATAATAATATAAGGAGATAAAAATAGAAATTATAATTCATAATTAGTTCAAAAAAAATATAAGCCAAAATGGTGCAATTTGAAAGTATGTTACTAGTTATTCAGATACAATCTTCAGTATTTATGGCTTAGAAACAAACTTATCCTTAAGATCAAGAGTGTATGCTGCAATTTGGTAATAGATGATCACACGAATTAGTTATGGCAATTCTCATCATCATTGTCCCAGAATGTCTTAGTCGATCATGTCATAATTTAAAAGTTATGGAATTATTGCTCGGCTTATGGCTCACAATGGACCCGTAGGATTGAGCTTCTTGCTCAACGTAGTATGTGACCTGACATCCTTAATGTGAGTGATGTATATATCTATTGAATAGCTGGGGAATCTATATAAGCAAACTTTTGGTTCTCTTAGAAGAACTTCTGGTTCTGATCTTAGACGAACTTCTGGTTCTCTTAGACGAGTGGTTACACAAAATTATTTCTTATTTCACTTACTCAAAGTTTGCCCATTTTTCTTATATCCTTAAAACTCAGTAAAATCCTTCTAGAATTATGAGAGTACGACACATTATGTATTTGTTGGATAAAATATGTTTTGTCGAAACCTTTAATTAATGTGAGCAAGACCATATATCATGGATACTACATTCGATCTAGTATTCTTGTTGGAGAAAGATCCTATAGATAAAGATTGTGTGTGTAGCAGCATTTTAAACTATTAAATATGTCTATAGAACTATAGGTCTATGTAAGACAACCAGACATCCGTAGTCACCATACGGATTGGACAAACTTATGGCACACACACTAATTTTTTTTTAATTTATAAGAGGTTTACAATTTTAAAATATATGCAACTATATTATTGAAATACTAACATTCAGGTTGGCGATTGTAGGACTACTATACATAGAACTTCAGGTCTATTTTGTTTAGGAATTCTAAAGTATTATCAACCATATTTTGTGATTATCAATATTGTTTGTCTTTCAGGGGCCAGCAAGGTGACTGGTTTTCCCCGGACATGTAGCACAACACCTCTCATGTATGTACCCATTTGGGGTGGTCCAAAATATATATACAAACAAAATTATTTGTAGGTAACTAAAATTTAGAATGATTCTGAAGGAAAAAATCAAAGTTTATTGCTGAAATAAAAAAAATGGATATAACAGTGTTATGCTTGCATATACGTAGAGGTAGTAATTTCATAAAAATGCCCCATGTACAATTTACTTGCATCTAAACTATACTAAAATTCAATATCAAATTATTATTTAGCTTATAGTAGCTTAGCGTTGACCGACACTATAATAGAAAAATTAGTAGCACAATTATTGCATTTAGCAAAATGATACCTTGATCCTTGGCTTTGAGATGTACATTCAAAAAGTATACATTATGAAAGTTGAAAATCAGAACAACTCCTAAAAGCATTTGATCAGATACCATAATAGGGATTTCTTGCTTATATATATGCAATCTTCGTAGCTAACTTTGAAAGAGTATACAACAAATTTATTTTTAAATGACGCATAAATACACGGAAGAAAGCAAAGACAGCCTAGATGAAAGGGAAAAATGTTCTAGATCAGAATCATGTACCAAAACATTGAATTAAAGACTTAAACCGCCATAAGAAAATCTGTCAAATCCTTACAGAGTTATATCGATATGAAGTTTCAAAACACAGGCCAAAATGATGAATTGAAGTAGAAAATAAGGCTTTAACACTACAAAAAAGGCTTTTAGCGACGGCGGGATCCGTCGCTAAAAGTCATTTTTCCGTCGCTAAACCCAAATAGCGACATATCAGCGACGGAAATGGTTTGTCGGGAGATCACGTGTCGCTAATTTAAATTAGTCGCTAGTTTGTCGAAAATAGTGACTGATTAGTGACGCATTTAGAGACATGCTATTTATTGGAAAATGTGACGTAATAGCGACGGAAACGCCGTCGCTATAATTACCGACGAACTACCGACGTCGCAGCGACGTAATTCAGCATGAGAGTAGCGATGGGCTAGCGACAAAAAATTACGTCGCTAAGATGTTTCCGATACGCTTTTGGTGTCGGACAGGAATATAGCGACGGAATAGTAAGTAAAACTTACGTCGCTATTCAGTCGCTATACTGGAATATAATATTTTACAAAACCTTAGCGACGGAAACTACAGTCGCTATTCCGTCGGTAGCCTGCAAAGTAAATTTTGTCAAGTATGTAACGACGGAAAAAGCGTCGTTGTTTCATCGCTAGCCTGTAATGTTCCAGGTTTTCTGTCGCTGTTCCGTAGCCATTCCGTCGCTAAATACAATATTGCATGTCAATATTTGTGTTTCCTGCACTCCACATCCCCGTCGACAGTTACACACATAATATATAGTCATATAAACAGTTTTCAAATACAATATCAGTATTCGTGTTTTCAGCAATCCTTATCCCTGTCGACAGTTTTACAGTAGGACACGTATCAGTATTTATGTTTCCTGTAAATTCTCAGTTTCATGCACATGTATCCCAAATGTTTTAATACAACTTATACACACATATATATCCAAAATTAGCTTCATACACACATACGAATAATATTTTAATATAAGAAATATTAATACACATATCCAAAATATTTTAATACAAGAATGTACTGGTACAGTAAATTTAGGTCGTCGGGCATGATAGAAACCTCTCGGCGGGCATGATGAAGACCTCTCGGCGGACTTAATAAAGATCCAAGCTGCAAACGTGAACGTCGACCTCTCGGCGCCATAGAAAAATCTGAAAGAAATAATAAGTGATGATGTGTTAAAAATAAAAACTACTGTCATGTCATTATTCTAATGGAACTCGTATATTAAATTAAAACGTACGTACTAGTCTGATTCATCTTTCCAAGAGTCTTCTGAATCATCACTTGATTCCGAAGTGTCTTCTTCTGCTTCTTCATTTTCACTATCACTATGATCTTCATCTTCATCTTCCAATACTTCTTCCTCAACATCTTCCAATTCTTCATCAACGTTAACCTCCATAACGTCATCTACCGCAACCTCCATATCTTCTAAATCCTCTTCCTCAACACCAACCAAACTTATATATGTTGGCATGAGTATGGACAAGATCAAAATAGTCATGATCTCATAGTGAAATAAAATCTAAATCTTAGCAATAATGGAATTGAAATATAGGCATGATTAAGACTATAGTCAAATAGTTTAGTCACGATCAAGGTCATTTAGGAACGATCAAAATTTGGATCATTTTGGCACGAATTATTTAGGCACGATTATAGAACCAAGATCTAGGTACGACTATGATTCTAGTGAAATAAAATCAAAATATACTAAATGATTACTAGGAGGAACTAAATGATAAATTTTGGATAAGAAAGAAGAAATGACTACCAGTTTATTGAGGAGACGACGGTAATAAGAAGTACAACACCAATCACTTGGAAAGATTAATAGTTGCATGCCAATAAAAGATATCGTCGCTATGGTATTCGAAAACTGTATGCATATCTGAAGTCATTTCACTGAGAATCCATACCTCGCCAATGTACATTTGGCTGCAGTAAACCCTTGGTTTCATGACTCAAATATAACATTGTATCGACTATTCTATTAGCTCTACCAATATTTAACATACAACTCAAATGTCGGAATATGGCAACTAGGATATAGTTTTTAATCACATTCGATAACTTACACTTACTCGAAATTATTAACTTAGGGATCATGCCTCGCTAGTGCACTGTTGGCTGCAGTGAACCCGCAGTCTCGATAATTCAAATAATTGACGACAGTGCGCTGCTGTCTTGCCATCGTAAGTCATCAAAATTATTTCAACTATATCTCTAAGAATTTCAAAGGAATTTTTAGAAATTCGACTAGCAGATCACGATTGAAATTCAACATAGTCTTATACTTAATATAATTTATTATCCGCTCGTGCTTTCATACCTTATCATGAGATATCCTGTTTTTTGATTCAGTTTTAGACTCTTGTTATTTCCTTTAGAGTCTTATCGGACATTTATGCTAGTGGGCTGCAGACCACGACCCATAGTGTTCATTAATATTTATTATTCTTATTGTGGATTGAGATATAGATTTGTTTGCCATGATTTGGCAGCTTACCCTAGCCGTGACAGCATTTACGTATTCGAGTCGGGCTGGAGTCCGCTTGATGCGTAGCTGGCTTGCTTACGAGCTCGCGTCCGAAAAGCGGGTACGGGTCGTGACAAGTTTTTTTGGTGGCCCATGCAGGTCAGAGCATATCGTATCGGTTACGTAACTGTACTGATACGAGCCTGCGAGTATGACTAAACCCTTAGAAATCTCAATCCACTCCGCCTTGAAAATTCACTTAGAAATTTCTCTAACGTCCTTGAAACTTCATATTAGCTCTCGATTATTCTTCTTTGCTTTCCCGTACCATTGATTCTCGTCTCTTCCTATTCTGGGGTGACGAATGATCGTGCTAACTAGAATTTATCATAAATTCTTAAGTTATAGTGTAATATTGCTTGATTATTGAATTTTTTTTGGTTGCTTGATAGATATGAGGGTATTAGAGATACCATATTCTATAAATATCTATGGGTAGTGATATTAGCAACTAGTTGGACGGTTACAAGGTTTTAGTGACATACCTTTGAGGGAGTAGAGTGACCAAAGGTGGGCAGAAGTCCTCGAGGTTCCGTAGTTACAAAATTGCTAGGAGAATGATATAAACTATTCTGGAGAAATCAAAATTTGAGGAGGTTAAGGTAAGAGTGGACCTAAATTTAGGATATTTTTAAAAATCTCTTCTTAAAAAAAAGGTCAATGCCATTGTTAGTTACTTGGGAGGATTTCTCAAATAAATAAATATCCTTGGGAAAATATGTGAATAAATCAGAATATTTATTTAAATTTTGATGTTGGATATATCTAGAGAAAAAAGTAAAGTGGACTTTTAAAGATAGGAATGATATTTTTACATTACTAAAGCTATGGATATAAAAGTATATTAGTTATCTGAAATCTTCACAATTGGTTTAGGCCTCCAATTCATAACCACGTGAATGGTGGATGTGAGAACACTTGCATTAATGATTGTAGTCCAACTTTTGGAATTTGTTTGTATATAAACCTATCATATCATATGAAAGATTTTCCTATAAAGTATATAACATAATTTGATAAAACCTATGCTTATCCAACTCCATAATAAGCTTATCTCAAACCAAGTGGTAACCGACTACAACATTTCGATCTCTATCCGTTTACACATATATATAATATATAGTACAACTAACTCCCTCAAACTCTAATCACCTATCTTCCCTCCTACGCGAGCACAATCCACCTTGTGTGCTCGCTACCTTCAACCAAATCCATCCGCCAATAAACCGCACAACCTTGTCTCGACGGGGCCAACCCACACTGTCGATATTGCTTATAGGAACAAGTCGATGAGGCCAATCCTCCATCAGCATCGTCCTGTTGTTGTTCGTTGTCCCGACGAGATCATCCGTCGACGGGCCATGAAATCGACTGCCCAGCTTCGACGCAGCAGTCGTATGAATCCTCCGTGCACCATGTTTGCTCGGCAGATGCGCCAACCGTACGAGAACTCCACCGGACGGTTGTGTGAACTCTAACTGCGCAACCGGTTCACCGCCTCATCTCACCCCAAGTCTCCGGGCCGAGCACTAGCCGTCAGAGCCTCGCCAACTTGAGCCCTCCGAGCTGCCGTGTCCTCTGACTCGACCGTGCATGTCCTCCTTACAAATGCCGAAGACTCGAGTATCCCCTGGTATGGTTTCTGCCATTTAAATAGATGCTAGAAAGAAGAGAACATTGTTCTCTACAGGACTATTTAGATGTAATGATAGAACGGAGCCTTCAATTATACTATTATATATTAGAATTATAGGGACACCCCAGAAAGAAATCTAGCATTCTCTCTCTTAACCAAGTGGAACATATTAGTAAAATTTCGTTGCTGTTAGTGGAAGAATTAAGAATAAATAGAACATAGTCTTATACTTAATGTAATTTAGCACATAAGACCTTCTACTCTTCGAATATTACAACTAAACCCTTCCAACTTTTGTTATTTTACAATTAAACAACTATATCTTTTAGATCCAAATCAAATAACCAATTAGAAAAATCCACCTTAGTAATATTTCATATATTTACCATTCTTTACCTGAATAAGTTAAAGGTCTTAGAAATAAAAAAATAGATAATTTATAACTTGTAATAGTTAAATAAATAATAGAAATAAATTTGATGATAGAGATTGTAACTCCACTTCTCCATTTATTTTTGAGAATTTAAAGTTTCTAATAATCATCACAAGTTTTGAATTGAGTATTTTTAATCTTAGTAAATATTTTGAATAATGATAATTGGATATTTTGGAGGAAAATTATTGAGGAGCAGGAATTTAAAAAGTTGTTGTAACAAACTTGGGGTCCACTCATCCTAACTAATTAAATTTCCTTTGCAACTGATTACTTTATACTTTCTGTAAATTATGAAAAGGGGGAGGGCTAAATTGGTTATATGCCATTCATGGGGGGGGGGGGGGGGGTCTAATTGCAATTTTGCTTTTTATTATTTATCCGGATGGAGAGAGAGAAACACATTAGCTGATCTCTCAAACTCCATTTCCTCTTTCCAAATTTTCTCTCGGCCCAAATTTTGGCGGAGCAGTAGCCTAGGCGGAACTCCGGCAACGACGGCGGCTGGCGATCGCAATGGCGAGGCGGTTACTTTCCGACACCATGTGCTGCTTCCTAGAGGCGGATACGCATCTTCTCCGGCAACTCCACTCCGGCGAATCCTCAGGCGGTGCACGATCAAGGTGTAGTCCTTTTCGGCAGGCGACGATACCCGGCGATCACCGTCCCTTCCATGATAGCAACTAGGCGGATTCGTGAGGCGAGCTCGGCGATTGATTCTCTTCCTCCGGCGAATCGATGGTGACGAAGAAGACTGGTGAGTGTAGGCGAGTTTCAATTCATTGCTTGAACGAGTTTCTAAGGGTTTTTTGAAAGATTTTGATGTTCGATTTATATTTCCTCTGACCAAGGTTGATCCTCTCGGTCAGAACTTGGATGAGCATTCGTCGATCCTTGTGTTTTGCTCGAGCACGTTCAGATCGAACAATCTGGTGAGTGTCAATTTTCTTTGATTAACTCGATTTGGATGTTCTGTGTGTGCAAATGATTTTAGTGTGTGTGTTCTCTGTTCTTGAAAATAGAATAATCGAGATTGGATCGATGGGGTTTGGTTGATCGGTGGTTATCACGATCGGGCTCAATTTGATGTGAGTGATTAATTCTTGCTGTTCTTGATTGTTTGCTATTTTTCCTAAGTAAAGGAAATTCAAATTTGACTAACAAACCTATTCTCTTGTGATGCTCGGGACCTGTTAGATGTATTGCCATAACAGAGCTTGATATTCAATTTGGACTCATGAGGGTGTGTCTGACTCCTTAGATTGGTCTTTTCCTTCGGGATCGATTTCCTTTACTCAGGTATGGCTCTCCTTTTTTCAAGTTGCTGGTTGTGTTGAATATAGAACTAATGGGAATGTCGGCCAGGGATGGTGTCAAATACGGGATAGAGGATCCGTTCGTGTCCAACAATCACTAGGTCTCCGTTCGTTGTGTGTCAGTATAAGAATTGATCTGGAGCTTTGGGTTTGGAGTTTGAATGCAGAACATGGATAGCTATTGAAGACTTTGTGTAGCCATTGCAGTCAATTGAATTTAGTCTATTTGTATAATTAATTTAAATTGAGATTAGTATTAGATTAGTAGTTTTAATTGTATGGGCTTAACTGAAAATAGTTATAGGTTGTCTGAATCTTGCTTGGTGTTTTGCATAGTAGAACCAATGATAGGATTATGTCTCAAATTGCTGTGGTTTGGTTTATGCAGATGGGTTATGAGGAATTGAAGGTGATTCCTGTAACAATAGGTGTAATGAGGGCTTTGTGGCTTTACAAGCCTGTGGGATCGATTGGAATCGAGTCTCTTCAATTGGTATAACTGATGCTAGCTTGTGAAGCCTTTTGAACAAGCAGACTCGCGGGCTGTGAGTGTATGAGAGGTTGTGCATAATTTCATATTTTTGAATGGCATATTTTCTGGAAATTAAGTTGGTGGTTGGCAATCAAGTATCTGAACTTGGATTTGGAAATAAAGGATTCTATACATTCTTTATCTGTGAGTTTTGATTTTTGCTCAATTATGGGTTAAATGGTTAGTTTCCTGGGACAGTATGGTAGGAGCCTGGCATGGACTGGGCATATGGATGGGTTGTCTACTTGATAGATTTAGTACACTAGCAGGTACCAGCAATGGTGATTTGGGCTGCTTATAAGAGAAGTCAGGACTGGTTAAACATATCTTTATGAATATTTGAATTGATAACATAAGGATTAATTAGGCTTTTACTGCTAGACTTTAATCATGAGGTTAGCGTAATATTATCTAATATCGTATTTTACTAAAAAGGTGTAATTATATTCTAGAGAAGAAATTCTTTAACTCCAAAAGAAAACTATTTCTCTTTATAAATATTGGTTAGCATTCTTTAGAGTTCTAACATAATTTGGCTATAATACGCTGGAAGTTAACATCTTAGTGTACAAAGGTATATTTAGAAATAATATAAAATTAGAGAGTAGATAGCAAGATGATATTGTTTGGAAAGTAACCAACTTATGTCATTAATCAGGAGGGCTCAGAGACTTCAATCTTCCTACCCTTGATCACCCGGAGCAAGGAAAGTACTTTTCTACGGTTTTGTACGTTTACATTCTTGTACTCTTTCTTGTGACACGTCATGGCACGATATCATGTACTTCTGTACTCTTGTTCTTGTACTTATTAGTATCGGGTGGGGAAATACACTAGCCATGTGACCAATCCTGGTTACTATACTCATGTGCCTAGCTTAGGCCTCGCATCGTGCACGCGGGCCCGAAGTCGTACCATATTCATGTACTCCTGTGCATGCTCTTGTACTCACCCCAACCGGTCACATGGACTAGATGTATTTCGATATTGTGCACTTATCATGTCTGGTACTACAGGATTATAGTTTCATTCCTGTACATTACATTTCCTGTACATTATATATTCCTGTACTTTACATTCATGTATTATAGTTTCTGTACTTATTTTCTGTACTACTTTTCTGTACTTTCATGTTCATTCCCGTATTTCATTTCATGTACTCCTGTACTCAGTTCATATCATGTTCTTATTTTATTACCTAGAACTGTACTTTGCTCCGCTCCTGACTGGATATGTTGCAGGTATACTTGCAGGATATCATTCTACTTTATGGGCTAGATCCCGGGATATTAGCTAAGCAGGATAAGACTTAGCTTGAGGCTTCAGGTTGTAGGTCCTAAAAACTTAAGTTGCATCAATCAACAAAGTCAAATAATCAAGATATACATCATTTTGATGAGTTGCGCAGACAACAGATTGTGCAGCAATCAAATTGCGCATGTTGGTTTGCGCACGTTCTCAACTGCGCAGGCTGACGTGGCAGAAGTCATCATTACCTTAATCAAATCAAATCTTTCTGACAACTGACAGCACAGAGAACAAGGAGACTGTTCGTTTATTGTGCCGCACAGTGCTCGAGGGCGGCTGACAGCTGGCAGCACAAACTATTCCTGCGCAGTCTGAGTCTGCGCAAACCATTCCTGCGCAGTCTGAGTCTGCGCAAACCAAAGTCTGTGCAGTTCAGATTGCGCATTCTACCAACATAACTGATAAAGTACATGTGGCATTCATGCCATCAATTGCTCATTACGTGGCAACTGTCTATGCACGATCATGCGCATTTCAATCAAATGATGCCATGTGTCCCAGATAGTTGGCCCACGATCCAGCAACTGCCTGCGCAGTCCAATACTGCGCAAACCAATTGCTGCGCAAATCATCTTGCGCAGTCCAGAATAACTGAAAGTTAGTTATTTCTAAAACTCTATAAATAGAGTTTCAAGTCTTCATTTCAAGAAGGATCAAGGGTTCAGAGATCAGAGATCATAAATCAGAGAGTCCAGGAGTTCTTGCCCAAGTGCTGCTGCATTCTTCCGAGGCTTTTGCCTTCAACTTCCAAGGCTTTTGCCTTCAGTTTCCAGAGTTGTCCTCAACTTCAGAGGCTTCGTCTTCAAAGTTCACATCGTCCAAGGGATAAAGCAATCGTCATCTAGATTGGATTTCTATAGTTGTAATTTTTCCAGAATTCTTGTAATCTTTATTACACAGTTTGTATCAATAAAGTTTTATACTTTTGTTTTTGCAAACAAAATGGCGACTCTGCTGGGGACAACTTTCTCCTCCGACGAGGAAGTAGCAACTCAATGTGATGTAGCGTCTATCGGGAAGACGCAGAAGATGCTGGTTGTTAAAGTCAACCAGACAGCCTACGAGGCGATGCTCAACTCCAAGACCACTCCCCGTACTGCAGCCACTTCTGCCAAGAGCAAAGTGCGCTCAGTATGGGTCTCCAAGACTGCTGCACAATCCGGCAGTTTTGCCACCAAGGATACTGCACACTCTGTTGCACAATCTGCTAGCCAGACTGCTGCACAATCTGCTGTGTCAACTGTTGCACAATCTGCTAGCCAAGCTGTTGCACAATCTGCTGTGCCAACTCTTGCACTGTCTGTCTCAACAACTGCTGCACAAACTGTTTCAGACACTGCTGTACAATCTGTTGCAACTGTTGCACAGGCTACTTCATATGCTGCCTTGTCAAAACACAAGACTCCTATGACTCTGGCGCGGTTGGCAGTAGCTTTTCCTGCGCAAACCAACACTCCAACAACCAAAATGCATCCCAAGCACTCCAAAGCAAGGACTCCTAATGCGCAAACCACAGCTTCTGTGGTCAGAACCAGTGCACTTTCTGCCAAAGCTTCTAATACACAAGTGGCCAGTGCGCTATCTATCCATGCGCAAATCAAGCATGCGCAATCCAAGAGTAACAGCCCTTTGGTTAAACTCTCCTCTTCTCATAACAAAGGGAAAACCTCTGTTCCTCCCCTTAAACACTCTGCTGTTCCAGCACAATCTACTGGGGGTAGTCCTTTGGCTATTCCTCTTCCTCCTCAAAATAAAGGAAAAGGCCCGTTGGTCTTTTCTCAGACTTCCTTATCTCATGACTTGGAAGACAACAGAGGGAAACGCTCTTTAGCTAACCCTTCTTCTCAAAATAAAGGAAAAGGCCCTTTGGTCTTTTCTCAGTCTTCCTCGGTCTTTACCGAAGAAGATCAAATTGAACGTGTTTCGGCACCTGTCAGTACAAGAATTCTTACAAATAAGGATTCTTCTTTCCTTCATGACAAGGGAACTTGTACTGATCAAAGAGGTATTCTGCCTACCCCAGTAGCAGAATTCCAAGACCTTCCAACTTTCAAAATATCCCGTTCCAAACAAGGAAAACTGTTGGTGTCTCAAACAGAAACCCCTGGGGGTGAATTTGCAGACCTAAGAACATATCTTAACAGGCCAACTTCGGCAAAACGTAAGCAACCTATGCCGAAGGTCAAGCCTCAAAGACAAACCTCCAGGAACAAAAATCCTGATACCTATGCCAATGAGGTGAGCACTTCCTTGTACACACAGGGGACAAAACTTTGAAGAATCGGAACCATGTTCCGAATGTTGTTAAAGAACATATTTCTCGAACCTTTCCTCGTCCTGGCATGGTTTCTGATCTCCGAGAACATCTCAGGCAAAAATGGGATAATGTCTCAACTCCTTCAGTTCAATCATCTGATCATCATTGCAATCATAAAGTCATCATCCAATGTTGCTGTCAAACAACAAAACGATCTGTCTTTGATCGTTTGACTTTTGCTAAAACAGAACCGATGTCAGAAGATGAAGAAGTGTTGTACGCTTCTGTTAACATGACTTCTCGAGACACTGGGGGTAGAAGGTGCTCGAAGCACGGTAAACCTCGCAAACCAAGTCAACGGTATCTGGATCTACTTCAAGAATCTTCTGAGGGAGTATTCCAACATACCCGTTCCCGAAGCCGAGATACAATCGGTCAAAGGAATCTTCCTCAAGATCCTTCTGGTCATTTCTCTCTTTCTCAGTCAGGAGATGACTCTTTCTCCGACTATGATGCATACAGCGAAAGTTCTGAACAGACAGTGTCTTCCACTGTACCAAGAGAAGTGACAGCTTATGTTGTCACTGATGATCAAGATGCTTCAACGTCTGCAAATCAAGAACAGCGAATCGCTGCACTTGAAGATAAGCTAAAGACCATGGCTGAAATGGTCGCTAGTATACATTCTATCATTGTGGCTCAACATGCCACACCACCAACTATACCTACCGCAAGTCCGGAGATCATAGCATCTTCAGTACCTGTCAATGCTGGATTGGGGGTAATGCCTTCTCAAATGCCTCTTTTACAAGTACAAGTTCAAACTACACCTAGTCAGTCAGCTGGGGGTAGTGCTTACAATGCTGTTCCTCCTCCTACTACTCTGACTTCGTCGGCTCCTTCTTCATCATCTGAAGACACCAATGAAGCTGTCAAACTCTTGCGAACTCAGTTCGAAGCCTTCAAAGAGAAGGACAATTTGCAAAGGTTGGGAATCAAGCAGCCATACCCAGTTGAATGGAAGGAAGTTCCATTTCCTCCCAAATACAAGATTCCAATAATCTCTCTTTTCGACGGCAGTACCTCACCAAGCCAGTTCATCAATCACTTCGAGGTAATGACTGTTCAACTCCAACCAAATGACGCTCTTCTTACCAGGGTGTTCGTCGGTTGTTTAGCCGGCGTAGCATACGACTGGTACAGAAGTCTGCCCGATGGTTGTATTACTTCTTTTTCAGGACTTAAGCAGATCTTTCTGGAAAGATTCTATGAGTGATTCAATGACATGACTATGTCTGCCCTCAATAAAATCAAACAGAAACATAATGAAACTGTTGAGAGTTTCATCGAACGTTTCCGTCGAGAAGCCTTGAAGATGCCTCTAGGGACTCCTGCTGCTGTTACCATAGACACTTGCAAGGCAAATCTCTTGCCTATCATCAGTATGTGGACAGGCTCAACTCAGTTCCAAGACTGGCCATCCTTTATCGTCAACGCCAAAGCAGCTGAAGTAAGTGCTGAAAAGTTCAAACAGCTGGGGGTACAGATGTCTAACCCAGATCGGGACGAACATCAATTATCAGGTGGCGGTAATCGTCAGAACAACCGCAAGAACAAGGAAACTCTGAACATTAACCTGAAAAGCAAAGAGTCCTTGGCTGTCAATGTAGCTCTGCCTACATCTACTTCTACTCCTGCTGCAACTCAACCGAGGGAACCTCGCCCTAAGGTAGAGTATTCGTTTGATGAAAATGACACAGCAAGCATCTTCGATTGCTTACTCAAAAGCAATAAGATCCAGCTTCCAGACCCAAAGAAACCTGATGAAGTCGGTAAGACCGATCATCCTAAGTATTGTGTCTACCACCGATTCATTGGACATCCTACTCGAGCATGTTATGTGCTCAAGGGTAAGATTCAAGAGCTTGTCAATGCAGGAGTTGTTACTCTGCAGCAAGATGAGAAGACTGTCACTGCCAATATGGTTTCAGTCCAGTTCGGTAACTTTCCTCCGCAGATGATACAGCATGGTGTCATTCCTATTCCGAAGGCTACTCTCGAGATTGAAAATCTTCCTTCTCCACCAAACGAAGGTCTCGTTCCTTTGTCTCTTGACAATGGCGAGGTTATGTGGATCCATTCCGATCTTACTTCAGAGTTCGAGGATTCTTCTTCTTCCAAGAAGAAAGGTTGCTCCAAAAATAAGACCAAGATCTGCAACATGGTGTCTTTTGACCCCATAGTTGATGAAAAAATTCTGTTGGGCACCAGATCAGGGAAAACTTATCTGAAAGATTACTCTGAATTTCAAGAGAATCCTGCCTCTTCTTCTGAACCTGTCCCAGCACAACCTGCTGCTATTGAAGAAATTCCTTCAGCATCTTCACCAGTTGTGGTTCCTATTCCTCCCAAACCAGTGGCTGCTGATAAAGGCAAACAACAAGTCCGCTTTGATAAACCCTTGAAGAAATCATCCCCTACAGGGCTTGAGAAGCCTTACAACTTTGATATATTGGCTCAACTAGCTAATACCCCAGCAAGGCTATCTATCTTTGAGCTCTTGCGTCTTTCCAGAGAGACGCGAGAAACTTTAAGTGAAGCTCTTATGCAAGCTGAGACTTGTTTAGCCTTTCTCAAGAAGCCGGAAGCAGAACCAGTCTCTTGTCTCCATTGTCATAGTGTTCTGGAGTTGATTCTGAACATTACTTTCACACAAGATGACATGCTGATGGAGGACAATAGGCATGATCGTCCTCTCTACTATACAGGATATGTTGATTCGATGAAAGTCGATCGTATCCTGATAGATCCAGGATCTGCTCTCAGCATCATGCCGAAAACAATGCTCGATGCTCTGAAAATTCCTGTACATAGTCTCTCCACCACAATCACCACCATCCTTGGATTCAATCAGGGAAGGAGTGAACCTTTGGACAAGATTCGCTTAAAACTCCAAATAGGCAATCTTCGCACAAAAGTTACCTTCTATATCATTGACAATCATGGTTGTTCTTATAATGCTCTATTGGGGAGACCATTCTTACATGAGCATAATATTGTTCCATCAACCCTTCATCAATGTTTCAAATATATTGATGATAAGGGAGAGGTCCATAAGGAAGTTGCGGATCTTTATCCCTTCAAAGGCGTTGAAGCATACTGCAACGACGCTCGAATGTACAAGGATGAATTCATGAAGATTGTGTTAGCCTTAGACACTGAAGAAGAACAAGAAACAATGCCCAAAGACACTCTTATCATACCTGTCAAAGGGCGAGTTTCACATCCTCAGTCTTCTAAACCATTGGCTATTCACTTGCCAATTCAAAAGAAATCAGTTGATGCTGATCAAGATCAAAGGGAGCTCACCTCTTCTGAGCCACTTGTTATCGACCTACGTCGTAACAAGGACAAAAAGCAGCTCACTCCTTCTGAGCCACTTGTTGTTGATCTCACTCGCAACAAGGAAAAAAGAGAGCTCACCTCCTCTGAGCCACTTGTTATCGACCTCCGTCGTAACAAGCCTCCCCCACGTTCTTCTTCTCTCCCTCTTGTAATTAATCTGACCAAGCCTGCTAAGGCTAAAGGTCCTGTTGTAAATACTGATGTACAAATCAATGAAAAAGCACCTACTTTCCAGTATACTGATGTTATTTATTATACTAAATGCTATTTGGATATGTTAGATAGCTTCCAATCAATTACAATGGGAGTTATACAATCTCTTCAGACAGAAGTCTCACTTGAAAATCCAAATGATTCTTACCGTATTCACCCTTCTCTAAAGAAAGGTGAAAGTCCAATACTTTTTAGTAAAGAACCAGAAAAACAATTCAGCTATACGGATGATAGCAAACTTAACGATACGGGACGTCTCCAGTTCCATCATTATAGTCAACAATCAAAAGACATCATCCGGAAAATGGGCTATGACTTCAAAAGTGGCCTCAATTACGGTAAAGGTAGACGAACTCCTATCCGTACGACTGTTCCGAAAGGAAAGTCGAAAATGTACTACAGCAGGACTAAGAAAGGTCTCGGATATACTTCTCCTCCACTGTTATCCCCAGCAGTCTCTGACTCAGACAGTGAAGAACGCTCTAATTCATCTGATTCTAGATCTTGGGATTCTGATACTAGCATTGGTGAAGTTCACAGGCTGATCGTATCATCTAACATGGTCTCCGCTGAACTACCAGAAGGCTATGATAAAGATGTTGAAGAAAATCCTGAAACAGATCCTTGGGCTCAACATATGGATAACCAATGGGTACTTCGCTTTGAACAACGTGAACCTCCTACTGAAGATCAATTAGTTCAAGTTGATGTAGGGGAAAGCGAGTCGTCTCGTCCAATCTTCATCAGCAAGAATCTTCCAGAAGCAGACAAACAAGAGTTGATTCTTCTTATTAAAGAATACATCGACGTCTTTGCCTGGAGTTATGAAGACATACCAAGTTTAGATCCCAAGATTGCTACACACAAACTGAATATTTTGCCTAATGTAAAACCAGTTAAGCAGCAACAACGGCATTTTAAACCAGAAATGATGGATGCAATCGATGATGAAGTCAAGAAGCTCATTGCTTGTGGTTTTATTCGAGAAGAGCAGCATCCTGACTGGGTGGCCAACGTCGTTCCAGTTCTAAAAAAAACGGCAAAGTTCGAGTCTGCATCGACTTCCGGGATCTTAATGAAGCATGTCCAAAAGATAAATTTCCTCTCCCTATCACGGATGTCATGATTGACAATACCTGTGGGTTCGAGCGAATATCTTTCATGGATGGATTCTCTGGGTATAATCAGATCAAGATGAATCCTGAAGATAAAAAGCATACCTCTTTTCGTACTCCTCCTGGTGTCTATTGCTATACAGTGATGCCATTTGGTCTCAAGAACGCTGGTGCAATCTACCAACGGGCTATGAGTACCATTTTCAGAGAACATTTTCGTAAAACAGTCGAATGCTACGTTGATGATATCGCCGTCAAAAGTCGTCTAAAAGAAGATCATATCCAAGATTTGAGAACAATCTTCAATCTCATGCGTCAACATCAGCTCAAGATGAATCCCACCAAGTCATTCTTGGGTGTCTCTAGTGGCAAATTTCTTGGCTTCGTCATTACCTCTAAGGGTATACACGTAGATCCCGAGAAGATCAAAGCCATCCAAGAGATGCGTCCTCCACGCAACCTAAAAGAGCTACGAGGATTCCAAGGCCGACTTGCGTACATCAGGCGATTCATTTCGAACTTGTCTGGACGCTGCAGACCATTCACTCAACTAATGAAGAAGGGTGTATCTTTTGTTTGGACTGAAGAGTGTCAACAAGCATTCGACGATATCAAACGATATCTTATGAATCCACCAGTCTTGGTGCCACCTATCTCTGGCATTCCATTCTTGATGTATGTCCGTGCTATGGACCATTCATTGGGTGCTTTACTTGCCCAAAAGAACAAAGAAGGCCATGAACAGGCTATCTATTATCTTAGCCGAACTATGATTGGTGCTGAACACCGTTATAGTCCGGTCGAAAAGGAATGCCTGGCTCTCATGTTTGCTGTGCAGAAAATGAGACATTACATCATTGGCCAAACTATTCATGTCATATTCCGAGTTAATCTTCTTCGAGTACTCATGAAGAAGCCTAGCACACTTAATTCTCGGTTGGCTACATGGGCAATCCTGCTAGCTCAATATGACATGGTGTATGTTCCACAAAAGTCTGTCAAAGGTCAAGCGCTGGCGGACTTCCTAGCAGCTCATCCTGTGCCTGAGACATCTAAACTCTATGACGAAATTCCAGACGATACATTGGAAGCCAACATGATCTCTAAAGAATTTCCAACATGGCATTTATTCTTTGATGGTGCATCGAAAATTGGACCAAATGGTGCTATTGTAGCAGGAGTTGGAGTGGTCCTCGTTTCTCCAGACGGATCAACTATCCAAAGAGCCTACTCTTTAGATGAACCTTGCTCTAACAATGTGGCGGAGTACAATGCTCTACTCATCGGCCTTCAGTTAGCTAAACAACTGAATGTTGAATATCTCGAAGTCTACGGTGATTCTAAGCTGGTTGTTAATCAGGTTAGAGGAACCTATGAAGTACGTCATCAAGACCTGGTGCCTTATCATGAAGCAGCAATCAATATAGCTATATCATTCAAAGCTTTCTTCATCGATTATGTTCGGCGAGCTTGCAATACCGAAGTAGATGCTTTAGCCAATCTTGCAGCTGTCTTAGCCATCCCTATCAAAAGACAGCAGGTGGTGGTTATCTCTAACCGAGAACTGTTCTGTATTGAAAACAATCGTAATATTGAATTCAGCAACTTTGCTAAAGTCAATGTTATCGATGAAGACTGGAGAACTCCTTTTATTGACTTCGTAGTTCATGACATACTCCCTGAAGATCCTAAGGAGTCTACGAGTGTTCGTCGACGATCTCTCCGATTCTATTACAATCAAACTACTAAGACCCTCTATCGACGAACTTATGACGGTCTTCTCCTATGCTGTCTCGCTGGTGATGAAGCCAAACAAGTTTTACGTGAAGCTCACGACGGTGTTTGTGGAGCACATCAACCTGGTCCTAAATTACAGGATCGCATTAGACGTATGGGTTACTACTGGCCCTCTATGGTATCTGATGCCATTGAATATGTAAGGAAATGTCGTGCTTGTCAAATCCATACAGACTTCATTCATCAACCATCGGAATTCCTTCATCCGACTGCTTCTTCCTGGCCTTTCGAAGCTTGGGGTATGGATGTCATAGGTCCCATTAATCCTCCTTCTTCTAGAGGACATCGGTTCATATTGGCAATAACCGACTATTTCTCCAAATGGGCTGAAGCTATACCTCTGGCTGAAGTCAAGACTAGCAGTGTCATCAACTTCGTTAAACACCACGTCATCTATAGATTTGGTGTACCTCGAAGAATCATCCATGACAATGGACCTTAATTTATTAGTCAGAAATTCACCAGATTCTGTGATGATAACCGGATTGACAACGTTGCCTCGACAGCATACAATCCTGCTGCTAATGGTTTAGCTGAAGCCTTTAACAAAACCATCATTAAACTCCTTAAGAAGTTTGTATCCACTAACAAACGGAATTGGAGCGAGAAACTTGGCGAATGTCTTTGGGCCTACCGAACTACGGTCCGCAATCCCACAGGCTTTACACCTTTCTCTTTGGTGTATGGCTGTGAAGCTGTCCTTCCTTTGGAATTGTAAATTCCTTCTTTAAGGATTGCCATTGCTAACGAGCTTACTACAGAAAACAACGATCTTCTTTGACTTCAAGAGTTAGAAGCACTTGATGAGAAGCGATTAATGGCTCAACAGCATATTGAGTTATATCAAGCCCGCATTTCGAAGACGTTCAACCGTAAAGTGAAGGTCAGAGCCTTTCAGCAATGAGAACTTGTTCTAACGGTCAGACGTCCTATGACTATGACTCATATGAGCAAAGGAAAATTCGATGCGAAGTGGGAAGGTCCCTACATTGTAAGCAAAGTCTTCTCAAATGTAGCTTATCAACTTTCGGAGCTTGATCGTCGAGTTGCTATGATGCCTATCAATGGCAAATTCTTAAAAAAGTATTATATATAAATGTAAATGCTTGTAAATCATCAGACAGAATCAAGTTCATAAATAAAATTCAAATTTTATTTCATTATATGATAGTACATAATATTAAAGGTCACTATCATCTTTTTCTACATTGGGACGAGGGCCACTGCCGTCCTTCTCGAAAATACGATCAGCAAAAGAGCCGAGAACCTCCTTGCTGGAACCCACGAGGAACTTGCAAGCGGCCATCCTCATGGCTTCTTCTTCTTCAGTCCTTCCTGGTTCAAGCAGAAAGTCCAGGATGTCTCTCGGTGGCTGCGGTGTAGACGAACCTTCGCCTGCTTCTGCCTCCTTTGGCTGAACTGGATCGGCATGACGTTCTTCAGTGCCCTTCTGAACTTTCGGGGCAATCTCAGCCTTCTTAGATGCTTCTCCAGAAGACATTTTTATGTTGAAAGAGTAGAAGTATTCGTTCCTGTCAGATTTCTGCTATATTTATAGGCAGAAGTTCCTCAACTAATGAAGCAATACATTCATCCGACGGTTCGTCCGTTCATTAATGCCCGACGGTTCATCCGTTCATTTATCATATTCATCCGACGGTTCGTCCGTTCATTAATGCCTGACGGTTCATCCGTTCATTTATTACATTCATCCGACGGTTCATCCGTTCATCCGTTCATCACTTGACGGTTCACCCGTTCATTCACCATCATTTGACGGTTCATCCGTTCATTCATCATTACTTGACGGTCTTCCCGTTCATTTATCTCACATACATTGACGATTCATCATCGTTCATTATCTACATCAGCAACTTGTCGTTTTTGATTAAGTTGTCAAATTGAAATAATAGTATTCAATATATTCTGTCACGTCCATATTACCTCTGAGCAGATATAATAAATATAATCATTTTCTACAAGAAATATATCATGTCTTGCACCTCTGAATATATTTTTATCTCTATTATTTATATCTAAATAAGATATGCAATAAATAATGGAGCCACAACAAAATGTCTTTTATTTTTCAAAATATGAGGCATTACAGAAATGCATCTACGGCAATAAACATAAAAATACAAAAAGTTCTATTAAGAAGGAGGGATAATCAGATTGTCAATTTGCTGCTTCAGTGTCTGCAGCTCTTCTTCATGAGTTGATGCTACTATCCTTCTTGCTTCTTCCATCCCGCTTTCTTCATCAAAAACGGGCATGTCCACTGTCCGGCGGGTGATCTCCGCTCCATGAGTCGCCTCATATTCATTCTTCTCCTGAATCAAGGCGTTGAATTGTTCAATCATAAGTTGGTGACTGGCAGTTTCCTCTTCAAATTCTTGTTGGAGGCGAGTAATTTCTGCTTTCAACTCAGCAAGTCTTTGCCCTTTTCTTTCAGCCATCGAAGTAACTGATTCTATCTTAGAGTTGTATTCAGCTGATTTTGCAGAATAAGCCTCCAAAAGATTTTGAAGGTTTACCCTTTCTATATCAGCAGTTTGAGCCAGTCGTTCGAATTCAGCTTGCACTAAAGAGTCTATCTCCTTCTTCTTGAGCTCCTTATATCTCTTTATAGAGGCTTCTAATTCACTCAATATGTGTTCAAGGAGAGTGGCCTGAGCCTCGTCTCCTTGCTCCCTTATGGCTCTTATTAAGAAAGAAGTTGGCTTCCTAACCATAATAAAATCAGCTCCTTCTTTCTCTATCATTTTATGAACAAGAGATCCCAGCGACTCGAAGAAGCATCTGGTAAATGACTGGACAACTTGTTGATTGATGGCCAGAGTTCCAGGAGTTGCAGCTACTCCTGTTGAGGATGAGGCAGCAGGTTGCTCGATCCTTTGTGGCTGGATAATAGGCTCTTTGAACAAAGGAGCCAGAGTAGAGCTAGTCGCTCCTCCTGTTTGTTCCTCTACAAAAGTAAAATTGTTATTTTACTAATTGTTTGTCAATGAACAAGAAGATCAAATAAGAACAGTTTTACCTTGGTTCAATCTAGCAACAAGTGTATCCCCTGCTGGAATGGACTCCCGTTGAACAGAAGTAGCTTCAGCTGCGACAGCTTGACTGCTGCCTGCTTCAGAACCGCATGATAGATGATGACTACTACTAACGACCACCGTTGGTATGGGCACCATAGCCAGGTCTGTCGGAGGTGTTGGCAGAGTCTCAAGATCTGCAAGAATTACAAATGAAGATATTAGCTATCAATTTAGTTTAAAAGAGAAGATTGCTAAATCTCGTTTTATACCTTGAGGGTCGGTGACAGGAGTTTCTTTCAGAGCACCTTCATCGGCTGCTTCTTTAGGAGATATTTCTTCATCAAGGTTTAAAGTATCAATAGCTTTTTCTGCAGACGCCTCCACTTCAATATCCTTTTTAGGATTTGAAGTATCATCGGCTGTATCAAGAGATATATGTTCTTCATTATCCCTTTCGGGATCTTGTATATATTCATTAACATTTTCGGATGAAGAATTCTCCTTGTCTTCTTCCTCTTCTTCTTCTTCTGCATTCCTGCTGTCAGTTGCAGTTGTTTTTCATAAATAAATTCACTTTATTTATTTTGTATCTGAGAAAATTACAACTGTAGGAATCTAATCTAGAAGACGATTACTTTATCCCTTGGACGATGCGATGAAGAAAACTCGAACTTTGAAGAACTTGGACAGCAACTGGACAATCTCTCTGTTCTCTCTGAAATTGACTGTGTGTCTGATGAAGATGAAGAAACTCTCTTTTATAGAGTTCTGGATAACTGTTCTGAAGCATACGCTCAGTCAGTTACTTGACGTGTGCATAACTGCAGGGACGCGTGGCGAATTCAGGTGAAGACACGTTGGAGTGCGGTTGAGAGTAGTGGAATATATCTAGGAGAGATTGGTGGCATGGATGCCACGTTGCATAACTTCTGAATAACTGAGTAACTGAGTACAGGACACGTGAGAACGTGTGTTGACTGTACGTTGAAAATCATCCTGGATGCCTTTGCTGTGATACGCTTGTCTTTGAAGAGGAGTCATACGCTAGCTTTTGAAGGCACATGTCGTGCATACGCTGACTTGGACAGCATAGAGCCATAGAAGGCTGATACGCTTACTTTATTGATAAGGAGTCGTATGGGATCCATACGCTCACTCGGCTGGGAAGGAATCGTATGGAGTCCATACGCTCACTTGGTTGGGAAGGAGTCGTATGAGGTCCATACGCTCACTTGGTTGGGAAGGAGTCGTATGAGATCCATACGCTCACTTGGTTAGGAAGGAGTCGTATGAGGTTCATATGCTCACTTGGTTGGGAAGGAGTCGTATGAGGTCCACACGCTCACTTGGTTAGGAAGGAGTCGACACGTGGCTGTTCTCAATCTTCTCAAACACGCCATATCTTCAAATACTGACAAATATTTATTGAGCATCGTGCTGCAGATATGATGGCTGACAGACTGTCAGAAATGACAGTAATGATGGCTCTTTATTTATGATGGCTGCTGAGCTGTCCTCGTAAGAGACAAAATCTTTTTTCGAAAACCTATACGACGACTAATCTTCATAGGACAGCTGTCTTTGCACGAAAGACGAAGTGTCAGATTCATCTTTTATTAAATACATGCTGTACTGTCATCTCAGGAAATAATAAAATATTCACTGAGCGTACGGCCTTTAGATGAGCGTATGGCCTTGGCTGAGCGTATGGCCTTGAGCGTATGACTTTGGCTGAGCGTATTATGTCAGCGTGTCATAATTTTCACACCCTACAAGACCTCCTTCAAAGTTTTCGAACTTTATGAATTTCAAAAGTTCGAAATTACTTTGAATTTAAAGTGGGAACAAGTCCTGATACGCTGGCATGAGTTTGTTATCTTCCTCAATATCAGTGCCAATCTTTAGGGATTTTGTTTAAAGAATATCCGCCGTTTGAACTTCTTCTTTTCTTCTATAAATAGGTCTTCCAAGACCTAATTTATTTCTTTACTTTTGCATTCATCTTCGAGAGAGAAAAAGAAACTCAAGACTCAACTTCTTCTTCTTCGACTCAAGCTTTATCAATGGCGCCGAAGATTGATGCTGCTGCGAAGGGAAAGGGGAAGGCTCCTACGGAGTCATCTCAGCCTGCCGCCGCCGCTGCTAAGAAGACTACCAATGAGCGCGTTCGTCGAAGCGAACGCCCATTGAAGCCTCTCTATGGTGAGGATGATGATGATGAACAGTAACTATCCCCTATTTAGGGCTCTGGTTAGAACCAAATCATAAAACGTATCCCCTTTTTAGGGTCAAATACGTCAGAAAATACGCTTCCCTCTTTAGGGTTTAGCCGTATTCCATGTTCTTCGTTTATACGAAAAATATGTTTGGAGCGTATTCTGTATGATACGCGTATTTTTGATGGAAATGTCGAAATACGCTATCTTGAAAGAATACGCTATGTCAAGTTGTCTCACTGAGATACGCTAACTCCTGTGTTAGCGTATGTTTTTGATGATCATCTTGTCAACCATACACTGATACGCTCAAACTAAAGATAAACTAAAATTTTAAAATCATTCACTTAAGATAAACTGAGCGTAAAAAGTGATCTCTGAATCTGTCATACGCTTAGAATAAACTGAGCGTATATGGATCTTCGAGTCTGTCATACGCTTAAGGAAAACTGAGCGTATGCTGAACCTTGAGTCTGCCATACGCTTAAGGAAAACTGAGAGTATGCTGAACCTTGAGTCTGCCATACGCTTAGTAAAAACTGAGCGTATGTTGAACTTTGAGTCTGCCATACGCTTAGTAAAAACTGAGCGTATGTTAAACTTTGAGTCTGCCGTACGCTTAGTAAAAACTGAGCGTATGTTGAACTTTGAGTCTGCCGTACACGTAGTAAAAACTGAGCGTATGTTGAACTTTGCCATCTCTTTATGTTGAAGATTTCTAACTTCTTATTCTTCTTTTGCAGTGGATATTCTGGCTCAGGAGGCAGAATTTGAAGGATGTGTAGGAAATAATTATAACAGTGACCTATCACATGTTCGTTTTCCCCAATTCGATGGACCTTCTACAAGAATAGCTCTTTTAACCAATCAAGAAAATGACACTTTGCTGAACCTGATGAGTGGACTGCCTTTACAAAGTGTGGATGGTGTTACCCATTCGAAGCCAGCATTTCTTTTCGGAGATGCTATTGACATGAATTCTCAGCCTGCTCTGGACAAAGTATCATATTGTTACTATAGGGATGGTGATGTAAATCAGCCAATGTACTTGACTGGTTTATCAAAAAGCATCAACATAGCTCGTTTATTTCATGCGAGTTGTCAAAGACAGATGAAGTGGGATATCACTCCATCCCGACAAGCAAAGGCTGGGTGGATAGGATATCGTCAAGAAAGATTCCGCAGTGGTACTGAACCACATGTCACATCTCTGCGAGGACTGCTACCTGCCACCATCCCTCCTGAGGACTCAGCACTGCTGAAGCCAGTCAGAGTCCCAATCTTTGCAAACGAATTTGCTCAACTGAAAAATGCCATCTACCCAAAACATTCTATGAGGCTGACTGGTCTGGTAAATCCGGAGAATACCAGATGGACTGCTCTTGTGAAATGGATTCTGAAGAATTTTGATGAACAGTTACAAGTGATAGGCCTATATGATGCCATTAAGTGTACTGCTTATGGTTTCAGGCCAAACCCGGATTTGTTCTTGGCGTTAGCGGAGAGATATAACTACCGTACCGGCACCTTCATGACCCCAAGAGGCGAGATGGAATTCGCCCTTCATGAAATGGCATATATTTCTCAACTGCCAACAGCAGATCTGCCATATGAAGAGTATATCCCTTTCGTTGATGAAATGAATAAGATCTCCGAAGCCAACCCACTGGTTCTTCATGTCTTTGAAGAATTGATGTGCCATTACAGTATTTGTAAGGCTTTTTATAAAGGACAAGGTGGAGAAGGAGATTCCAACTGTTATTCTTCCAAATGGATGGCCTATTTATTTCAGGGCCGTACTGATGAAGTTCAAAAGAAGAAGAAGACTGAGCAATATGTCGGTGAATTTAAACCTCTGAATCAAGCGGAGATCGACAGGCTCATCAGGGACACCACTCATGACGACATCGTCATTGAGGAAGACGAAGGCGCTTATAAAGCCGGTGATAGGTTTTAGACCTATATTAAGCAGGGTGGCCGAGAATTATCTGCTGAGGGTCATCTGGCCGGATTTATTTCTCTCTGGCTGAGAAAATTCGTAGTTCCTGGCACCTGTTCAGCAGACATGATGCATAGAGGAGTTGTCTTTGCAGCAGTCCGTCTGGTTTTTGGGTATAAGATGGATTTGCTGACAGCAATGACTTGCCGTCTGAATGCTGGATTAAGGGCATATACAGACAGAATGTTCGAATTGGCAAAGAAGAGCCTTACATCCTTTCCTCGGGTAGAAATGCCCTTTACATATTTATTCGGATGGCTGCTTCTGCATTTTGAATCTCTCCTGGATGCTGGGATGGCTAGACCAGATGACACCTTTCTGGAAAGATACAGACACACACCAAAGTGGAAATATGACACTTTGACAGATTGCAGAACTATATTAAACATGGGAGAATTGTGGAGCTTCACTTGTGTTCCTCCTCCTGTTGGTTATGAAACCATGCCTGGGAGGCTGATTGATGGCGTTGGTGGCAATGAATTGGATGAGATTCAACATGAATGGCTGAAGAGAATCAGACCATCTCATTTAATCTACCGCCGTGACAACATCACTTATCTGGAACCATATCTTCCGAGCAGATTTGCTCGGCAATTTGGTTATGATCAGTTGCATGTGGGCAATGCAACGACGTGTTTTGCTCATCAAGGCGGGTTGATTGATGGTGCTAGAGCTTGGATATATTACATTGCTAAAGGTACAGGGGCTACCTTTTCTATGCCAGATTCGGTCACCTATCATAGAGGAGCTAGAATATTGGCGTCTTACGCCAAGTTCTATGTATCAGCTAATACTTTTGATGAAAAATTTAGCATCTTAGGTAGAAGCTTTATTCATATTGAGAAGAAATCAACTAAATCAGCATTGCCTAGAGATTGTCATGATCAAGAAGATCCTCTGGCCACTGATGAAGTTGATGATGAAATTTTAGAAACTTTCTTCTCTGATGACATTCATCAACCATTACATGTACCCATCGGGAGTGCTGAAGAGAGTATATCTACCGATAATACCCCGAAGAGGAAGCGGGGCAAAGGTGCTGCTGGGCCTGCCCCAAAAAGAGTCACTCGAGCAGGGACTCAAAATCGTGGAGGAATTACCATTCCAGGGACTTCTCCTGCTTCCAATCGAGTCAGAGATGCTGATGAAGCAGGTAGTGATCCAAAAGACAATTATCCTACTGTTCCATTCACAAAAAGAATAGGAAGGAAAGTGATAGTTTCAAAAACTAAATCCGTAATTTGTCTCGATGCAGAGAGTCCCACCGATCGTGCTGTACGATTGGCTTCAGACAAACAAGCTGCTTTTGATTTTTCTGTAAAGACAGAACCTGTTGAAGAAGATATTCCTGAACCTGCTGGGTCTTCCATGCCTTCTGATATAGGATCGATTCCGCCAATGGCCGATGATGCGCAGGTAATTAGTCAACCTGCGGTAGAGGCCGAGCATTCGACTGAAACGGCTAATAATTTACTGATTTCGGGAGAATCAGTGAAAGAAGCCACTTCTCTCCACCCAATTGCTGAAGCTTCAGAGAGCGAACAAGTTGACTATGAACCGTCGTCTCATTCTTTTGGAGAAGAAGACATGGAGATAGACGATGAATCACCGTCTAAAACTTCAATTGATGTACTGAAGACAATTGGTCAACACTCAGGATTGACACCAGAGCCGGAGAGGCATATAGAAGTTCAAGTTCCAAGTACTTCTGGGGCGGGAAGCAGTGAAATAAATCCCGTGTCAGAAAGCACTTTGAACAGACTACGAGCCGGTCTGAATGATCCGAAGGAAACTGAATATGAACCAGCTCCAGGTAATATTTTATTCATCAAAATTTTGTCTTGTCTCTGCTTTATTGTCTTTTTGTTTTGATCATGCTTCTTTGATTCCAACAGCTGTAGGAACTGCACCGGCTATGAGTTCTACTCAAGCCCCACTTGTTCAAACTGATGTGGGTGAGGGGAGTTCACATTTGCCGAGTACTCCAAAAGCACTAACTTCAGCTCCAAGAATAGAGGCTCCTCCTGCTCCTTCCCCTACTATTGCAGCGACTCCCGGTTTTGATACAGGGATAGCAAAGATCATGGGGATGTATTCAGATATTATTTATTCGTATCTGGATACATTCTCAAGACGACTTATGAAGGATGAGACTATGCCCTTTTCGAGTCTTCGAGAGGCGACTAGTTTTCCACTTTCAGCTTTGAGACAGGCTGGTTATGGGACCCAATGTGTCTTCTTTGAACATCTCCTGAATGATTTAGAAGCAAACATCCATAAATATTGGGAGATAAAAAAGGAAGATATTAATTCCCTGACTACAACTGAGATTGCTCAATTGGAGAATGAAGCTCAAGCTCAGCACATTGCTCTGACATAATTCCTCGCTCAGTCTTCCAAAGAGTTAATGGCGAAAGACGAAGAAATAATAAGTACTCGTCAGAATATGGAGCGCCTAGAGAAAGATGAAGCGTCAAAAGCTGAAGAGCTTAGGAAGTTGAGGGAAGAACTAGCTCGTCTTCAGGAGCAAATTACCTCCGTGGAAACAGAACAATCAGAGATTACTACTGATCGTAAATCTGCAGCTGAACGCTGTCAAGTTTTACAGCAAGAGCGAGAATTGATGCAAACCAATCAGATTGAAGAGACCAATCGCCGTAGCTCTATTATTGTGGAATATGACCAACTGATGATTGGAGCTGAAACAGCAGAGCGAATCAAGAAAGCTCATGAAGAAAAGATAAATAATGTAATCGTTCGTATTCAGGAGATAATTACTCCTCCTAAATAGATCTTTTAATTTATCATGTATTGAAGTTTTGATACCCATTTATAATCATTGTTCTGAAAATAAATATCTTGGCTTGATTTCAATTCTGTGGATGATATTTTTGTAGAAAACATGTTCAGAGGTAAATAATACATGACATATTTCAATAAAATAGAATATACAAATAAACTTTGTAACTAGATCATAATATTAAACCAAAGATAATTTTAGTTTAATACTGATTAGAGAAAACAGAATTCAGATATAAAGATATCTTTGGATTCTATTTTCCATGATCTTTGGACTCGGAAATCAAAAGACGAGATATCATTTTCAGAGAGTAGAAAATATGATACATACTGAGATAAAAAATTTAGAGGTAATATGGACATGATTTTCTATACAAGATCTTTATTAAATCCACTGGGGATCTAATAAGACAAAATATCAAATTCTCTGGGAAAATGATACATAGTAGAATATCAGTTTCCTCTGGAGATAACGATATCGAGATCACTTTTGTAGAGAAGAATATATTTGCTGGGGAATGATGAAAATATTATACATAATATTTCTTTAAGAATTTGCCATTGATAGGCATCATCATGACTTTCCCATCCATAGAGGCAAGCTGGTATGCTCCGTTAGAGAAGACTTTGTTTACTACGAATGGGCCTTCCCATTTCGCGTCAAATTTGCCTTTGCTCATATGTGTCATGGTCATAGGACGTCTGACAGTAAGGACCAGTTCTCCCTTCTGATATGCTCTGACTTTGACTTTTCGGTTAAAAGCTTTTGAGATTCGGGCCTGATACAGCTCGATATTTTATTGAGCATACAATCGTTTTTTATCTAGAGCTTTCAATTCTTGAAGTCGAAGACGATCATTGTTTTCTATTGTAAGTTCATTGGAGATTGCAATTCTCAGAGAAGGAATCTGGATCTCAAGGGGAAGAACAACTTCACACCCATATACTAAAAAAAAAGGCGTACATCCGGTTGCATTGCGAACTGTGGTGCGGTAGGCCCATAAACATTCACCAAGCTTCTTGCTCCAGTTGCGTTTGTTGGAAGAAACGAACTTTTTCAAGAGTTTGATGATCGTTTTATTGAAAGCTTCTGCCAATCCATTAGCTGCTGGATTATATGCTGTAGAAGCTAAATTATTGATCCGATAATCATCGCAGAATCGAGTAAATTTCTGACTGACGAACTGCGGTCCGTTATCATGGATAATACGTCGAGGAACACCAAATCGATAGATGACATGATGTTTGACGAAGTTGATAACACTAGAAGTTTTGACTTCAGATAACGGGATTGCTTCAGCCCATTTGGAAAAGTAATCGGTTATTGCTAGAATAAACCGATGTCCTTTTGATGATGGTGGGTTGATGGGACCAATGACATCCATGCCCCAAGCTTCAAAGGGCCATGATGCCGCTGTTGGGTGTAAGAACTCTGATGGTTGATGGATAAAGTCTGCATAAATTTGACAGGCTTTACATTTCCGAGCATATTGAATGGCGTCAACCACCATCGTGGGCCAATAATAACCCATACGTCGGATACGATCTTGAAGCTTAGGACCTGGTTGATGGGCTCCACAAACACCATCATGTGCTTCACGGATAATCTGCTGTACTTCTTTACCAGCGATGCATCGAAGGAGAAGACCGTCGTAGGCCCGACGATATAGTGTCTTCGTTGTATGATTATAATAGAATCTGAGAGATCTACGCCGAATAGACGCTACCTCACTCGGATTATCAGGAAGTATGTCATACAAAACAAAGTCTAGAAACGGGCCTCTCCAGTCTTCAGTTATGGCTTCTATTTCATTAGAAAAGACATATTTCATAGTAGAATCGGAAGAAGATGAGGACACTTTGTCAAACTTTGATCCAGCATCAAGGTTGAGAGAATCTTTGTCTGGATTATGAGGAAAAGCCAAAGCCAAATTGTTCTCAACGCAGAATAGTTCTCGGTTATAAACCACAATCACTTGCTGACGTCTGATTGGTATGGCTAATACAGCAGCAAGATTAGCCAAAGCATCAGCTTCTGCATTATAGGCTCGTCGAACATGTTCAATAAAGAAACCTTCAAAGGATGAGGCCATAGAGAGTGCTGCTCGATGATAAGGTATCAAATCTTGATGACGAACTTCATACGTTCCTCTGATCTGATTGATGATAAGCTTGGAGTCTCCATAAACTTCCAAATATTGAATATCTAGATGTTTAGCAAGTTGAAGACCAATGAGCAATGCATTGTATTCGGCTACATTGTTTGAACATGATTGATCCAGAGAATAAGCCCTCTGAATATTTAATCCTTCTGGGGATACGAGAACAATCCCAACTCCAGCGAAAATATCACCGTTAAGACCTATTCTAGATGCTCCATCAAAGAATAGACGCCAGGTAGAAATTTCTTCAGAAATCAGATTTGAATCCAGAACTTCATCAGGAATCTCATCATATAATTTAGAATCTTCTGGAACCGCATGAGCTGTCAGAAAATCAGCAAGAGCCTGTCCTTTAACTGACTTCTGGGAAATATAATGCATGTCGTATTGAGCTAACAAGATTCTCCAATTAGCTAGTCTGGAGTTGAGAATACCGGGTTTCTTCATCATAATCCTGATGGGATTCACTCTAGAAATGACGTGAATCGTTTGACCGATAATATAATGTCGCGTTTTCTGAACAGCAAATATTAATGCTAGGCATTCTTTCTCAATTGGAGAATAACGCGGTTCAGCGCCTGTCATTGTGCGACTGAGATAATAAATAGCCTGTTCATGGCCATCTTTATTTTTTTGGGCGAGTAATGCACCAAGAGAATGATCCATGGCTCGAACATATAGAAGGAATGGTATTCCCGAGACGGGAGGTACCAAAACTGGAGGGTTCATGAGATACTGTTTGATATCGTCAAATGCTTTTTGACATTCTTCGTTCCAGACGAAAGATACACCTTTCTTCAGAAGTTTGTTGAATGGTCTGCAGCGTCCTGATAAGTTGGAAATGAATCTTCTGATATAAGCAATTCTTCCTTAAAATCCTCGTAGCTCTTTTAAGGTGCGTGGAGGACGCATCTCTTGGATGGCTTTGATCTTCTCGGGATCCACGTGTATACCTTTAGCGGTAATGACGAAGCCGAGAAATTTACCACTAGAGATGCCCAGGAAGGACTTAGTAGGGTTCATTTTAAGTTGATGCTGACGTATTAAATCAAAGATAGTCTTCAAATCTTGGATATGATCCTCCTTTCGTCGACTTTTGACTGCAATATCATCAACATAACATTTGACTATTTTCTGGAGATGTTCACGGAATATAGTGCTCATTGCTCGCTGATATGTTGCTCCTGCATTCTTGAGACCAAACGACATCACTGTATAACAGTATGTACCGATCGGCGTTCTGAAGGAAGTGTGTTTTTCATCATCTGGAAATATTTTGATTTGATTGTATCCCGAATACCCATCCATGAATGACATCCGTTCGAAACCACATGTGTTGTCAATCATGACATCTGTAATTGGAAGAGGAAACTCGTCTTTAGGACAAGCTGCATTGAGATCGCGAAAGTTTATACAGACTCGGATCTTGCCAGTCTTTTTAAGGACAGAAACGATGTTAGCCACCCATTCAGGATGTTGTTCCTCTCGAATAAATCCGGAAGCCATAAGCTTGTTGACTTCAGCTTCAATTGCATCCATAATGTCTGGATGAAATCGTCGCTGTTGTTGTTTGACCGGTTTAGCATTTGGCATGATATTAAGTTTGTGCATTGCAATCTTTGGATCTAGTCCCGGCATATCCTCATAACTCCAAGCGAAGACATCGATATAATCATGAATAAGCTTGATCATGTCTTGTTTATCTGTTTCTGAAAGACTTTCACTGATGAATATTGGTTTAGGGGACCCTTCTTCACCAACATCAATTTGGATCAGTTTATCTTCAGTAGGAGGTTCCCTCTGCTCGAACCTGAATTCCCATTGATTATCTAATCTTTGAGCCCATTGTTCTGATTCGGGAGATATTTCAAAATCATCCTCCTCTTCATCATTTTCTTACGGGCCATCAACAGAGACCATATTGATGGATAGAATAGAGCGATGGAGATCGCCAATACTTGTGTCAGAATCCCAAGAGAGGGAATCGGAAGACTCAGATCGTTCGTCTTCATCGGATTTTGAATCTTCATGGACTATGTTGATAAAGGAAGTAGGAGCAACGTAACCTAAACCACATTTTGTCCTTCCGTATTTTAATGGAGGAATTCAAATAGGTATCCTTCTTCCTTTTCCATTATTGAGGCTGGTTCTGAAGTCATAACCCATATTCTTGATGATATTTTTGGATTGCTAACTGTAGCGACGCAGTTGTAACCTTCCAGTATCGTCATTTGTGTCATCTTCTTCCAAGTTAGGAGGATTCTGGGGTCCTTTATAGAAGAATATTGGATTTTCTTCCTTCTTTCTAGTAGGGACCACGAAGTATAATTTTTGTATGGACTCCAATGATACGTCTGTATGAAGAGTTTGAATAACTCCTATAGTTAGTGGCTCTAAGCTATCTAGCAATTGTAAATAACTTTGTACATGATTACAGACATCAATATACTGCAAAGGAGATGCTTCATTAATATTAGATACTGTATTTACAACAGAAGGCTGAGCCTTATCAGACTTAGTCAAATTAATGACAAAAGAGGGAGAAGAAGAGCGATCAGAAGTTTTGTTTCGATTAAGATCGATAACAAAAGGCTCAGGAGAGGTGAGCTCCCTTGAAGAAGATCGTGGATAAGTAGTACGTCCACTGACTGCAATGACTAAAGTATCTGGTCTAGCCTGAGAAGATGGAAGAGGAGTGGTGCATCCACTGACAGGAATTATCAGCGAACTTTGTGGAGCTTGGAAAGACGATACAGTAGTACGTCCACTGACAGGAATTATCAGTAAACTTTATGGAGCTTGGGCAGATGATGAAGTAGTACGTCCACTGACATGAATTATCAGTGAGCCTTCTTCAGATGATTTAACAGACTGCGGAGGAGTGATACGCCCTTTTACAGGAATAACAAAAGTATCGACTTTTGATATCTCATCATCATTATCCATAGCTTGCAAGACTTTTGAGTATTCATCTTTGTACATACGAGCATCATTGAAGTAAGCTTCGACTCCTTTGAATGGATAGAGATCTGCAACCTCCTTTTGAACTTCTCCATTATCATCAACATATTTGAAGCACTAATGAAGAGTCGAAGGAACGACATTATGTTCATGCAAGAATGGTCTCCCCAATAGAGCATTGTATGAGCAACCATGATTGTCGATGATGTAAAAAGTAACTTTAGTGCGAAGATCGCCTATTTGAAATTTGAGGCGAATCTTGTCCAAAGGTTCACTTTTTCCTTGATTGAATTCCAAGATGGTAGTGATAGTGCTGGAAAGACTATGCATAGGTATCTTTAGTGCATCTAGCATAGCCTTTGGCATAATACTGAGAGCAGATCCTGGATCAATCAGTAGATGATCAACCTTCATAGAATTGATATATCCTGTATGATATAAAGGACGGTCATGTCGATTATCCTCTAGCAGCATATCGTCCTGCGTAAAGGTAATGTTTGGAATAAATTCCAATACATTATGGCAATGAGAAACAGGTTCTGTTTCCAACTTCTTGAGGAGAGTTAGGCAGGTTTCTGCTTGTAGCAGTGCTTCACTCAGAGTTTCTCGAGTCTCTTTAGAGAGCCGTAAGAGCTCAAAGATTGATAATTTAGCTGGTGTATTGGCTAGTTGAGCCAATATATCAAATTATAAGGCTTTTCAAGTCCTGTAGGGGATGACTTCTTCAACGGTTTATCGAAGCGGACTTGTTGTTTGCCTTTGTCAGCTGCTGTTGGTTTAGAAGGAACTGTCTCAACAGGAACATTTGAAGGCTCTTTAGTAGAGACTGGTGTTGGAGCTGTAACCGGAGGGACATCAGAAGTTTCTTCAGGAACGTCAGCATAATCTTTCAGATATATTTTTCCTGACCGAGTTCCAGCATGAACTTCGACTTCAGATTCCGGTTCAGGGTCTATGGAAACCATGTTGCAATTCTTTATCTTGCTCTTGGTTCTTTTATGCTTAATGAGAACTTCATTCCAGAAACCAAGGCCAACACGAGATTGATTATGTCTCATAGTGATGGCTAAAGATGCTCGGAGTCCTTTGCCTGAATTCAAACCAGGAGCAGTGGCTAAATCATAACCCATCTTCGCCATTAATTCACGAGATTGTGAACTGTATAGATGAAATACAGGCTTGTACCTATCTTCAGTTTGAGGTACAGATTTTATCTCCGTAGGGAGTGATTTTCCTGCCAAGATGAAAGTAGAGGTTAGATAAAAATCGGGTGTGAAACTAGAAGTCATATTGCATGACTTAGTCTTTCCGAGCTTCTTTTTAGATGAGGTAGTCTTCCGAGGAGAAGAGGAAGACGTCTCAAACTCCGTCATTAAATCCGGGTGAATCCACATGATCTCTCCCTTCTTAGTTGTGACAGGAACAAGTCCTTCATTCTGTGCTGGTGGGATGTTTACAACTTCGAGAGTTGCTTTGGGGATAGGAACAATCCCACTTTCCACCATTAAAGGAGGGAAGTCACCGAACTGCATTGAAATTACATTTGCTGTGACTGTCTTGTCTTTGGGTGTCAGTGTCACAGCTTCTGATTTAATCATCTCTTGGATTTTGCCTTTTAATACATAGCAAGACCGGATTGTATGACCCAGCATTCTATGATATGGACAGTATTTTGGATGATCTGTCTTATTGGCTTCATCAGGCTTTTTGATTTCTGGCAATTGAATCTTGTTACCTTTGAGCAAGCATTCAAAGATACCCTGAACATCTTCATCGTCGAAAGAATATTCTTCCTTCGGCCGAGGAGGTCTCTGTTGTTGATTTGTTCGAGCTGGAGTAACTTGGGTAGTCTTTACCTCTTGACTACTGCTTTGGAGATTGACTTCAAGAGCTTCTTTCCCTTTGCGATTGTTAGGTCGAGTACTATTGCTAGCACTCTAATTTGATTCCTTGGAAGCTATTTGTACCCCAGACCCTTGAAGGTCTCAGCACTGACTTCAGCAGCCTTGGCACTGACGATGAAAGAAGGCCAATCTTGGAACTGAGTGGACCCTGTCCACATGCTGATGATTGGTAAGAGATTCGACTTGCAAGTGTCGATAGTAACAACATCGGGAGTTCCGAGAGGCATTTTGAGGGCTTCTCTTCTGAATCTTTCAATGAAGTCCTCAGTAGTCTCATTATTTTTCTGTTTAATTCTTATGAGGGCTGACATGGTCATATCATTGAGCCCTTCATAGAACCGTTCAAGAAACATTTGCTTGAAACCGGCAAATGAGGTAATACACCCATCAGGGAGACTTCTATACCATTCATAAGCCGTTCCTTTGAGACACCCAACAAACACCCGAGTAAGGAGGGCGTCGCTTGGTTGCAGTTGATCAGTCATTACCTCAAAGTGATTAATGAACTGACTTGGGGACGTTGTCCCATCAAAGAAAGAGATAGTCGGAGGCTTGTATTTAGGAGGATATGATACTTGCTTCCATTCTATCGGATAAGGTTGTTTGATGCCTAACCTTTGCAAACCATCCTTCTGTTTAAATGCCTCAAATTGAGTTCGGAGATTTCTTAACTCTTCAGTAACAATTCCAGAGGATTGTGGAGTTGTAACTTGTTGAGTGTAATTAGGAGGAGGGACTGCAGCATATATACCACCCCCAGCTCCAGACTGACTTGGAGTGGGTTGTACAGGAACATTAGATTGTACCCCCAGAATAGTAGAGGGTTCCGGGTTTGGAACAACAGGAGTATTTAATACAACTGGAGGGGCTGTCTGTTGGACTTGCTGAGTTTGATGCTGAGCTTGCATAAGAGTGTGCATAGCATTCAATGTATCTGCCATAGCTCGCAACTGTTGTTCTAAGGAAGAAATCCTTTGTTCATGAGCTTCGGTGCTAGTTGAAGGTTCATGATTGCCCTCTGCCATGTAAGTGGTAATCATTCGAGAAATAGATGATAAAACAGTCTGTTCTGAATCATCACTGTGTGAGTCAGTATCTTTTCCGGGGCTATTTACGGGAGTCAATACTGGAAAGTTGGATTCTCCAAGGAAGTCCTCTGTGATCTCCAGATTACCACTTGGATGAGAAGAAGAAGAGACCCTAGCCAAGGCTCCGGTCCTGGATTGGGTGCCGAGATAAACTCTATCTTCAGAATCTGATATTGCATCAGACCGTATGCTACCCCCAATATTTCTGGAAGTCATGTTGACAGAAGCATAAAGAGGTTCATCTTCATCCAATATTGGTTCATATTGAATCCGTTCGAAAACAGATCGTCTTTTTGGTGAACAACAACATTGAATCACAACTCGAGGGTGGAAGTTGCAACCATGCTTTTCATGGAAAATATGAGCAATATCATAGCCTGATGGAGTGTCGATTCTCCATTTTTGCAAATACTCCCGGAGATCTGTAGGAACGGATTGGGAAGTACTTGAAGATAGTTTCTGTGTAGAAACTTGTCTTTTGTTCTTCTGTCTTCTCGGTTCTTGAGTGTATAAAGATTGATTAATTTGAGCCACATAGTTTTTGGCATATTCTGCATCAGGGTCTAATATACTTGTCTCAGTGGAACCGAGACGATTCTGATTAAGCTTGTTACGAAGATCCGTAGGAGATCTGACTTTGGTATCAGTCTTGGATACTTGTAATTTGCCTTTTTCAGATCGAGAAATTTTGAGAGAAGGAAGATGGGTATTATTCCGACTGGGAGTCGGTAATAATCTATCTTTAGAGGAATTAGCCAAAAGGCATTTTCCTTTGTTTGATCTAGTAAGAGTACTAGTCAAATTAACTCCAGAGGTAAAGACCTTAGGAGTAGAGGAGTTGACTAAAGAGTCTTTCTCCTTGGTTGGCACAAGATGTGCAAGTTGAGGGGGAATCATTTGTATGTTCTGTGGAAGAGAACCCCCAGCTTGATTTTGAGAAACTGTCAAAGGACTGTATCTGTTAGCATACGCTGACTTCAGTTTGGACTTCTGGTCATACGCTGCCTTTTTATTAGTATACGCTGGCTTTGGCTTAGCATACGCTGCCTTTGCCGTACGCTGCCCTTTGACTGCCATACGCACAGAGTCATCAATGGCTAAAGAGCCGACTGCTGTCGTGAGAGTAGAGGGAGGAAAGACTTTGACAAGTCCAGAGATGGTTTTCCTTGGACACGCTGACTTGGTTAAAGAACCCACTTTGTCAGCGTGACTAGGAGAAGCCACTGTTGCCGTGTTCAGAGAAGCCGAAGTGTGCTTCGTTGAAGTGGAAGACGTGTTCTTGTCAGTGTGAGAAGTGACAGAAACGTCTCGGGCTGTTGAAGAAGACTTAGGAACATAGACAGAGCGTCCCTTCTTCTTAGCAGCAGGAAGAGCGGAGGAAGCAGTTCGGCCCTCCTTCGCCTTGAGCATTTCTTCGTAAGCAGATTGGTCGAATTGTACGACCATCGTCTTCTTCGTCGAGCCGATCGACGAAATATCGCATTGAGTTGTTACTATCTCGTTGGAGGAGACAGCTTTCCCCAGCAGAGTCGCCAATTTGTTTTCCATAAATAAATTTACTTTATTTATTTTGTATCTGAGAAAATTACAACTGTAGGAATCTAATCTAGAAGACGATTACTTTATCCCTTGGACGATGCGATGAAGAAAACTCGAACTTTGAAGAACTTGGACAGCAACTGGGCAATCTCTCTGTTCTCTCTGAAATTGACTGTGTGTCTGGTGAAGATGAAGAAACTCTCTTTTATAGAGTTCTGGATAACTGTTCTGAAGCATACGCTCAGTCAGTTACTTGACGTGTGCATAACTGCAGGGACGCGTGGCGAATTCAGGTGAAGACACGTTGGAGTGCGATTGAGAGTAGTGGAATATATCTAGGAGAGATTGGTGGCATGGATGCCACGTTGCATAACTTCTGAATAACTGAGTAACTGAGTACAGGACACGTGAGAACGTGTGTTGATTGTACGTTGAAAATCATCCTGGATGCCTTTGCTGTGATACGCTTGTCTTTGAAGAGGAGTCATACGCTAGCTTTTGAAGGCACATGTCTTGCATACGCTGACTTGGACAGCATAGAGCCATAGAAGGCTGATACACTTACTTTATTGATAAGGAGTCGTATGGGATCCATACGCTCACTCGGCTGGAAAGGAATCGTATGGAGTCCATACGCTCACTTGGTTGGGAAGGAGTCGTATGAGGTCCATACGCTCACTTGGGTGGGAAGGAGTCGTATGAGATCCATATGCTCACTTGGTTAGGAAGGAGTCGTATGAGGTCCATACGCTCACTTGGTTAGGAAGGAGTCGTATGAGGTCCATACGCTCACTTGGTTAGGAAGGAGTCGACACGTGGCTGTTCTCAATCTTCTCAAACACGCCATATCTTCAAATACTGACAAATATTTCTTGAGCGTCGTGCTGCAGATATGATGGCTGACAGACTATCAGAAATGACAGTAATGATGGCTCTTTATTTATGATGGCTGCTGAGCTGTCATCGTAAGAGACAAAATCTTTTCTCGAAAACCTATACGACGGCTAATCTTCATAGGACAGCTGTCTTTGCACGAAAGACGAAGTGTCAGATTCATCTTTCATTAAATACATGCTGTACTGTCATCTCAGGAAATAATAAAATATTTACTGAGCGTACGGCCTTTAGATGAGCGTATGGCCTTGGCTGAGCGTATGGCCTTGAGCGTATGACTTTGGCTGAGCGTATTATGTCAGCGTGTCATAATTTTCATACCCTATAGCAGTCTGATCCTCCTGCAGGCTATAACTGCAATCTTCCAAAGCTGCAATCATTTCACGATCTTCTTCTTCACGAAGAGTCCTGGGAGTAGGAGGAGGTTGACTCGTCTCCACGACGGGTGAAAGAAGTCGTACAACATTTTGTTCTTTCTCTATGATGTTTTCTCCGGGCTTTTCAACCTCAGTTATTGGGTCAAGATCTCCCCTCTGTTCAGTCTCTTCAAGAGTTTTGCTCCCAGATTCAGAAACAGGTGTGGGAGATGACATTAAAATTCCTGCTGCAGCATCTACTGAAGTCAGGATTTGTCTGGAAGAAGATTCTTCCAAAACTCTTCTGGTGACTACTCTCTTCTTTCTGTGTAGAGGTCTGACAGGACTCTCTATATTTACTGGCTCTACTTGTTTCTGCACAGAAGTTGGTGTAGTGGCAGCTTCTTGATGTGTCTCGGCCAATTGCCGAGATTGGGATCTTGTAGTGACCTTTTCAGAAGAATGATCTAGGATCAATTTCTTCTTTGCTGTTGGAGCAGGAGGCTCCTCTCTTCTCCTTTTCTTCGCTGGAGATCTACCCACTCTCAGAGAGATACGCATTGCTGCGTTTACTTCTTGAGGGAACATCATATCCCTCGAAACTTCCAAAGGAGCATCGGCCGGCTCGTGCACCTCCTCATTTACAGGGATCGATGAAGCAATTCTCCCTCTCCTCAATCTTGTTGCAGTAGCGAAACTATCTGCGAGATTAAAATTCTCGGCAAAAGTATTCGCGGATGTATAAAACACTGAATATGTGAAGAGCATCCGAGGACCCTGAGGAGTACTCTTTGCTGGCATTGAAAAGGTGGCTTTCGTATCACGGGCATTGTAATAAGCCCAAGCTCTGGCCCCGTCTATCAAATAACCTTTGCCTTGGAGGCAAGTAATTGCATTTCCTATATGGAACTGATCATACCCAAACTGCCGAGCAAATCGGCTGGGAAGATATGGTTCTAGATAACATTCTTCTTCGAACCGATAAACCAAATGAGATGGTCGAATCGTCTTAAACCATTCAAAGGCTGTACGGGTCAGAGGCTGCATCTTCGAGTCCACCATATTTGTGGGCATCTGATCGTACCCAGCAGGGAAAGGAGCACAACAGAAGTTCCATCCTCTATTCAGATTCAACATATATCTACACTCGCTTAAAGAAGTATATTTCTATTTTCCATGAGAATATCTTCGGAGAAAACTGCCATCAACCGCTCCCATGTCGGGGTCCATTAAGGTTGGATAGTGGAGGAGCAACTATCCAAATAAATATGTATATGGCAATTCCAAGCGAGGGAACTCTTTCTCTCCTTTCGCCTTCAGCATCAAGTCGACGTATAAACGAAGACTGGCATTTAGTTTGCAGGTTATTGCTGATAACAAGTCCATCTTATAGCCGAAGACTAACTTGACAGCAACAAACAGAACACCGCGGTGAAAACGATCCACAGCACTGGATCCAGGAACCACAAACCTCTGAAGCCAGTATGTTAGGAACCCTGCTAGTTGTGCTTCTTCTGACATGGGTCTATAGCCCATTCTTAAGTAACTCTCCAAAGTGTCCCCTGTCTTCAAAGGAGGATACTCATGATCATCTTTCACTTCTTTATCAAAGTTACCACTCTGTTCCATCAACTTTATGACCTCCGTGTTGCTCAAAGGTGTGAAGAAGTTAGGGTAGCATTTGTCATTCTCCTTGGTCTTCTTCTCTTCTATGTGATTGAGAAACAGATATGGTAACCACTTCGAAGAGTAACAAGTTTTGGCGGTAGCACTCTTATAAAACAGAGAGCAGATCTTGTAATGGCATAGTAGTTCTTCGAACACTGCTACCATTGTTGCATTCTCTTTTCTAAGCTTGTCCAGCTCATCATTTGTCGGTACAAACTCCTCATACGGAGCATCTGCCATGGGCAGGTACGAGATATACTTCATCTCGTGGAGTGCAAACCCCATCTCTCCACCCGGGGTCATGAAGGTCCCCGTCCTATAATTGTACCTCTCAGCCAAAGCTAAAAACATATGTGGGTTGGGAGTAAAGCCGTATACAGTGGCGTGTACTGCTTCATACAGATTGATCTGTTGGAGTCTGTCTTGGAATCTTGTCAGAATCCAATTCGTAATGTAGTTCCATCGCTTGTAATCTGGATTCACCAATCCAGTCAGTCTGATGTCTTGTTCGGGGTATTTTCTTTCAGCCTTCGCAAATTCATTTGCGAATATTGGTGTCCTAACAGGCATCGGCATAGAGGAGTTCTCTGGTGGAATGCAGCCAAGTCTCAAGCCTCTCAACAAGCAGCTATATCTATCAGAGGAGCTATAAAACATATCCCTCTTGTTTTGCCCTTTCTTTACAAAGATTTTTCCTGCACGGGCATCATGAAAAAGAGTGATGTTCCACTCCATCTTCCTTGGGTAGCTCGCATGAGCATACCGCGACAAATAGAGGCAGCGAGGAATGTCTGGTATGAAGAATGATTTATTTTCCTGGTGAACAATTCTCTCCTCCATCCTCGGCCTAGGCTGAAAGACTTTCTCGAAGGCGTCACCGAACAGGAATAAGGGTTTCTTATGAATAACAGCATCCGCTGACTCTAGGGGCTATCCATTCATCAAACACATTAAAGTTTCATTATCCTGGGAGATCAGTATAGCCTGACGGGAGGCCGGCAGATCGTACTGAGGATAGTGAACATGAGACAGATCTTCTTTATACTCAGACTCTGAGAGGGTTCCCACAAAATGTTCATAATCTGGATCTTCATTGACCTCAACTGCATCAACAAACAGATAAAAATTAGTACAAGTCAAAGTCTCTGTTTTTTAAACACAAAACATTAGAGTGCACAACTCCTCAGATTACGCTGACATGACTTGCGCAACATCAGATTGCGCATCACAATAGGATGCGCAAAGCAATAGTTTGTGCTGATATCCTGCGCAAATCAATCGATTGCGCTGACTTCCTGTCAGCACAATTCAACAGATTGCGCAGGAATGCAGCCTTCATAAAAATGAGGACTGATAGCTGATGCAACCAAAACCCTAAAAAGGGTGGCGCAATATGAACTCATCTCTAAAAAGAGATGAGTTTCGAAGATCAAAGGAAGTCGAATCACCCTAAAAAAGGGTTTTCGATCTGTTTAAACAACCTCTCAGAGCGGGGTGCGCGGATTCGTGTCGAGATGCTCGCCGTGCAACTCTGTCAGATGATTCGGCCGGAGCTTTGCCCTTCACGGCGGCGGCAGCATTGGAGGATCGTCGGGGTGCCATGAAAGTCGTTGGAGGAGGAGGATAGCAAGGGTTCGGGGGGGATTTTTCTCAAGAGCTCGAAAGATTGCAAAGTAAAGAAATGAAAATGAAGAGATGGCTATTTATAGCTTTCGAAATATGAAACGGCTGCCTTGGATTGCGCCTAGAATTGGGGGCTCTTCGCTTTACGCAGACAGCTCATCCTCATGCGCAATTTGATTCAAAATTCAAAAATTCAAAGTATTTCGAAATTTTGAATAAAATCAACTTTCGAAAACTTTGAAGGGGGTCTTGTAGGTCCTAAAAACTCAAGTTGCATCAATCAACAAAGTCAAATAATCAAGATATACATCATTTTGATGAGTTGCACAGACAACAGATTGTGCAGCAATCAAATTACGCATGTTGGTTTGCGCACGTTCTCAACTGCGCAGGCTGACGTGGCAGAAGTCATCATTACCTGAATCAAATCAAATCTTTCTGACAACTGACAGCACGGAGAACGAGAAGACTGTTCGTTTATTGTGCCGTACAGTGCTCGAGGGCGGCTGACAGCTGGCAGCGCAAACTATTCCTGCACAGTCTGAGTCTTTGCAAACTATTCCTGCGCAGTCTGAGTCTGCACAAACCAAAGTCTGCGCAGTTCAGATTGCGTATTCTACCAACATAACTGATAAAGTACATGTGGCATTCATGCCATCAATTGCTCATTACGTGGTAACTGTCTATGCACGATCATGCATATTTTAATCAAATGATGCCATGTGTCCCTGATAGTTGGCCCACGATCCAGCAACTGCCTGCGCAGTCTAATGCTGCGCAAACCAATTACTGCGCAAATCATCTTGCGCAGTCCAGAATAACTGAAAGTTAGTTATTTCTAGAACTCTATAAATAGAGTTTCAAGTCTTCATTTCAAGGGGGATCAAGGGTTCAGAGATCAGAGATCATAAATCAGAGAGTCCAGGAGTTCTTGCCCAAGTGCTGCTGCATTCTTCCGAGGCTTTTGCCTTCAACTTCCAAGGCTTTTGCCTTCAGTTTCCAGAGTTGTCCTCAACTTCAGAGGCTTCGTCTTCAAAGTTCACATCGTCCAAGGGATAAAGCAATCGTCATCTAGATTGGATTCCTATAGTTGTAATTTTCCCAGAATTCTTGTAATCTTTATTACACAGTTTGTATCAATAAAGATTTATACTTTTATTTTTGCAAACACAGGTTTAGACCGTTTTGCTTACTCCTAGATTTTGATCTTAGAATTCACAGTGTAGTTCATTCTTGTTGTCTCTAGTACATTTATGATCTATATGGATTATGGTGATCTTCTGGGATCGTATGTAGATGCTGTGATTGTGTACATTTCTGTTATCTGGTTAGATTTTCCTAGCTTGGTACAGCTTACTTTGTCGTGTCTAACGACGAAGGCTGGACGTGTCCGACTCGTGTCCGATTATTCGGGAGCGGGTTGTGACATATTTTTAGTGGTGGCCCATGCAGGTCTATCCTAATGGTACCTAGGTCTTAGCATACTATTGGGGGACTTGATTATACTAGGGAAACTTGATCACAGCATAGGAAAAATCGAAAATAAGGGTATATCAGGTATATCAGGTATATCGGGTATATTGATATTCTATAAACACTTGTTGCTTTTAGGTTTAGGATAATTAACAGTTTTCTGTTTTTCAGATAGTTCAAAAGAACGCGAAATCGGAACAGTCGATCTACCTACACTTGAGGATTTCGAGATTCCACTACATTCTACCACTCTACTATCCCCATGGGTAGTACGTAGTTGACGGAGACGTTTGAAGAGTCCCTTGACAACCAGAGGGAGCATGCCATCCTTTCCAAGTCAGACTTGTGGATACACTCTCCAAGCCAGGAAGGACTTCTGATTTCTAGATTCTTGGATCTTTAGGCTTCCCCGACACCAATCGCATATCATGCACCAAGAAGCAGATCTAGAACCTGGAGCCGCCACTAAAGATTATCCAAGACTTGGAGGATCCGACTCCTCTGAAGACTGAAGCCACTAGCCAGGAGATCCAGAATATAACACAGACAATGGAACGAGACGAAAAGCTGAAGCACAGGAGAGACATGAAGACTTATGACGAAGACAGTAACTACCATGAACCCGCAAAGCATTGCCATACTCGGACATCGCTTCTTCAGCCGCATCATCAGATTCAGACAATGACCAATTGTGCTTTCTGCCGCCATCCAGGACATCGCTTCGAGGAGTACCGCAAAAAACGGAGGCTATGCTTGTTCTACGGATCGTTTGCCCATCAAGTTAAGGATTGCCCGGAGGTCGTTGATCGTACCGCCCAATGACAAGCACCAGGAGCATCAGGACTACAGCAAGGGGACCAACCTCTTCAGATTCGACAATCACATGGAGCATTACCGCATGGACCAGTCTACGTCAGGACAGTTAAAGAAGATTGAAGAGATTCCAGTCCCGGAGGAATATTGAAGATAGAATGAAGACAGAAGATTTCTTCTGCACGGTTGGGAAAACCATGTATATTGATTAGCAATCCAGTCCTTCCTTAAATTTCTTCTAACATCTAGACCATTTTGTCATGACCCGCATCCGCTTTTCCGGATACGAGACGTGTCCAAGCCAGCCTACGCCGCAGAGTCGGCGGTAGAACGCTGTCACGAGCAAGATGCTCAAAATCACAAAAGAATAACATTTATTGCTCATTCACATTTCTAAGATTTATTACAACATTTATAATATTTATATTTAAATAAAATACAAATTTTTGAAAATGATACAACCACTATCTATCTCTAGGTTTCTGTCTGCAAGTACACCCGAATCTTCCAATGCTAAAGAAGCCACAGCTAACCTGAAAAATGTTGGCTTCCAGTAAGGAATGGAACAAGTACACAAATCGACGGCAATACGAAAACACAATAGAATTAACAAGACATGAAAATAACATATGGAATATGAAAGCTAGAAAGTAACTGATGACATGACAGGTGGTGAAGAAGACAAGGAAAAATAAATAAAAGACAACTACCTATGTGGTGTGAAATATTCTTTTCAACATGTGAATGGCTAGGGGGTAAATACGGTACCCTGCACGTGTCGTGTGCAGCTGCTATCAGTCAAGATTAGACATATTGGGATAGTTCTGGGTAGTCCACATGTATACGAAGATATTTTCCCTCCCGACTACTCCGTGTGACGAGCGTGTCAACAAGCAGCAAGATATATGTATAAACATGAAATGAAAAGACTACTATGAATCGAAAGCAATCAGAAAGTGCACTTGCCTGAGGCCCTTAGCTAGAGAAATCGATAGTACAACCACATCAGATGAGTCACTAAAGTCAACACATGCAAAAAGTCTCCAGATGCTGAAATAAATATTACCAATGTTTTCAGAATAGTCAACTCAGCTAGGATTGCATGTCCTTAAGTCCAATTCTGGACACAGGGGTAAAACGGTAATTTTGGGTCAAAACAGTGTCCGTCGTTGGACCCGCTTTGTACCGAAAAGTATGCCAGAGTCAACGGTCTCTAAAGTCGTCAAACTATATGTCAACAGGTCCGATTTTTTGATATGAACCCAACCGTATGTCCAAAGTTGGATTCCGACGGGCCGTACACAAAATCGCCCGTTGACTCGGACCGTGGGGCCCACAAAACGGCGATCTGATCAACTGTCTCAGAATTGGACCAAACTTGGCATACAGGACCAGAAAAACGATACGGTCCTGTTGGTGCAAGTTTCGTCTCGATCTGACGAACGTACACAAAGTAATTGAGAAGTTTGTAAAGGGATTAATACGGTAAATTTCGACGGATACGCATCAAATTCGTCGCGTACACGCGACCAATTTGAATTCCGTCAAAGCCCACACGACCACGAAGCCATTATGCACCTTTCGGTGCTTTCGGTTTATGACCACATCACCCGGAATGGCGGGACGCGCGTTGAGTGGAAGAATCTCTAATGTTTCTTAAAACTGTTTTAACAAGTTTTTCGTAATTTTTAGAAACTGATTTCATCATGCATAATTAATGAATTTCAAAAATACAAAATAGGTTTTGATCTCCTATGTGTTGTCTATAAACCTATTCAAATGGATTTCCAAATCGGTCGATGGATTGGCTGCAAATCGCCTTCCAAAAGGGGTGTTAGACTGTCTTATATATTCGGTTTCCGAGAAGTTTTTCGGGAACTTCGCGTCGAATATTTGTCGACACCGTATCATTATGACACGATGTAATTAGATGGGTTCCTAGAGGGTTATGTGGGATAGCCCTAGAAATTTACGGAATCAAAAATGAACAACCGTCGACAGAGAAAACGTACCACAAAATTGGGAATGTACTGTCGATGTTGCTGTCGCGCGCGCCTTGCTATCGCGGTTGTGCGCGCGGCGGCTCCGACCGCGCGCGGTGGTGGCACCGGCGGCGGGAGGGTCGTCGGACCACGGGGTGGTCATGGTGGCGTCGGTGGCGGCGGTTGGAGGTTAGGGTTTTGGTTCCCTCGATTTCTCTTCCTGCTATATATTCGCGAACAAGGAATCGGGCGGGGGAGTTTACCGCTCGGGTTGGCTCCGCTTGGTTGTCTACAGCTGGAGGCTTGGGCTCGGGTTGTTGGGCCAAGGTGTGGGCCAGCTAGCTGCACCTGGGATTAAAGGGATCGGTTTGCACTTGCTGGTTGGCTTGCTAGCATGGGCCTGTGGTTCTGGGTAGCAGGACCGGGCCCTGGGTGGCTGGCTGTAGGCCTGGCCCGGGTACGTTTGCTACTGCTTTCTTATTTATTAACTATTGTATACATTTATTAACTATTATATATATATATGTATATTTATATATATACAAATATATGTATACATATATATATATATATTTATATACACACATACATACTCATATATAAATAACATGTATATATATATATATATATATATATATATATATATATATATATATATATATATATACACATTATTAGAAGGCACATAAATATATGGAAGGCAAATAAATTCTATGTTAATTAAATAAATAAATGAATAATGTATGGGATGAAAGGTAACACTAAACATTTTGGAAGATAATAATATATACCAGAAGACATATACATATATATATATATATATATATATATATATATATATATATATATATATATATAGTCTAATACCATATTGCACAAAGGTAGCTAAGAAATTTATATATTATATTTTCTCAAAGTAAGTAGAAACAAAAATAGAAAATATTGTGCATATTATATTTATATCCCATAAATAGAAAATACTTCATGTATTATAAAATAAGCTATAATTACATATACACATCTATATATCTTCAAGGACATCGTTGGTCGCACTGTATGACTACATGGGCTTGGGCTCAGTTCGGGTCCAGTCCAGACCAGTTTGGTACAACCGGGTCACTTAAACGTTAAATAATATAAATAATGAATAATTAAACTATTTATAATAGTCATGTCACAACTTGGCCTGGTTTTTCTAATTAGGACATCACTATGGCTCGGCCTTCCCCAACCACGGCTAAACTCTAGTCAAAGTATGCCACTGCACTATCCGTGCCATGATTCCTAGTCGTCTTGTACTCCAACCCCTAATCATGACTAAAATCATCTACCGTAATAATTAACTAAATAATTATTAAAAAATCTAAAATCACCATTCAATTAAAATAAATAATAATAAAAATATTTTAAAATTTTTGGGATGGGGAGCTACTGTAACTCCACTTCCCAGTTTTCTTAAATAAATAAATTCGATTTCTAAAATTTTTATAATTGTTATTACTAGTTTAAATAATGAATTAGTTTTCATTTATAAATTTGGTAATCTATTTTTGGAGGGAAATTTTAGAGCAGGATTTTGAATTTCAAAAAGGTTGTTACAACTAATTAGAGTGGTCCCCACTCAAATCACAAGTTTTTCTAACTGATTTCTAGATTTTTTTGTAAATATGAAAAAGCAGAGGGTTTTATTGGAAATAATCCATTACAGGGGGACTTGGAGAAAAATTATAGGTTGCGGGAGGGGGGGGGCTAAGTGCAATTATTCATTTCTTTATATATCAGTGAATGAGAATAGAAAGTTCTCATTCTCATTTTCCTTTGCTCAGTGTAAATTTTCCTGACCCCTGTTACTTCTCCCCTCGACGGAGATTCGACGACGGCTCGGCGACGGTGACGATCCGTCCGGAGAATCGACGACGGTGTGACGATCGACGGCTCGGCTCGGCTCAGTGGCGATCCACGACGACGACGGAGATTTCTCTCTCCAGAGAACGACGACGACGACGGAGACTCGACAACGGCGGGTGACGATCGACGACACAGGAATTGGTAAGGATGATGAACTTCGATTCATGCTTCTCCATGAAATTTCGAAAGTAAAACTGAATTGTCATTTTGATCATCATGATCCTCTTCTCAGTCGAGAACATCTGGAAATTTCGTCGATCTTGTGATTCGCTCATTGGTGTTCGATCCAGAGCCCTCGGTGAGTTTACTAATCCATTCTCCATTTTTCTCCGATCAATCGAGCTGATCTCGATTTGGAAATATCCAGGCGTCGGTCAGTAGAGTGATCACTTCGCGCGGCGATCGGTCGAACGTTGATCCAATTCATTGGCATTCGAGTGAGAATCGAGCCTCATTACGCATTCGAGATCCTAACTCAGGTGAGGAAATTACATTCCTAAATTTCGTTTTTTGAAATTCTTTTGGAGTTCTGGTGTGAGGATTTCTTCGGATTTTTGAGTTCTGTTTTGGTATGGATGATCGGACTGCTGATCCTCACAGTCCTTAAGATGTTCTCGAATTTTCAAGTTGGATTTTTTTAAGAAGAAGTATAGATCACAACTTTGTTTTCCTGAGCATCACCTGTTTGCTGAAATGCCACAACAGTTTCGTGTATATATTTTTGGCACGAGGAGCAGTATTCGAGTGCCTAGGATCAAGTTCTTCTTCGAATTACTCTTCAGGTACTGATCCATGCTCTCTTTGCTGTGTTTGTATCGAGAATTTTTCTGTTAATTGTTTAGTTTGGGTCGTTTGGGCAGTTGTGGCCGAGTACGAGCTTTGGTATCGTGTCTGCACTACAATCTGTATCTACGTTCAGGAGTTTCTTATGTCCTGTTCGAGTCTTCATGTGTCCAGGCTTGTTCGTGAATTTTTGGTTGATATCCAGTGGGGGAGTTGTGTTCGGGAAGTTGTGTCGGGCTCGGGTGATCAAGAACAGAGATGAAGTTATTTTAGTAACCGTTGGTTATGAGTAGCCGTTGGTTTATATGGGTATCTGTGGGTTAATGTTTGAAACTATTGTTTAATGTGGGTTAATTTATGATTAAGTACTGTTATGTAATAATACAGGGCTTATTTGGTTCCTATACTCAATGGTTGTGTGTAGAGTAACAGCAGGAGTTTTCCTTATATTTCTCCTCTTGATGAGTTTTGGGAAACTCTAATGGTGTATTGATCATGGGTTAGTTGAAACTTAGAATAATAGCTAAGTTGTTTTCATCTATTATTATTATTGATGCAAATATACAGGTTGTAGTATTTTATTAAATAGAATACGTATGGATAAGATACGTGAACTATGGGTTTAAATGAAGCATTTTGATCAAGTAAATTTAACTATAATGTTAGTTAGAAATAACACTCTATTTCTAAGTTTAAATTTTACTAGCATGGGTGTGGTTAAACAAGAACTTGAGTTTTCTAGAATTTTTGGGTTAATAATTTTATAAAGTAGAAAAAACCAATTTAGAGATTATGTTTAGTACATAACCAACTTGTACGAATTATAAATTCAGGAAGACATCCAGTTCCTGATTACCAGTACTTTCCGGAGCCAGGCAAGTACTTTTCTACGGTCTTGTGCATTTACATTCCTGTACCCTTTCTTGTGACACGTCATAGCACGACATCATGTACTCCTGTATTCCTGTACTCTTGCTCTTGTACTTATTAGTGTCGGGTGGGGAAATACACTAGCCATGTGACCAATCCCGGTTACTATATAATCTTGTACCTAGCTTAGGCCTCGCACTGTGCACGCGGGTCCTAAGTCGTACCATATTAATGTACTCCTGTGCATGCTCCTGTACTCATCCCAGCCGGTCACATGGACTAGATGTATTTCGATATTATGCACTTGTCATGTCTGGTACTTCAGGATTATAGTTTCATTCCTGTACTTTATATGTTCCTGTACTTTACATTCTTGTACTATAGATCTTGTACTCATTCTTGTATTACTTTTCTGTACTTTCCTGTATATCTTTTCATGTACCCCTGTACACATTTCATATCATGTTCAGGTTTCATTACCTAGAACTGTACTTTGCTCCGCTCCTGACTTGATAAGTTGCAGGTATACTTGCAGGATATCATCCTACTCTATGGGCCAGAGCCCAAGATTTAGCTGAGCAGGATGAGGCTTAGCTTGAGGCTTCAGGTTTAGATTGCTTAGCTTTACTTTGAGATATTGACTTTAGAGTTCATAGCACTTTTCATTTCTGTTGATTCTGGTACATTATGATATCTGGATTTGTGGATTATGGTGATCATTCTGGGATACGTTTTTAGATGCTGTGATTCTATACTTTCATGTTTATCTGGTTAGTTTTCCCTAGCTTGGTACAGCTTACTTCGTCGTGTCTAACGACGAAGGCTGGGCGTGTCCGACTCGTGTCCGATTATTCGAGAGCGGGTCGTGACAGCTACAAATCTACCCACCTTAAAAATAATTTCGTCCTCGAAATTCTAATTTATAACTATTCTTAAAATTCAAAAAGAAAGTCTACCTTAACCTTAATCTCCTTAAATTTTTATTCTTGAAAATAGTTTATATCCTCCTCCTAGCCATTTGTAACTACATAGCCTCTAGGATTTCTACCCACCTTTGATCACACTACTCCTCAACTAAATCTTATAATCTTCCGACTAGTTGCTAACACTCCTACCAACAGATATCTAGGCATATGGTAGCTATAATCCTCTCCTATTTATCAAGCAACCCAAAATTTAACAAGCAACAATTTACATAAGTAGATAAAAAATGTTGATAAATTCTAATAAGCATGACCACTCGTCGCTCTAAAATAAGAAGGACAGACAGATAAGAAAAATAATCGAGAGCAGTTATGAAGTTTCAAGAACTGCAGAGAGTATCCTATGATGCAGATAGAAAGAAAGTTTATGAACCATTAACTTATTTGCTAGATTGGGTTACTCTAGTCTAGTCACTTGCCAATTTGAAGAACCCTTCGTTTCTTAGAGGGACTTGCAATCTATGCAATACGAAAATTCCATTCTCGAAATTCTAAACAAGGTTCTATAATAGAACGAAATTTAAGAAATCAAGATTGTGATCTTTCCCATGGTTATTTAAACACACGAGAAAGGAATATAAATGCAATACCAGATCGTATCGCGACTTCCAGGTAGATGGAATAATGGTTACGAATGACATCACATTCTAAGAGGTAGAGACTTCTTAGTAGGTATAGGGACCTATTTTAAATAGCTTGGTTTTATAGTCCATGAAATGGTGGTATGCATGGATGGTTTTACTGGGTCTTAATGGGTTTTCTACTTGGACATCAATTGTTAGTTGGATGAATCTTAGATTTCAATCTATATGGACTGGACAAGATCCCAATGATAAAACTATTCCTACTAGATTAGGGTAACCTTGAATAGGTTTCCTTCCAAGTGATTGTGCTAGTTGCCAGTCAAGTTGGCTAGCTAGGTTCCTATAGTCCAAAATGTGCCTTCGGTGACTTTTGTGTTTAAGTAGCATATGAGGCCTCAATTGGGTGGCACACTAGTGGCATGTACGTAGTGGACTTCGAGTAGATCACCATCATATATAGGGTCGAATAAATTGAGTCAAGGTTGAGGCTCTAGTGGAAGTCGGGAAGTATACCGGTATTATGGTAAGAGTTATAGCTAGTCCTTTTGACCTGAAAGTCGTAGCACAAAAATAGAGTACAAGGGGATGGGTTTGAGTGGGACATGATATACCTAGATGAAGTTGGACTCGTCTAGATCTTGCATAGAAAATTTGTTGGGAGGTAATAGCTGGTCTCGTGCTCCGAATATTAATGACACGGCTGGGAACACAAAATGATCTAAATGGAAAGTGGGAGTCCTTGGGGCACTAATTATCATCCTAATGGAAATTATTCTAATCAATCGGTAATCCTCGTATATCCCAAAATTTTTAGAAGGCTTACAGTCTACCCACCTTAGAAGCTAGAATATGGTTTTAGGAATAATGAGATTAGAAGGATTCCAAAGTTTGGATATTGCACATCGACTCTTGTTAATAAAGAATAAGGCAAGACATAATGTGGTACAGTAGATATAAGTCAAGTCAAGGATCGTTCCTAAATAAATGGAAAATGAGTGTATACAATGACACATAGTCGGTAAAATAGAATGATCCACTCGTCCATAGTATACAAGAGTTATCGACGGGGGTAACCAACTCTAAGGCACCTCATATAAAGAGATTTCTAATAACTGAGTCATAAATTTCTATTTATGTCAAACCTGCCAGGCTATTGTCACAAGGGCTCTAGTTAAAGCAAGCCTCAACAAATAATTAGAGGCTCACAACATTTGGTCTATGAGAATAAATAGCCTTATAGGTTGGCATTTGATCAAGGAAAAGATCCTAATCATTCTCGGACCCCAATGACTAGAAGATCATAACAGTAGGTTTAGTGTCGAAGGGAGGACGAGTAACTCAAGGCAAGGTTCCAGTCACAGAGCAGGCCGATGGTAACTACACTTGCGTGTACAACTATCATAACCATGGGAAATACTCTGTATCTATCTATCAATTATGAGCTTTCGTCTTTCCAATCTGTGAAAGACAGAAACAATAAAGAGTTCAAGAGAGATGTCACTGAATACAATTAAGTGATTCAAAGGCGAATGCATAATTCAAGAGGAATTGTCAAAGCAATTGTGGATGAGATCCTAGAGACATCTACATCTCAATCCACGTAGGATAATTAGATAAAGGCGAACCAAATGTATCATGGTTGATCAGACCATAATACAATGATTCTGATTAGACAATATGTTAGCGGGCGTCCCCAATAAAGATATGTCTCAAATCAAGTTCGACAAAAGAGTAAGCCTGCAAAGCTTGGCTGTAATAGCAGCTTGGTCAAGATAGTCAAAATACAAGTGTGCGAGATTTTTGAAAAGAGATATCAAGTAGTTCGAGTTTTGAGAGAATTAAAACCTTACATGGTGTCATTGCTTATATAGGCATCCTACCATCTTCTATCCATAAGGCCTTGGTCGACTAATGGGTTATAGAACTCTAGATTCTGTATTCTAGGTAACTTATTAGTGTCGGTCAATTACCTCGTCAATAGATCACAAGGACCACATAATGCTAGATTGGGAGACATGCTACTCAACTTACAGAACTTTAACTAGTATTGGCTTTGGATCTTATGGGACACACAGGGCATCTTTCTATAGTATCCTAAACTTGTAATCATGTCTGAAGTCATTTCACTGA